>CM030370.1:122573747-122901812 GCA_003604175.2 Clonorchis sinensis | reverse complement strand
AAATATTATAAAGATTCACGTGAAATCCCGCTGAATCTCCCGTCAACCCCAAGTTGGTCTGCAAGCAAGTGATTATCGTAGTATGTCTACTTGCCCCTAAGGACTACATAAATCAGGATGTCGTCGACATAACAAAGCTTCCAGTTCACACTTGAGGTTGCTTCTGCTGATTGATTACGGCATTCAGTCGAGGTTTGCCGATGATTTCAGCGATGAACGTGGCCTCCTCTCGCAAATACAGATAACCTAACGGAATCAGTTTTGAGCCCCTCCCTCAAGATTTCAGTAAGACATGTCTTTTGCCCACCCTGTTCCCCCGAAGCCCCTCCATGCCACGACTTCACTTCTAGTGCGACCGTGTGGATGTTAGACTTGACATTCCTCCTTACTATGACCTGCATTTCGTAGAGTAACGATGGAGCATTGTAGGCTCAAAACTACGTTTATTAACACCAGCCACAATTTATTAATTTTAGTTCTACTTCAACGGCAAATTCAATCCTGTAATGCCGAAAGCAGGATGTATAGCAGAGTATTGGCCAACGTCTTGGTGAGTATTAATTCACAATTTACCGTCATTGCCCATGAACAGGTGATTGGTTTTAACACCCCCAGTAAATCTGGTTAAACGTTGCAGTATTAACAGTACGTTAACACAGAACCACTTGTTGATCACACAGCTCGTCCTCCCATTCACATTCTTCCTAGGGATTTGCCCTCTTCAAAGGATCTTGATCTTTTTCAAGACAAGAATAACCGAGACAGGCGAATTTCGCTCTCTATTCCGAGCTTTCTCTCTTCAGAGGTGCTTCCTGGAAAGGAGGGCTGTGGTATAAATCCTTCCACTATTTGTTTAGTTTGTTTAGTTGTCTTCATGATCCATCCGCAACTTTGTCATGCAGCTTCGTGTGACAACACAACAGAATTTACGAAAGACCAATCCGTTTCCAAAACTCAGCCACAAAACAGCCATCGAACTTCAGTCTAGCTGAGAACCTCCATAGAGATTCCGATTGTTATCTCAACCACATAAACCTCGTTCCAGCCTCCCTATATCTGACACCCGACATCCACCAGGCGATAAAACAGTTCAGATAAGATATGAGCTATCTAACCCTAACGCATTCACATCATCGGAAATCTGTCACGTTCAGCATACTCGCGTTATCAGAACACCGAGTTTTGTGTTCATCGTGATTAGTCAGCTTTAGTTGTAAATGGGGCGTTTCACTACAATCCGCGTACACATTATTCCAAGTGGTTATTTAGTCTTCCGCCATTAAAATCACGAACGCAAGATGCATCATCATCATCATCATCATCATCATCATCATCATCATCATCATCATCATCATCATCATCAGCTGTAAGAAACCGTGTACTTGTCGTACAGTGGTTGTAGCTGCCACAGTTTCGTCCGCCGATGATTTGGGGAGGTGAGGTAGGTAGCTGCGCATTGGAGGCGCGAGCTGCGTAAATGCACCACTGTCAATGGGCTGTTACGTCGGGGAATTGGGAAGGGGGCTATGCATTGAAGGCAATAGCTTGGATGCATGAGCGCCATTGAGGGCGCGATTGGGCCATGTCTGACAATGTCTCTAACCATTGATGTGGCCCGTCTCGGGGTCCCCATCCAGGAAGACGGCAGTGACCAGCGCAGCTGAGTTTGCTGGTAATGGCTTTTATACTTCGCTGCCAAGTCATTGTTTGACCGCCTCTGGCTCGTTTCCACCCTTCACGTGGTTGTGCGAAAAGAACCCTTCGAGGAAGTCGGTCGACTGGCATGCGCAGCACGTGGCCAAGCCAGCGCAACCTATGCAGTGTGATCAGTTCATCTATCGAGGGTGAGTTATTCCTCCCGAATACCATTCGACGTACTTCAGCATTGCTGATCCGGTGTTCCCACCAGATTCGGGCAATGCTCCGGAGACATCGGTGGTCAAACACTGAAAGTCGTTTGACGTCCTCGGCGCGCAGCGGCCAGGTTTCTGATCCGTATAGTAATACGGAGCGCACCGCAGCATTATAAACTCGACCCTTGACGGATAAGCTGATGTCACGCCTACGCCACAGGTGACGCAGGTTCACAAAAGCTGCTCGGGCCTTCCCAATTCGGATGGAAATATCATCTTTCGCGAGACCACCGGGACTAATACAGCTGCCCAGGTAGACAAATTTGTCTACTACCTCAATCGGTTCACCCGCAAGCACTAGGCTAGGGTTCGGGCCCACCCAGTCTTGCACTAGCACTTTACACTTTGCAGGTGTGAAGCGCATGCCGAACCGTGAGGCGGAATTAGTTAGATTATTTAATATTCTTTGCATTACCACGGCGTCAGATCCAAGAAGAGCTATGTCGTCTGCATACTCGATATCTGTAAGCGGACGCCCCGGGAGCGCTTCGACCCCACAGGCAGTAGAGGCTGATAATGAGTCTTCCATGATCGTATCAATGACGAAATTGAAGAGGAAAGGTGAAAGAGGACAGCCCTGCCTGACACCACTTGATGTGGTGAACTCAGAAGAGAGCTTCCCGTAGACCTTCACACGGCCGCGGGAGTTGGCGTACAGCGCCTTAAGAAGGGTCAAGAATTTAAGGGGGACACCTTTGCTCCACAGACACTGCCATAGTGCCTGGCGGTCTACAGAGTCAAAGGCAGCCTTCAGATCGAGAAACACAACCATTGTTGGTTGCTGGAAGCAGTGTCGCTGTTCAAGAATCTGTCGGAGGGTGAAGATATGATCGATGCATCCTCTTGCAGGACGGAACCCAGCTTGGTTTTCACGGATTTGTCTCTCCCTGTGTTCAGTCAAGCTTCGAAGGATAAGACCAGAGAGCACCTTCGCTGCCACAGCTAACAGGCTGATGCCACGGTGGTTTTCGCACAGGGTCCGCGTACCCTTTTTGAAGATTGGGATAACTGTCGACATGCCCCATTCTGCAGGCACCTTCTCTTCGTTCCATATAGTACCAACAAGTACCAACGCAAGATACTAGAACTGGTGACTGGGTTGGTACGCGTCAGTCGATACAGAATGGATTAGTTTTTTAATTTGTGCTTCCTTATGAGGCCACATAACGTGATAAACCTGACCTCTGCAACACGTTTACACTAGGAAATGCTCTAAATAAAAAGCAATCCCCTCAAGAGAAACGTCGCTACAGGAAGATGTTTGTCTCATGATCCCTGACAGCATGTTTAAATTTGATTTAATACCAGGTTCAGTACCACGATGCATTCTAACTTTTGCAAACCGTCAATAAGCCTTTATATGCATTCCCCCTGGATATCTTTCTAAGTTCTCATTAAATCCACGTCTATGGAAAGACGCCATCTGATCCAATGAGTGATATTTATTTACACATCGGGACATTACCATTTTGGATCACATCACGACAAACAATAAAGTAAGTAAGTCACTCTCGGATAGCTTCCACTACTGGAATATCTCACAGATTCGTAATCTCGTAAGTGATTACAAGGCCAATCGAATGACCTAACTATTTTCATGGTAACCAGACAGTGATTCCCAACAGCAACTCCTTGATCCGCTGTCTTCGGATAGCTCTGCATCTATCTTCTCAATAAGTAGTGGAGTGGCAGTCAAAAGGACCAAGGGACTTCACTTGATTTTTGGGTTACAAAATAGGCACAGATTTGCCCCATTAGGAATCTCGCTGGCCACAGCCAAAAGGAGCATAACGCGTGGGAAATCGCCTACTCGTCAGATTTAGGACGCCCCTCTATTGAAGCCAGGTGGTTATCCAGCTTAGAATATTGGGCGCATGTTCACTCTGCTTGAATTGCAGGACGGTGCTGAAAATTACTGTCAGGTAATATGCTTCTGATTGGATCCCAAATTTTGTACATATTACAAATCTCTCATGCAAATAGCACACAGTAAATTCCACTAAATCTGCTCACGGTGATCGCAATAACTCACAGGAAAGTCTCACTGTTTGGTTTTGACAAAAATGGTCGAAGTTCCGGATGATTCGTGCTCACTCTGCGAAGACAAATGTGTGAGATTCCGTGTTGTCAAAGTCTTCACTGAGTGCTCATGCAAGCATTCTGAAGTCAAGTGCTGTATGAACACAGCAGACATTAGGCAACTACGTCAAACTGCAATACGAGTGGTGTTCACGTCATTACACGCACATCGTCATTTTTGCTAGACTCTTGAAATTCATCAGCCGTCAGAAAGACCTGCTCAAAAATCACGGGCACAAAATCTTGCTGAAAACAATAGTCACGCAATGTCCCTAGCATCAGATGGAGGAGTTCGAAAAGTCCGTTAATTCAACTGATGCATGCTATCTTTCTGGGTTTGTACTCCTTATGTAGGTAAGTAAGAAAAGTACCACAAAGTGAATCAGTCAGCGTGTTTCGCAGCTCTACCTGTGCTCTACCTGACTGCTAGTTCCATGCTACGAGAATTCATTATCTATGAAACCACTGTTTTGCATCGATGCATTATCCGGAGAATGACACGATTAGGGTAGCGAAATTCCCCATACGGCACGAGAAGGTTTCGCTTCCGGATAACTTAAGATGTAACTGTAGATATATGACAAAATTTTCTGTGGGTTTATTCAACCGGTCGGACAGCATACACTGGGTTTTTTCGACTAGCTCCGAGGTACGAAGTCTCCTGAATCGACAACATTTTATCCCCTACTGCCAGGAGAATGCTAGTAGATGTGCTTTGCTGAATCTCAACCACATTATTCTCATTCAAGTCTTTTTGTTGTCCTGGAACCTTTATTCTGGATGGTCCACACCAAAGCAGAATCACTGTTGCAGCACCCTCATCCTGTGGAAATTCGCTTGTGTTCACAATGGGAGATACCACTCGGTGTCAGTGTATCCCAGCTGACATTAAACGTCACAAGTAATATCATAAAATTCAAGCAAAATGCGTTGATCATCAGTTTTAAACAACTGTCTCGTGGGACATATGAGATCCGAAAAGCCTCACTGCATGTGGGGCGAACTACACACATGGCGCACAAGGATGGATTCTTTATTAGGTTCCGAGTGGCTGTCCACCCACTCAAACCCCAAAGACTAAAATACATCTACAACGAAAAATTACTACTTCCCCGACAACCAAAACAGTGTGCTGTTTCGAAAAGTTGTGGACGCTGCCACAACTGCGCAAGGTGCTTAACTGACCCGCAAAACCTGGAGCAACTGTGAAATTTATCACTCTAATCCTAGTGGAGTGTTTTCTGGGTTGACGCAACATAGTCATCATTATACTGGTAGTAACTCGTGGCAGATAAGTGTCGTGCATCGGTCTATACAGGGTTTTCATGGAGTTCTTGAGAGCACATCCACTCAAGTGTGGAAGTCTCCTCAGAAACTGAAATTGTATACCGCAGTCCTTCAAATAATTACCGAGAGAATACCTGTCACATTTACTGAATCGAAAGTAACACGGTTAATATACGGTTACTATGCGGTTAATAACTGAGCCCGTTACTACATCTCGATGCATTCGGTTGTCAGGTAGACTTCTACATCGCTCCGTCTGTCGTCTTGACTGCCAAATTTACTGTTTATGTGCAGACGTCAACGTCCGAGTGGTGTTACGTACTGAGCTTATCTGCCACAACCACGCTTGCTCTAAGGAAAACACCGATGTGTACACATCTGTGACAGACGGTCATGCGCGCAACCACAGACTTATAGACATGCGTATTCAGGACGATAACGATCATCAGAACAGTGAGTTTTGCACGCCGCTATTGAATCATATGAACCCTCAGCTTTTTAAACATACTTATATCATTTTACTCGTTGGACATAGATACTTTGCAGTGAACTAGAGGAACAGATACTCTCGTACGTCATATTCAGTCTCGAAAAAAATTTTTGGGGTATAAAAATAAATCCATAAAAACAATGGTAACAAAGTAACATGACCCTTAATTTGGTTGCTCATAATCTAGTAGATCCTTTGAAAAATACCACCATTCTTTTTAAAAGGTTTTTCAATTATCTATTGCGCTATTTATGTATGTACCGATACTTAGGAAGTGACAGCAGTTTCGCACCTGTTTCATATGGTGTGCAAAACGCTTAAAGGCGCCAACCAAACTAACCAGATTACTCGCACTTGCTAGAACGCATCAAAAGGTAACCAATTTAAACATTCGTAAGCTAAATAATAAGTTCCAACTGCTCTGGTTAGACAGCGTGCATTAGTTCAAAATTCATGACTTTCAAGGCCCAATGTAAATGCTTGTTACCGTCTGAGTAGTAACCAACTTGCAGTATTCAAATTCTGTTTTTATTGGTGAAATATTCAACCAATGTACTAGTCGACAAAGCCTTGGAGCAAAACAGTTAAGAAGAGTAGGTTACAACGAGCTAAGTAGTAACATGACGAGTACGAATTTTGTTTTCTAGAGGAGTGGGACAGAAAATGACCAACTGAAAAAGTTAAGTGGGAGAGCAGAGAGGGCAGAAGAGACTAACCTTTCGAGTGATAAACTGTTGATAACTGGTCCAAAGATACAGATGTGAGCGATATCGCGGGAGGACAAGCCTCGGTTAGCTAAGCAATTAAAAAGTAAACAGTACGGCGGATGTCAAAAGATTATTTCTGATTTATGTATATGCCAGGATTGTATGAAATTATAACCGAACAGTGGCTGATGCGCATTGTGTAAGAGTGCACCACCATCTCCGGTTCAAGAAATAGCGTTCATTAAACACCGCTGCCATCTCGAGGGGTTGATGCAGCAGATACTGCACCACTGCCAAGATGTCATTTCGCAGTGACCGTTACTCAACAACATGGAGAAGTGAATAACAGAACTGAATAAGTATCAACCAGTATTTCTCGGACAATCAGCAGCCAATCTGAGGTCAACATTTTGTATCTTATCGTCTATAAATCGGCGAACAACTGAGCCGCGACGCACTGCTTCACCAATAGGTACTGACGGTCAGTGTTTCCCGGAATGGTAACGAAACGTTTGCAACAAAGTTATCAAGTCTACCGGATAATTCAGTCATGATCCATCTGAAGTAACTACAATTAGTTTAAGAGCACTCCTAGTTTTTTCCCGATTTCGGTAGCAAGTAAAATTCCCTGAGAACCGACTTTGAATGTGGATATCTTTAAGCCCTGTTTAACTAACTGCTCTATGATTAACACTAAGGGATCCGTGCTTGTATAAAAGAATAGTCGTAGGGTTTTGTAACAGGGCGTACCCGAAAAGGTGATCCTAAAGTGCAGCACCATAAAAGTTATACACACAGTAATGCACATTTCTGTTGGCTGTTTCGACGCGTTTCACTTTGTAAACCCGAGATATCTTCAGACTGAGTGCGACGTTAATGTGGAACCTAATAATAACCACTCATATCATAGACGTCATGCAGGATTTGTTTAGTATAGTCGGGGGCAGACTGAAGCTCTGTAGCACCTATTTGCATGTGCGTTGTGCTAGTTTGCCTAAGGGGGATTTATACTTACCACACTAAGTGTATACCGTATCAAGAAAGATGCCGGCCGCAGGACGAAAATCGCTGCACCCAACAGATCAAAATTCGTTCCACTACTTTTCTGATAACATGTTTTCAGACGACGGTGTTAGAACAATATTTCATTAACAGTGTCAGTTCAGCTGTAGCAACCTTTCGGTGCCTAACTGTCATGCCGCCCGAAGGAAGCACGAAGGCTAGGATACTCCAGGTTGCCCAAGCCTAGACAGGGGAAGTCGAGAGGCAGAAGCTGGGTTCGAACCACGGGCCTTCCGGTCAGTAGATTCGCGCGCTAACCACTTGAGCCATCCCTACCCCTCATTAACAGTAAATGTCATTACGATTCTATGTTAATTTTTAGTCAGCGTATGCAGATCTTGGTCACTTGCAAAGAGAACTTACAACTGGTTTCAAAAGTTAGCCGTCTACTACAGTAAACCTTGTCACCAAACAGTGAAAAGCCTATTCAACTTCAGATCAAGAGAGTAGGAAGCTTGAGTCATGGTTGCCCCTCCGGACCCAGAACATTAGAGTTAAAACCCTCCTACAGATGCGTGGTTTCCTCGTCCGTGTAGGCGAGCTACTGTTACTCGCAGCACCTTCTATCTATGTCTTCGTCGAGGACGCCACATCTGCACTCTCCTTCCTATTAATAAGGGAACCAGCTCCAAACGTAACTGGATTACACAACTGCCAATGGAATGATCGTTTTCGTTGAGACAGATTTAATTGATTGTTCTTCACTTGCCTTGACAGATGAGTTCTATTTTTAAAATCATTTTTTCCCGCCTATAACTTTCCACGTGAGCTTTATAAACAGCCCGTTTTCGGCTGCACATAATACGCTTGTGCGCACCAGTGTTCAATAGATCATATGTTTGGTACGTTCATTGGCTTTCTGGTTTGGCTAAACGCATCAGGCTATCAAGCGGCTATCCGGACTTGGGTTCACGGTATGAAGAAGGCAATAAGAAAACTGTGGTCCACAACAAACATCATTGCTGCTAGCGTTAAGCTTCACCCTAAATATGTGACTACAGCTTACAGACCACTGTTTGCCGGATACAACGATGTTCACCTACTCCAGGTGATTTCGTGCGCTTTCTGTCTCCGCCACTGAATTCCCGATTCGCGCCTTTACACTAAATCCCATACTTTTCTTCGCTCGTCCTGGCTTATCCTGGTCGTCATAATTAGTCCTCAAAAAGCGAGCACTTAGGAAGGTTGATTTTATAGCAATCATGCAACTGTCAAGAGGCCGAATTCTTCTCGTTTACAGATTCCGAAAAGATACCACCTATGTGGTATACTCCTTCTTGTTTATCTCCGGTACGCCTCATGCCTCTTCCATGACCATTAACATACTAAAACATTTTCATCTCGGACACGAAGTGTCCATTTCTTCACAAACTAGGTGAGCTTCTATATTCGTAATGGACTACTCATAAGGTTGCTGAAAACTCTTCGACAGCCCACGACCGGTTTCGCCCTTCCAGTTCGGGCTCATCAGGTAGGCGCAGTCCCCGAGTTTCCGTCAACCTTATGTTCTACTTGAACCCAAATTGCACTGTTTTCGAGAAATACACTCATTTGCATATCAATTTGGTTTTTGCGAGAGACTCACCTGGAACCCAGCTGAATCTCCCGTTTGCGATGTTTTCAGGCAACTGAATGTGAGCTTCTCATCAGGCCTCGCTTTTTCTGTCCCTGCAGCTGCGTTCTATTGGCCAGATCCTTTTCGCGCAGCCAAATGTAAATTCCTACCACACGCTCACGAACCCAGCCATGCTGCCCTTGCTTGTACTAAGACTATCTCACCTTTGGGGCCTTCAACTACTCTGTATTCTCTTAGTTATGTAAGCTGCGATAATTCCAAATTCAATTTAATATGCAGCTCTTCAGGTTCGCGCTATGGTTCCTACAGCTTTTACGGAGATCTGTAAACATCAGTCCCCCCCCTTCGTAGTTTACATGTGCAACGAAAAAATGCGATCAACCCACTGCAGCGCGACTAGAGCAGTAATATCCAGCAAATACTGATCCGTAAAAAGGAGAGTAAAAGTGCTCCACTTCTTTTTTCGAGTTATACACTAATTTGCAAATCAATTTGGTTTTTGCGAGAGAGTCACCTGGAACCCAACTGAATCTCCCGTTTGCGATGTTTTCAGGCAACTGAATGTGCTGCACCAGGCCGCCTCATGTTCCAGTTGCTACGATATTCGAGATATCGCGATACATGTATATTCGTAATGGACTACTCATAAGGTTGCTGAAAACTCTTCGACAGCCCACGACCGGTTTCGCCCTTCTTGGGGCTCATCAGGTAGGCGCAGTCCCCGAGTTTCCGTCAACCTTATGTTCTACTTGAACCCAAATTCGACTGATTTCGATAAACACACTCATTTGCAAATCAATCTGGTTTTACGAGCGACTCACCTGAAACCCAGCTGAATCTCCCGTTTGCGATGTTTTCAGGCAACTGAATGTGCTGCACCAGGCCGCCTCATGTTCCAGTTGCTACGATATTCGAGATATCGCGATACATGTATACTTCTTATTCGAAACTAATAGCGACACCAAATAACACTGCTAACATAATTCAAACTGGCCAGTCAAATGCCAATAAAAGCTGGCAATGAACACGTAGCATGAATCAAACATCGTACCACATCTCAGAATACCTCCTCGACAGTAACCTCCTTTCACAGGAACGTAGAAATCCTGTTATGAACTTTTATACCCTGAATATAGACAGGCGGTCGAATTTCACGACTGTTCAACGAACACCGTAACGGTAGTTAATGCACTGAAGTCGATGTGAAAATTATGAAGATACATGAAAACTGACGATTCCTTTAAAAAATCTACATTTGTCTGCACGCGAACGAAAGTCTGCAAGTCTTGCTGCCACGTTATGAACTCTAGTTGGTTCTCTCTCGTCCTGTAGCCATATAGCTTCCACACTATGTGAACCACACCCAGGCACAACAGTCTGTGACCCTGGGCTGGTCACATTCCGTGCAGACCATTCAGTCTCCTTTACTCAACTAGAACTCTGAAGGCTCATCACTCACTGGGTTCATTGATGGAACTTCCTCATCTTTTGCGTCGAAAATTAGGATACTTTCTCCTACCACACGTCGTCAACAAATCCATCAGGAATTCACATCGAGAAAACCCATGTGAAATCAAGAGTCTGCAAAACACAAACCACGCATACTGTGAATAGCGACACCGTGGTTTCTGTGCATCAAAACTCGCGATTAAATGAACTCCATAACCACTCTCTTGGACAGGCATCTATACATGTATTTCCTCACTCAACCAGATTACCTCGAATTCTGTGTATTCTTATCGTGTAGACCGATTGTGCCATTCACCATGAATAATATCACCACCACATACGCATACATGCAACGTAAAAAAGCGCATGTATTTTAGTGTACAAATCGGGATTAGCTCATGGAAATGGCCCAGTGTTTCTAAGAACCTTATATATTACCTGTAAACTGAAACAAGCTTATATTCATATTTGTCACGTATCATTTTATTTTAAAAATGTTGATGATTTTTCTGACAATTCCATGAAAGTACGACGGAAACGTCGAACTTATATCCAAAAAAAGGAGATTGGAAGCTTCCAACCAAGAGAATTGGATACAACCGGTTGTCGCTCAGGTACAAAACCCCAAGAAACACCTATGCATAATAAAATATCGCCCAGAAGCGAGTGTTTCCTGGTGAGAGGGGGACTAATAGCAACCACACAGCGTTTTCGCATGAGGATGGGATTTTGGACGCATCCAGGATGTGTGCCTGATGTTTGCCGTGAGTGCACACGGCATATTATATCAAGTTTACGTAAATTATATTCGGCACGATCCCAGTCAAAGACTCAAAAGCTCAAAAAGTCCAAGTACGGGTCCGAAAATGTGTTCAATTTGGTGATGGGTTCAGTAGTCAGCAATCCAAGTTTCATTGTCCCAAGTATCGAGACGTCCAAGTGGGGACAGTGTTTCTCATAATCATCATCATCATCGACAGCATCACATCAGTGTTGAACACCGATGCTTCGCTGCCGTACAACCATGATTTATTTGAAAGCCTTATTGTGAAGAAAAAAATAAAGATGGATGGGGAGGGGACTTATTGCTGTCTTACTACAATCATTCCGAGGTGCCTACACCTCCAAACACTCATTCAGGCAATCTGGATAGAAACTGACAACAAGATCGCCACTGACATCGGTTGGCAGCCATATCTTGCAGCGTCTCCAACCAGGCACACTGGGGATCACGCGGTCCCCATCCTGGAAGGCGAGTAGCACCGACAGCACCCAAGCGTTTCGTGATTTCTTTCATACTCTTCTGCCAGGTCAAGGGTTGGCCACCTCTCTGCTTACGCCACTCTGAATTGGGCATGGAGAACAGCACTCTCTAAGGTATTGCGTATCCCATATTCCCCAGGTGAGATGCCCGAATGAACAGCGCATTGACGTACTACATGTTGCCGCTCAAATGTGGAAAAATACAAAGTCTCAAGTGGATAAAATTTATGGGTCAAGCGGCAACCGGGTGGTCCCAAAGTTAGCGCCTGAAACTGGTATTCAATACGTCTGTCTGACCAACATCAATAATGATAACAACCTGGTACTCAGCTTTTCTGAATCCGACCCCATTTTTGGTGACATTCCAATTCACTTCAAAGCATTTCAATTCTACCGCCTGACCACAATATGCAAGTTCACTTAGTTAACATGTGGCCATAAGCGAACCGACGTGAGTTTGCTCGCAAGTAGCTGTCCAGTGCAAAACGAAACCACACGTCCCAGACTCAGAGCGTGCAATACAACAGCCTACCTGCGTCCCCTCGGTAGATATTACCAGTGCCGGTGGATGAATAAGCAGCTGTACAAGCAGTTGGGATGGAAGTTCAGCCAGGAACTTCAATCGGCCAATATATCTGGAAGGGTTGAAAAAACACTCCCACTATCGGTTAATGAGTATAATTCATCGAATCAATAAAAAATTCCTCCACCCAAGTGTGATACTGCTGTATTGGTCAAATTAGCGATCTAGTAATCTAGTTCTCGACAACATGGGAAAGGATAGTTCTTGTACAAAGGGTTCACTGAAAGTGTCGCAAACATTACCTTACAAATTCCATCCAAGAGGAGGCATTTGTCACATCAAACGCGGTACTCCCAACTTTAGGCTTTACCACTACAAAAAATGGTAAAATCCAGGTATACATGTGAACACATCAGCTCACCTATGAGCATTAATCCGGTAACAATATATATGCACCGAGCTGTATAACCACAATCATTAGCATCTATTACTGACATTCTTCGGTAGGACAAAGCCGCTGGGTTTCACGCATAGACCCAACAGATTATATGAGATGCGAGAATGAAAACCATCCATAGCGGTGGACCCATGTGTGCATCACGTTATTATCACTTTCAGTTGCAGTAACCGTAACTTGTTTGCCGAATAAAATCACCTTGAGATTTAGCTCCACGGACCACACATGCGGCCCTCTGGGTGACTACAAGCCATAGGGCGTACCTAAAAGCCGTAGACCAATGAAATACCTCCGCTACGCCCACACAAACCAAAAACGCATTGAATGCTGTCATCGATCGGTTTGCAGCGCGAGTCATAATTTACGTACGACTGCCCATGTCACGTGCAACTGAAGTCGTCCACCGACACTGAATCGATAAAACTACCTATGTGAACGCTACATCGGCCTAGTTTCCAGAAACCCAGTGCACTCATTTAATAAAGGGAGATAAGCCATATGAAGTTGTAAATACAAACTTTGCTGAACTACGAACCAGTCTCCTAGCATTTCAGAAACCAGTAGTATAACCTACAAGACCACTGTTAAACCTATTAGAAAACAGATGCGATTGGCAAATGGCCATACCAGATGTGACAATGGAGATTGGACGAATAATCCAAAAAACAAGGACGTACGGATCAAAGTTGTCACAGTCAGGCCGGGACCTTAAGTAAAAAAGTGCACTAGTGGCCGAAGACAACCAAAACGTTGCATGCAAATGTAGAACGGCGAAACGTGACGTTAGAATACCACGTAATCGAATGAATATATGAATTCCCGGTACAGCTAAATCAGACAAGACCCACAGGCGCCAAACAGCAAACACTAGGGTTTACAACTCAATGTCGTTGATAAGTGGCCACTACACAAAGGAAGCCAGTGTACGACACAACATTCTTTGTACTTAAGGATGAATGCGTGTCGACAGAATTGAGAAATACGGATAAGCAAATGTTCATCATCATCATCATCATCAGCTGTAAGAAACCGTGTACTTGTCGTACAGTGGTTGTAGCTGCCAAAGTTTCGTCCGCCGATGATTTGGGGAGGTGGGGTAGGTTGCTGTGCATTGGAGGCGCGAGCTGCGTAAATACACCACTGTCAATGGGCTGTTAAGTGGTGGAATTGGGAAGCGAGCTATGCATTGAAGGCAATAGCTTGGATGCATGAGCGCCATTGTTACAATAAAACAGAAGGTGAGAGCTTGAGCAACTACTCAGTTCGATTTCCGGTAGCCACACCTCAGGAGGACCGCGAAACGGACTTTACTGAAACTGGTAGTCAGTACAGGTCGTAAAATTTCAGTTCATAACCATAACCTTATCTGTATGAGTATACCGCCGTTGAAACGAAAAACGAATCAGATTAAATTTTACAGATGCCAATAAAATTCCATACCGCCGAAACCGCAAAGCAGGCAGTGTCTTCTTTCTCTGGGGAAGATACCTATCAGGCTTCCCGCAACCAAGAGCCTAACAGACCTGAAAATTAGTCAAAAGCGATCGCCGAAATACACTTCTTTTCGACTGAAGTACACTCGTTGACAATCCACTACCCGATAGACTAAGCGTAATCCCCGAATTATTTTTTTTCAATTTTCTTACTTGATATCTCTTAGAAAAGAAATTCATGTTCCGAGAAATCGTTAGATTCATTCGAGTCATATTAATATCATCTCAGTTGGTCGATGAACCTCAACTCCACAGGGTTCTTGCCTTACAAGTATCAGTGAAATATAGTTCATTGTCACCAATATTGAGATGTATCGGTCACACTTCTGAAGTTCTATGAAACGTTGAACTAGTGTGCCATAGCTATATTGTGGTGTCGAAAAGTCACGAAGCGAGTAACAATCTAATCGAACCGTTCACTCGCGGTACACGCACGGTGCATAGTCGGCAGGCAACCCGAAAGAAACGCAAGTGGTGACTTACAACAAAATTTCCCGAGTTTAGAAAAAGCCAATTGAAAATTCGGGGTTGGAAACACGAACCTAATTGTCTTCAGTCCATAAACTAGCTCCCGAATTACCTTGGTTTAATTGAAGTTAGTTAGGGAAGATGTATAATTTGCATTCACATCTCGGTCGCTTAAGCAGGCTTCTTATCCTGGCGTAACCCCCCAGCTGATCCACACCAAAGTTAGGCGCCTGGATTTAAATCCCGGAAATGACGTTCGAGGCCAGCTTTTTACTGTCAAACAGCAAGCGTACGCTGGACGTACCGACATTATCGTCTTAGTTTATACTGTCTGGGCGGCACTTCACCGGTGTACACCCTTGGCGGCGCCATAATGATGTTGCCCGGAACCTTTAGTTCGGAAATAGATCCAGGGGAGTGGACGCGCAGAGCATGATGTACATGATTCACGAAGGCCAAAGAAGCTCTGAACCTCACACCTGATGGAGTGAATTCGGCTATCAAGACGCTCTCGGTTGAATATCCAATAGTGAACATGAGCAAACCCCGAGGGTTGCCCAACTATCCTTAGACACCGGGAACTACAGAGGGTTCAAAGTTGTTACAGAAGTGGATTTAGGTAACTCTTGTAGCCACAGAGTTAAGCGGCGAATACAGCAGCGATGGGCGCCTGTCATTGATGTGGCGACCGGGAAAAAATATGTTTTTAATGCGATGGCTTAGATGATATCAACGGACATGAAGAAGTTAGTCTCCCAGCATCAGTTAAAACATAGATCCATCCCACACCGGCAACTTCGTCAGGGGAGATAGCAAGTACAGACGCAGTTAAGTTTTCTGATTATGCCATGCGCACTTCACTACGACGTTACGACCTGACCTCTATGTCGTTTCCATCCTGCAGATGGTTGTGCGGAAAATGTCTGTAGAGGATGTTAATTCTCTGGTATGCGAATCATGCGGCTAAGCGAGTAAAACCCAGGGAGAATATCGTTTACTACGTGCGAGCTACTTGTTCTGAAAACCACTTAGAGTTCTTACCAGACTCACGCAATGCTCTGAACGCAACAGCAGACAAGCACGGGAAGTTTTTCACGTCAAGACTGATAGGGCCATGAATTAATTGACAATTTTGGTTGCTTTATCCGTAATTATGAGGTGCACCTTTGATCGTCTTCAGCGATCGGTGAAGTTAGAGGAAAGCGAAAGGAGAACGACATGCCTGGAGCCACTGGACATGGTTGTGAGAGCGAGTGTAGACCTTCACATGTGCATCAGTTAGCGTATAACGCTTCTAGAAAATTCAGGAATTTATGAAGAACACCTCAACTCGACAAGGTCTCAATGAGAAGTGGAGTCGAAGACAAACTTCCGGTCGAAAAAGATGACCCCTGTAGCACGCTGGAAGTGGCGTCACTGTTCTGGAATCTGTTGGAGAGGAAAATTATGATCTATGCTCCCTTGGTTAGGACGAAGCCCAGCGTGATTTGCAAAAAATGTCTTCTGTGCGTGCGGGTAGTACCTTGGAAGCTAGTCGCCACCGAAAATTAAGGCGGATCGTGCCCATGAGCCTTGGGGGAACTGGAAAGATTGGGACACGAACCACAGCATTTGGTAGCAATGATCGTGCCTCATGGACCCTGTGTTAACCAAGGATTCAGATACCTGAATATAGCAATATCTCGCATTAAGGTAAAATGTGTGAATACTAGTCAGCCGTTGACATTTTGCCGATAATCCACCAGATGGAGAACTCTCAACTTTTTTGCCGATAACTAGTGTACCAAGGGATGAGGAGAAACTGACTTCATTCGACGGGCGGTAGATGTTGTAAAATTATCAGAAGACCGATTATTGCGTTCGTGTTGCGTGTTAACAAAAATAGCTTACATAAGAAGCTTGTTGGTCTAGGAACAAGGGACGGGGTGACAAGAAGAGGTGTCGGACAATAGTACAAGAAACAAGGATCCGGAAAGAGAGGAAGGCCTGAACACTTTTACAAACCAGTGAAAGACAACTGCACGATAGAGGGATGAAAGGGAGCGGTTGGCTATGGGTAACAATATCTAAGCAGCTGTGGAGCGCATGTACCCAGGAATGAAGACAGGAGGTCACGGTAGTCAATAAACCGTAGGAAGACGAGGGACAGTTGGAGGTGTAGAACAGGTGCCATGCAGGAAAACGTCTTGAGGGATGGGTAAGGTTCATATTTTATACATGCTTAACGATGGACAGGTCAAAAACAGAGGTTGGTAGGGTGACGAAATCAAGAATCAAATGTTTTCCAGGATGGTGGTTGTTCACCTATGCAGTGTACCAAACCAAGCAAGAGCAGATACAAGGATATGTTATTACAAGCAGCCGTTGAACATTAAGCTGTCGCCTTGACATCAGTTCCTGAGTGGTTCTGGTTACTTTGAGCAGAAGCGGGAATAGATCCACCGTGTTCCAAAACAATCGATTCTAGAGACAAGGAAACCATGGGCATCTGAGAAAGTGGACAACTTACTGAAATATGGATGTTCCATCGCTTCACGTGCTGTCAACCTCTCCTGATGGTCATATCGCAGGAGTTTGTCCAACAAATCCAAGGCTTCAGGACAGACCAAGTGCTGGTTTTCCGGATGCACAAAGCGGTCCCAGCGTTTTCGCGGGTGGCGGTCTATCAGCTCACTAAAACGCGCGTCCAACTTTATGTCATATTTGTTCAAGTACTGGAACAGCTCGTCGGTGCCGAGCACTCTAGTGATCCGCACAAGTTGATTGTAGTTATCGTGACCGTGGAAAAACGGCTCTCGTCTTAGAATCATGCTAGCAAATACACATCCTACAGACCATAGGTCTAGAGAATAATCGTACATCTAATGATGAGAGCTCAATGTTAGAAAATATGGTTGCCTACCTGATAGTCCACCAGCAATTCAGGCCCTTTATAATGTCGTGAGGCGACTCGGACATTGTATTCTTGTCCTGGGTGATAGAACTCCGCGAGACCCCAATCGATTAGACGGAGCTGTCTTTCACTGTGATTGATCAGAATGTTGTGAGGCTTGACATCACGGTGCATAATTCCCATGCTATGACATACATCAAGTGCACGCAGTAGCTCAAAGAGATAGTAGCGGATATCATGATCACTCAGAGTCTGATACAGTTCTTTGAAATCTGTGTTATCCACATGCTCAAAAATGAGTGCAGGAGTTCGACTCTGTACAGGCGTGTGATAGGTAAACTAGCAACTTACTTTAACATCGCGGACAACTGCCTCCAGAATGATTATATTGGTCAACCCGCGCAGATTTTCCAATATTTTAATTTCGCGAGCAATTTTAGCCTTCTTAACCGGCTATCAAACTAAACTGGATGACGAAGTATGGCATAACTCACTTTCAAAGCCTTGATCACGCACTTCTCATTGGTAGTTACATTGATTCCCTCGAAAACTTCACTGTATTTACCCCGGCCCAACTTTTTTACAATCTGATAATCCTCTTGATCACTGCAGGAAGACGGGGATTAGGATGTACGCAGGTGATTACAACCTACCCCCATCGAATTTGGTGAGCCTCATAGTCCCAATATTCCCGAGGTCGATTGGCCGTAACATCGGCATAGACCCGGGCTTTACTAGCCACAGGCATTGCTGAAAGATGATAGAAAACGACTGCAGACTAAAGTACACACCGGGCCTGTGTGAGTCTAGCCCACCTAGCGCCAGTGGACAGGAGGTTACTTCTCTGATGAAGCACTTCTGAAAACTGTCCCCTTTAGTGGAACTGTTTCAAACTAAATGAGCCGTGAAGTCGACAACACCGAAAACAAAATACGCAGTATTACGATAGGCTTTTGTGCAGGGTAACGTGACAGGTTAAAATTGCAAGTGAGTACAAGTTGGAACGAAACAGTTACTGAATCAGATTCCGCATTACGTCAGCGAGCTTTCTTAACTAAGCGAGAGTGGTAACTTCTAATGCGAAAATTGAAAGGCATTTGAGCCAAATGCTTTCGTTGAGGACCCTAATAGTCCTCCTGTTTAGGTGGGGCGCCTTGGCAGTACACCGGCCCACGTATAACCATGAATTGCACAGATCGGCCTTCGCATGGTGTCACCAGCCGGGTCGCTTTAATTGGTTACACGCCTTACCTGGCGGGTACGCGAAACCAGGCTATGCTGACGCCTCCCTTCTTTCTTTTTCACATACATTTTCTTGCCCCAGTCCCCAACTCATTAATAATTCGCTATTTGAAGATCCATCAGGTAGGACTGATGATTACGTTTGTCCTACAAGCAACATCTAAACGTCATCCAGCGAGTGACCACATCGGGCATCTCGAAATCAATCTTCCAGCTTCGACGCCCAGTTTAGCTGGCTGCTTCCAGTGTTCGCACTTTGAAGCAAGTAAGACAACAAGCTGCTCTTCCTCTCACACTGGACTTGCTTGAAACTGATGTGTGCTGTGTATCGGAAACAAGAATTCAAGATACAGGAACAGTGGTTGAGCCAAACACCCATCACTCTCCAGTTGCTTCCGATTTCGCACCTCTGGCGACCCACATGCTGCTGAGGCAGGATGTGCAGCAGTTGATATCGTCCAAGGTCATCGGGCTGAAGGACCCTTTCTTGACTGGATACCCGTTGATAATCACTTCTGTGCCGTTCGTCTGGCATCGTCTGTGAAATAGTTTCATAAGAGCGAAGCGGATTGCTGTCTGTCTGTCGTGTCTGCTTACTGTAGCTCACATACCATCAAAGACAAGTCCTAGGACATACTGAATACCCTGTTGCGGCGAGCTGAAAGCTCAAATATCGCTGTGGTTGCCGGAGATCTGAAAGCACAAGTGGGAATCTGAGAATCAACTGGGTGGTTGACAGACTGGATTCGGTAAGTACGGAAAATGGCGAACCATTGCTTCAGCTTTATTCGGACCGTAGACTAGCTTCCGAAAGTCTGAAGTCTTCCAGGCACATAATGTCTTCCAGCGACGCTACAGCTATCGTCTCCAATTAATCACCTCGCCATCATTAACCGATGGCGCCGGTCAATAAGTGACTGCCACTCGTTTTGGAACACATGTGGATTCCGACCACGCACTGGTTCGGAGTAGCTTCTCAGGTACGGGCAAATCATTTAGCAACTGTCAGGCCACCAACACCGCTCAAGCACTGGATATCAGAGCGAACAGTGGCATTGCTTCAAATATCTTGCCGGTATGGAACATAATGTGGCACGACGAATCTTCAGACTTCAAGCTCCGACAGAGAATCTGGTGGATACGGAAGGTTAAGAAAATGGAAAAGGCCCAGAAAACCGGGAATGTACGAGGATTACTTCAGTTGGTCCGTACGACCGGCCCCTGGAAACCACCTGTGAGCGAAACCACCAAGGATAAGAGAGGACTGATCATTCCGAATGAAGAACGCCGATAACGGTGAGCCGGGTACTTTGAAAAACAATTCTCGTGTCCATCAGCTGCCACTCATCTGGATCCTAAATCTGAAGTAGGAGCCTGGACAGTGGACGTGGAACGCCCTATAGCCTCGGAGGTTTGTGAATGCATATGTTCTCTCGAGCGCCACCGACCTCCTCATCCGGGTGACCTCCCACCCACTATTCAAAGATGGGGTTGACTCGCCAGTCAGCACCTGTCTGATACGTTTGTCGGAATTTAGGAAAAGAAGACTACCCCGAAGAAGTAGGAACAATCGGTGAGTGCCCATTTTCAAAAAAGCACTCGTAGTGAGTGTGGTAACCACAGATGGATCAGCTGAATCCCAGTCGTAACGAGACTGTTGGCGTCACTTGTAGTTCGTCGCCGTACGGTGGCCCGTGAAACGCTAACTCGAATGCAGCAAGCGGGATTCTAGCTTGTTAAGGGTTGCACTGTCCAAATTTTCACACTCTGTTAGATGCTAGAACATGCAAGCGACCCACAAATTTAATATTCCTGGATTTCCAAGGCGCATTCGACTCGGTATGTTCTCCCTAACAAGTTTTCAAATCAATGAATGTCCCGGAAGTTCGTGAACATAATAAGCTCCTTGCATTCTCAGACTTCCGGACGTGTGAGGGTATACATAGAGCTCTCTACAAGCTTCCGTACACAAAGCGGTGTCCGTCGCGGGTGCCCATTTTCTTCATTCCTATTTAATTTTGTGATCAACGAGATCGTGAGACGAACCCTGGTGTTCAAATAGCTGCTCGCGACAACCTTGTCGACCTGGAATATGCAGACGACATCGTCCTCGTCTTCGAAGAACAGAAGGCAGAAGGATGAACTGACCAAAGTCAATTTGTCCTTCGCCATGCGTTTGCACCCACAAAAGGTAAGGTCACGCTTCTGGACTATAGTCACTGAAAACGTCATCTACAATCCAGGGAGGGGCACTCGAAGTTGTGGAGTGTTTCACGTAAGGCTCAGGTCGCGTTTGCTAGTTTGAGACCTATGGCGCCAAAGCGGCATATCCCTGAATCTGAAGGAACGTATGCATCAGGTTACAATACGGACTGCTTTGTATGTCCTTGAGACATTTGGCCTGTCCCAGCCGCGTGCATTTGGATAGCGGTTCGTCATTCATTTCGGATGAGATCAAGCGATTTCTTCATGAAAAAGGCGCTGCCACCCTATACAACCTTAGGGGGGAATGGTCAGGTGGAAAGATTAAATGGAACTCTGTGGAAAGCTATTACACTTTCATTACGATCAGAGGGTCTTCAAATCAGTTTACAAAACGCGCTCCATTCGATTCGTTCTTTGTTGTGCACCACCACCAATGCCACTCCACACGAGCAAATGTTTCATCATAATCCAAAATCCGCAATTGGTACATCGTTGCCGCCAGGAGCAGTTCTGATGCGGTGAAATACACGATCCTCGAAATATGACCCCATAGTCGAAAAAATCGAGCTTCTGGAGCGTAACGCTGAGTACACATGTCCGAAACCCTAACAGCAAGAAGAGACGGTCTCCCTGCGTCACCTGGCACCTTCCGCGGATTTTGAATGCACTACAGCATCCGAACAGCAGCAATCTCAGCCCAATAATGATTCGTTTATTTGGCTGGAACTAACTGACTCCTCTGCTTCGGATACTGAAATGTCGAATTGCTCTGAACACTCTTTGGTTGTACAACAGCGGACACGATCGTATTTCTTGCGCAATAGAGGTCCGTTAGTATTCAATTATAAAACG
The DNA here is from genome assembly GCA_003604175.2 of Clonorchis sinensis. NCBI lineage: Eukaryota > Metazoa > Platyhelminthes > Trematoda > Opisthorchiida > Opisthorchiidae > Clonorchis > Clonorchis sinensis. Next base: position 122,879,853 of record CM030370.1, on the reverse strand, counting down.
AACTCCTGTGAGCATTACCTATACGGGGTAAAGCGCTTCATCGTTCATACATAAATAACTTCTTCTCGTTTCAGTTAGCAGTGTCAAAGTTTTGGATGAATAAAGCCTGGCTTCTGGGTCCTCATTTTTTCCGTTCTTACTCTGACTGTCGCCGCATTTCATTCCTAGTTAAACACAACACATGCTACTTCTGATGCTTCCCTTCTTATACTTTCACCTATTCCCTCTTCCACCCTGCTTCTCTCAAATATGGATATTCTCTCTGCAGGTCCCAGCCCCAGGACTGACAGCTTTGTACGGCATGCAGCACGATCAGGTGCAGGTCCTATGCACCCAACTTCATTAACAACCCTAACACCTCGGAGTGTTTTCAAACATCAAAAGCGGATCTACCTAGATGTCTTTATTGTTCTCACGCTGAAGCAAGCATGTACACCGGATTCCCTCCGAATTGAAGTATGCTGTCTGGCAGAAACAAGGAGTCTGGATGCAAGTACTGTATTGAACTGACTGCTTCCTCGCTCTAGTTTCGCTTCCGGCTGCGCACCTTCGGTGAGGTGGAGGCCACTGAAGCACGATCATTCAGCCGAGGCGGTAGCTTTTTGTCGGACGTGTTATAAATATGTGGCCTACATCTCAATGCTCAAAAAGGTCACTCCGGGTATGCTTCTTAATAAGGTGCGGCCACCTATTGACCCAAACTCCATGTGATGCGTTCTTGTTATAAAACTGGTCCAAATGACTTATTTAAGGCATAGAGAAAAGATTCATTAGTCTTTGAATAACGTTTTCAGGAGTTCACATGCCCGGCTGACTCGATGGTGCCACATAAAAAGAACCATGGTTATATCTGGAAAAGTCGGAAGACACACCGACACACATGCAGAGGGTCAATAAAACCGTTGATATGAACAGCCTGTCCAGCGATCCACGTACTGGCTTCTAGCTTACGTTGAGTTTCCGATACTGATTGAGTCAAAAACGGATGGCCTCCTGGAGTCTTTCTTAGGGATTAGGTGAAACAGCTTACGTACATCTCCAAATCCACCGGCCTCTTCTATTTCCTGAACCTTGTGGTTAGACGTCTCCTTTTCTATACATAGGCCTTTTGAGCCGACATCCAACTATCTGGATTTTATCCCAAAGAAATGTGGCGTCTTTCATCAAGGATCTGAGCTTTTCATGTTAGACAAGAGGAATGTTGGTTCTCGACAGTGTTCCCCATTGAATAACAACTTCATTCAGTTGGCACTTAAGTGGACACCGCAAACAGCCACTAGTCGTTCGATCGGTATGAATTCCTATGAAGCATTTAAACAGCACATAGCTCTTTACGTATATCCTGTCAAGAGATGTCCCCGTTTGTGAGCTGAGAGCAATGTCAACATTGGCGCAACTCGCCGCAAAAGAGTATTCGTCTGAAGTTCACGGTCAACAGCGTCTAGATAGTTGCGATAGAGTAAGCTCAACCATCTCACTTGGATTCGGATTTCAGAAGCATAGTAAGTCTGCTGACAGTGTCTAAAATGCATGAGGAGTATTTACGTTGAAAATTTGGCTGGCCCGAAACGTCTCTTCTGTGCGGCAAGTAACTACTCGCAACTGACTACGCAGGAAACTCAGACGACCAATTTTGGCATTCATATCACCGGTAACGCTGAAACCGCTACTGCATGTTACTTGATGAATGGGTTACGATAAATCCCGGTGGAAAAGATCCAAATCATCATCATCACCAACAACAAGGAAGGACAGCATGACATCAGTGTTTAAAATCGATTTTCCGCTGCCGTACAACCATGATTTATCTGAAAGCCCTATTGTAAAGAAAAGAATAAAGGTGGATGGGGAAGGGACTTAGTGCTAGCTTACTACAATCAATACGAGGTGCCCACACCTCCACACATTCACTCAGGCAATCTGGATAGAAAGTGACAATAAGAACGCCACTGACATAGGTTGGCAGCCATATCTTGCAGCGTCTCCAACCAGGCGCAGTGGGGATCACGCCCCATCCTGGAAGGCGAGTAGCATCGATAGCATCCAAACGTAATCTCCATCGTACCCTTCTGCCAGGTCAACAGTTGCCCCCCTCTCTGAGTTGGGTATGGAAAACAGCACTCTCTTCGGCAAACGATGATCAGACATACGCAACACATGACTCGACCGACGCAGCTTCTGGTGCTGGACACGGTATTCAATAGAAGTACCGGCTGCACAACCGAAAGCTCGCCCTCTAATCGCCTCGTTACGAATTCGCCGACACCAACCCACACGAGCTATGGTTCTAGGACAACGATGGTCGAACACCTGAAGACGTCTCCAATCGACGGCTGCAATAGGCCAATTCTCACAGTTACACAACAAAACAGCCCGCACTGTATCTTGATACACACGTCCCTTGAGATTCAGATTCACCGCTCTGACGCCATAGGTGTCTCAAATTAGCAAACGCGACCGGGCCTTGCAGATTGTGCATTGGCCTCATCTGTCACACTACAATCAGAACTAATACAACTTCCAAAATACGTAAAACGCTCCAGTACCTCTCCCTGGATTGTAAGTGGCGTGTTCAGTGACTGCATGTCCACGAGCATGACATTACAATTTGTGGGTGCAAAGTACATACGAAAGGACGGAATGATTTTGTTCAGTTCATCCAAAACATCTGCGCGTTCTTCTCCTCTTCGAAGACGCGAACGATGTTTTCCGCGTCGACAAGGTTTTCGTCGGCGACCATCTGAACACCGGAGTTTCGGAGACCTTTCAGCGTTCGTCTCATGACTTCACCGATCACGAAATTAAATAGGAATGGAGAAAGTAGGTATCCCTGACGGACAGCACTTTGTGTACGGAAGCTTTGGAGAGCTCACCGTATACTCGTACACGTCCGGAAGTCTGAGAATACAAAGAGCTTATTATGTTCACGAACATCCGGGACATTCCTCAAAGCAAGCGTGTCAAGGAGAACAGACCGATTAACCTAGTCAAATGCTCCTTGGAAATCCAGGAACACTAGAATTGTGGGTCGCTTATACGTATGGCGTTGTTCTAGCACCTGACGAAGTGTGAAGATTTGGTCAACGCAACCCCTACGAGGTCGGAATCCCGCTTGCTGCTCTCGAGGCAGCATCTCACGAGCCACTGTAAGGCGACAAAGCACAAGTGACGCCAACAGTCTCGTTACAACCGTTGCTGATCCCCCTGTGGTTACCACTCACTGCGGACCCTTTTGAGAATGGGCACCATCAGCGACTCTATCCGGTTTCTGGGACAGACTCCTTTTCCAAATGCAAGCCAGATCAGACAAGCGCTGACTGAGGACTTCAGCCCATCTTGAACAATGCGGGTGTGGGTCATCCGGATCAGGGCCCAATGGCGCTTGAGAGAACATATGCAGTCGTAAACCTCCGAGGTCGTAGGTGGTTCCACGTTCACCGTCCAGGGTTCTACGTCACCTGTGGGCTCCAGATGAGTGCCAGCTGGTGGCCACGCCAGTTGTTCGAAGTATTCAGCCCACCGGTCGAGGCGTTCTTCCTTATTCGGGATGGTCGTTCCATGGTCGGTCCTTGATGGTTTCGCCCACAGGTGGCTTGCGGGGACCGGTCGCACGGATCAACTGAAATAATCTTCAGGCATTACCGGCTTTCTGGGCTTCTTCCATTTCTTTGGCTTTCCGTGTCCACCATACTTCACGGTCGACTCGCACACTCAATTTCACTTGACGTCTGATAATTCTATTACCGGGTTATGTTCGGGATCGGCTGAGATATTCTCCGAGACCTAAGCAGTACCACCGTTCGGTCTGATATCCAGTGCTTTCGTGCACTTGGGGGTGCCGTGCCACAGGCCAAATTCCCAGCACTATGCAAAGAGGCAATCTCGGCCCAGTATGAGTTCACATCTGATAGTGGAATATTTGGAAGAGACCCTAGAAGACGATTCTGGTAAGTTCGTCTAACATCCAGATCTGCCAGTCTCTCAGTTGCCAAGCGATTTGTCCGCACCTTACGCGGTCCTGAAAACGTAGGGAGAAGCGACTCCGGACGAGCGCATGGTCGGAATCCACAAATGTGTTCCAAAACGACCGGCAGTCAGTTATTGATCCACGCCATCGGTAACTGATGGCAATGTGATCGATTTGAGTTTGTGGCCGGCATGCCGTTGGAGGACACCATGTGGCCGGACGACTTCGGCTATTTCGGAAGTTAGTACTGCATAAAGACAGCCTGTGATCAGCACATAGCTGAAGAAATCCTGGAGCAGGCGTTTGCCGTTGTCCGTGCATTTCGGTTATAATCCAGGATGTCCGGCAGATTGAACTTCGACACATCTAAGTGTACCTATATATGCATTCATATCCGCGGCACCCACAACGATATGTGAGCTCCTAGTCTGTCGGAACACTGCGTCAAATCGTCGTACAAGCTGTGTTTGTTTGTATCTGGACTACATTCTGTTGGGTCATAAGCAGATACGATGAAGCGGTTGCGATTATCGGCGCGTTCATGAGTTATTCCGACATACGTTGCCACCCGAACCGCATTGAATTGACTACCAACGGGTAACTATCCAAGCAGAGAATCTTCAGCTCGGTATCTTTTATCGGTACCAACTGTGTCATAACCGGTTGCGGTGGCTTCCTGATCACCGGAGATGCGTAACCAAATGCATGGGGAAGTCAAGCAGGAGATATATTCAGCAAGCTTATTTTGCTCTTGAATCCTCGTTTTGGCAGGGTAGCACTGATGATTGGGAAGCATGTTCAGCGTACGTGCAAGAGCAGTTTGTTGTCCGGGTTCTTTCACAGTTGAAACGTGCAGACTGGCAGCTGAACTGCGCGTCGAGGCTTGAAGATTGATTTGGAGATACCTGAGGATATCGGCGCCATGTGACGAGCGGATGTTGCGCGCAAAAACGACGCATGACGTACGGAGTCATCAGTCCTAAGTGCTGGGCCTACAATGAGAGAGTTGTTAATGGGGTGGGGAGGGGTGGGGGAAGAAAAAGTATGTGAAGTATGTGTCTTACAGCACTGGACGTAGTGAACTCAGGTGAAAGCTTCCCGTATACTCGTACGTGCCCAAAGGAGTTCGCATACAGTGCCCTCATAAGGGAGGGAAATTTGGAAGGGACACCTCTGATCGTCAGACACTGCTAAAGTTGCTGACGATCGACAGGATCAAAAACAGCTTTTAAATCAAGAAAAACGACCAACGTTGGACATCTGAAGGAGTGGTGCTGTTCAAGGATTTGTCTCAAGATAAAGATATGATCGATGCATCCTCGACCAGGGTGAAGCCCAACTCGATTTTCACGAATCTGTCTCTCTCGACGATCGATAACCTGCACAAAGTAACGCCAGAGAGTATCTTAGATGCTACGGATACCAGAGTGATGCTACGAAGGCTTTCGCATGATGTCCTTGCGCCCGTTTTGAAGACATGGATGACGGTCGAGGAGCTCCATTCAACTGGTATTCACTTTTAGTTCCGAATCTTCTGAATTATCGTCAGACTGCTCACCAAGAGCTGGCCACCTTCTTTGAAGAGTGTGGGATGCAGACCATCCGAGCCAGGTGCCTTGTCGCGTTGGAGTGATATCTCATGCTGGATTTCTGTTGTTGATAAGAGACTGGTGTCGATGTTCCATTCAGGCCAGGTGGATTCTTCCAGCAGTTGGGTTGAAGGAGACCAGTTGAACTGTTCCTTAAAGTGTTCGGTCCATCGCTCAATACTACGATCGAGAGAGTGAATCGCCGTTCGCATATCCTTCCGCTGACACTTTTCTTATTTTGACCGGTTGATCGAATCAGTTGAAGTAGGGCGCGGCTTTTGCCTGCTGCGAAAGTATTCTCCATCTCCTGGGCCTTCGAAATCCACCGGCGCTCTCGGTCATTCTTCAAGCTCCTGATTATCCAGTGTTTAGGGGATCTGTGTGGGTCATCACAGTCGCTGGTTGTTAGTATGGCCCTTTTGGCAGCAATAAGATACGCTGGTCCCGACGATATTCAGTGTTCATTTAGCTGAGTCATATGGCTGGGACAAAGCTAAGAGTATAGCTTCTTTAACCCGTTTCCATTCAACCTCCAAGCAATCTCCCGTAATCATCCGCATAACTGTGTGTTTCCAGTAGCTTCCCAGTGAGATCAGTTCGGTACCCCTGAGCTACTGAAACTTGTCGAAGTGGATGAATGGGCCTGCTTTGCTTTGGTAAGTGAAGTGATAACTGGGTTTGCACAATGGTATGATCAAAATCAAGTTGCATACCGCAGAAGGAATGGCAATCCACAATTGCATCTCTCCATCAGTAACCGACAGCCACATGGTCCAACTGAGTTCATGACTGTCTTGCGGTTGGTGGCCTCCAGGTAGCTGGAAATGAGTGTTTGTGCTGGAATTTCGTACTGGCCAGGAATAGACGGAGATCAGCATACAACTGAAACAGTCGCTTCCGATTATCAGTATGCTGAGCATGGTCTACAAATCTACCACCTCACTGCTTCTTCCGGGCTTGGTCGTCCGATTTGGGCATTCAGATCAGCCGTCTGGCGGGATGGCTCAGTGGTTGGAGCGCACCGCATACGTCTTTTGAGCAACACCAGACTCTGGTTTTAAAAGAATTTCGACCGTATTAAATAGTGCACCAACGGTTACGGTCAACTGCTGGGCGATCGCAGTGTGAGGTTTTCAGGGCCAAGCTGTAACCCGTCCTTCCTTGGGAAAAGGCAGCGTCGCTGCTTCCATAAATATGGACGTGCTGGTTGTCTGGGGGAAACGCCTTACTGCCTTCACACTCCTATCGCAGAGGATAGTACGAAAATGCCTCCAGACAGACTCGTAACACGATTACCCGCAGCATAGGGACTCGCTGTTCTTCGTCAGGTTGATTCCCGTTGGTGGGAACCGAGGATCATAAACCCTCTGACGTCAAACTGCTGCTACGGTTTTCTTAAGTGGTTAGAGCGCGAATTTACTGACCGAAGGGTCCGTGGTGCGAACCTAACCTCCGTCTCTCGACTTCCCCAGTCTAGGCTAGGGCAACCTGGCAGTATCCCAGCCCTCGTGCTTCCTTCGGGTAGCATGGCAGCTAGGCACCGGAAGGGTGTTGCAGCTGAACGAATTTATTTTTCTTATTGGCAACGGATACAATTCTCTGACAAAATCAGGGTGCTTGTCAAAAATAAGACTTCCCTCTTGCCGGAGCGTGTACAACAGCCTTTCGAAAATTTAAAGAAGTTAGAAAACGTTATGATCCTTATAGCCGACTACAATAAAGCCTTCGTTGTCGAGAGGGAAGATTCAGACAACCATTGGTGCATCTCTGAACGGTCAACCGGTGGTCTTCTCTAGAACACTGACACCGAGCGAAACGCGTCACTCTGCTATTGAGAAAGAGGCACACACCACCATTGAATCCATCCGTAAATAGAAGCATTATCTCTTCGGGAAGCAACTCAAGCTTATCACTGACCATAGTTCGGTTGCCTTTATTTACGGTGTCGCAGAAAAGCAAGATAGAAACGATAAAAATCCAACTATGGAAAATGGTATTTGTGTTGTATCGTTCGGCTGTAGCACCCTTTCGGCGCTTAACTGCCACGCCACGAGAAGGAAGCACGAGTGCTGAGATACTCCAGGTTGCCCAAGCCTAGACAGGGGGAGTTGAGATGCAAAGGTCGGGTTCGAACCACGGACCTTCCGGTCCGTAAATTCGCGCTCTAACCACTTAAGAAAACCGTAGCAGCAGTTTGACGTCAGAGGGTTTATGATCCTCGGTTCCCACCAACGGATGTCAGCTACAGACCTGGCTGAAACTTATCGCGTAACTTATGCACCAACGTGATCGGTAATGATAAATTAGAAGAGATTCATGATTCCTTGTCATCCCGGAATTACTCGCATGCATCACTTTTTTTCAAAAAACTTGCCGTCTTCCCTCCAAGATGTAAAAGATATCACCTCAAAATGTACGGTTTGTGCCACCATCAAACCACAATTTTACAAACGCTCTCGCTACCGTTATTAAATGTCTTTGTGGATTATTCTCTGAGTTTGGCATGCCTGCAAATGTACATTCGGATCGCGGCTACTCATTCATATTTGACGAACTGTCCACATTCCTACATGACAGAGGAGTTTGCACCAGCCGAAAAACTGCTTATAACCTTCAGGGGATCGGGCAAGTCAAACGCCTCAATGGGACACCCTGGAGCGCAATCCAGCTCAGACTCAAGACGAAAGGCCTTCAAATCCGTCACTGGGAGTCGGCTCAATCTCTGCTCTCCACTCTATACGGTCCCTTCTCTGCGTCACCACGGATGCCACCCCACATGAACGAATGTTTCGGTTTGAACGTCGGTCATCCTGTGGTTTGTCTATACCAACTTGGCTAACTACTCCATGATCTGTTTTGCTGAAAAGATTTGACCTTGCCTCAAAGTATGAACCTATCGTTGTGGAAGTCGAACTTATAAATTGCAATCCATATTACGCCCGTGTTTGTTTTCCCGCCGGAAAAGAAGGCACTGTATCCGTCCGCCATCTCGTTCCTTGTGGTGACCGCACACATGTCAACGAGTTCACGCGTGCTTCATCCGATGAAGGCAATGACGCTCAGACACTCCTTCGTTTGTGTATGTGGGAGCTAGCTGGGTGATTAAGAGCTTGATGGAATTTATTCTATCACGTTGATAGTCTAGTTACTTGACACTGGTTTCAGACAACGGCAGTGCATTTACCTCGGTGGAGTATGCCTTGTTTTGCAAACACTATGGCATTCAACAGGTAGGATCACCGTCATGCCATCCTCAGTCTAACGGTCAGGTCGAGCGCCTTGTCAACACTTTTAAACGAGCGCTTCAAACACTTAAAGGGGAGGGAACGACAGTGGGGATTATTGAAACCGTCTTGTTAAGCTACCCTCCTAACACCTATCTGACTTGCACGCGCCTCCGCTCAGTAACGTTAAAGATAATGTCAATCACACTTCAGTCTCAGCCCCGTGTCCGGACGATGCACCCACATCTCCAAATACATATGGCCCTGGCATCTCTGATTTAGACAGGCTCCATTAATGTACACGACCGTACATTTTAAGAAACTGAGAAGCCTGGTCACACTTCATTACCCCTTCGTAGATTTTTACAATCAATCATCATTCAGTTCGTGTCCGAGTTACCCCTCCCTGCACACAATCCAACGGCCCGAGTAAATGTCATTATCGCATTCGTACTAACCATGCTTTCGCCTTTACTTTCAGCTCATATACGTCTATTCTTCGACATGTGCTATTCATTCTACGCTATCCATTCTTGTTCTCGCACTCAATCATGATCTATGTTCCATCCGTAACAGGGTGTCACGGCTGAACACTCGTTTTTTTTAATCAGTAGCCCTCGGTGCTCTGCGTAGTACGCGTTGACACTTAACTAAGGTCACCGGTAATTTAACATCAGCCACAGAGTCGCCCACTTTATCCAACGTATCATTAGGATATATCGCATCCCCCGTGTCCGCTAAGCCACAACGCCCGTCGGAGTTTACTGGTATACCCTTATTCTGGAGTAAACACTACGCTCGATTTTGTGTTTTTTCTTCTTAATATATCCACGGCGCACTTCTAAACGCAACTACCGAGACTTTCTTTGGAACAAAGCTCGGGGGTACAGCTTGTGGGCTTGGCTGAAGATGATCAGACATCAAATCAATATTCTATTCTTCTGGTATATTCTATGACATCTGTTCGGCAGTGTTGAGTGTTACATACTAACGTTGTGTTAAACTGTTTACTTGCTTTTCATTAAACTAACTGTGCTTCCTAATGTTTTAGCTGATGTGCTGAAATTGTTAGAAGATTAAGAACTATCATTCGGCAATCCTCATTCTTTATTTCTGGCTCAATCATTCGAGTGTACAATATTGAGCATCTTCGTAAATTTGGTTTACCGGACAATGGGTATCAAGTGTCTATCCTTCTGGGGCTCCAAACAACCTTCAAGTGGTCAGGTGGTCAGCTTCAGGTGGTCACTAGATGTCAAAGCTCCCTGATACCTAATTTAGAAAGTTATCACTGGCCCCAGCGAATAGCAGATCATGGTTGTTGTTCGAGTCTGGGATAGCCGTGGTTAAGACGAAAAAATTACTGACTGGAAGGTCCTAGTTCAAACCCAACCTCGACTGCTCCTGTCTGGACTTGAGAAACCTGGCATTCCTCGTGCTTCCTTCGGGTGACGCGGTAGCTAAGCACCGGAATGGGGTTAAGCTTCATGAACGTTCTATTTTTCTATGGTTCCTGCCGCCCAGGGAGATATCGAGCTGGTTTACAAGCGTCCTGGAAGACTCGACACTACGTCGCTCCAGGGGATAACAGGGCCGACTTTCTGGACATCCAGACACTCATTGCAATCCATACTGAATATGTTAAGACCGCCAAATAACGTACTTCGGATTGCGAGATCAATATGGGAAGGTCCATTCCAACCGGCGCTGAAGTTTTGCGGGCTCTGGTAGACATGCCCCAACACGTTGAATACACCTGACGTGCCGATTCGACGGATCACGTGCACGACGGATCATGTGCAATAGATAACTCCAGAGTTATTTCAACGCATAAAACCACACCGGCAGTTGATCACACCTGCGTTCAACCGCATCACTAGTAGCGGCGACTAGAAAGCACCAGGTCAGTCGTCTCCTCCCCCAATGTCTCCGACGTCAGTCAGAATAACAAACTTACTCCTCCAAACTATTGCTTTTTCCCATTAAACTCAACGTACGGTACTCTGCAGCAGACGGCGGATCAGCCCGTCTTCCTCACCACTCAAAAATTCAAAATGCGGATAACCACCATAATCAGAGACAACAATATCAGTGCTGACACTGATGCTTCACTGATGTACAACTACAAAGTTTATCTTATCATATTTAAAGCCCTGGAATGATAAGAAGGGAAAAGGGTGGGCGAGGAAAGTGATCTTGTGCTCGCCCATGTCAAGAATTCTGAGGTGCCTGCACATCCAAAAGCACAATCGAACAACCTAGAAAGAAACTGACAGTACGAATGCCACTGACATCAATCAACCGCCATTTCTTGCTGTCCCCAGTTAAGCGCAGGTGGGGTCACGGGGACCTCATCCTAGAAGGCGTACAACACCATCAAAACCCAAACTCCCCGCAATTCCTTTCAGACCCTTCTTCCAAATCATACGTTGTCCACCTCGGGATTTGTGCCATTTTGAAGGAGGTGCGGAGAAAAACGCGCGCCTCAGTAGAGGGTGCGTAGTAGACGATCGAACCCTCTCAGTCGATGGGACTGAATGTCCACCACGGCTAAAGTACCCGTCACACAACCAAGTACCCGTTTTCTAATCACCTCGTTACTAACACACTGACACAATCCGGCACCAGCAACGCCTCTTGGGCATTGGTGGTCAAAACTCTGAAGGCGCCTCAAACCATTTGTCTGAAGCCATGTCCCGCAGCCATAAAAAATACAGCCCTTATTGTAGCCTAATACACGCAATCTTTAAGACCCAGTGGTAGGCCTTTTTGACGCCACAAGTGATGCAAAGTAGCAGACGCAATTCGGGCCTCCGAGATTTTTGCACTGACTTCATCACACTTCCGTCAGAGCCAATACAACTACTGAGATATGTAAAGAACTTCCAATCTCCATTGATTCTCCTTGAATTGTGAGGGGTATGTCCAGAGACTGCACGTTCTGGAGCATGACTTTGCACTTTGAATGTGAAAGGCGCATAACGGAAGATGGTATGACGGTGGTTAATCTATTCAACAGAGCTTGTGCTTTCAGTTGGTTTTCAAAGATGAGGGCGATAACGTCCGCGTACTCCAGATCGACAAGGTTCTTAACTTGTCATTCCAAAGTCCGTCTCATTACTTCATCAATGACGATGAAAGTTGACATCCTCGTCAGACACCAGTTTTTGTAGGGAAGCTTTTGGAGAGCTCAAAATAAACTGTCACAAGCTCACAAGTATGTGGATATAGGGGTCGAATTATGCTCACAAACTTCTGCGGCATACCCTACTGAGCAAGTGTGGTTAACAGCACTGACCAATCAATCGCACTGTTGAAGTCAAAGAACACCAAGATTGTGTGTTGTCTGTAGATGCAGCGTTACCCTAACACCTGACGGAGTGGCAAAGCTGTACTCAACGCAGCTTCTACCCCGTCGAAATCCCACTTGATTCTTACGAGTCAAGGTTTCATGTGCCATCGTAAGAAGACGAACAATCAGTGACGCCAGAAGCCTTGTCGCAATAGCATTCAAACTAACACCTCTGTGGTTACTACATTCATTGTGAGTATCGTTTTTGAAAATGGGCACTACTATTGATTAACCCCAGTTGTCTGTGACGTCAATCTCCCAGACAGACCCAAATAGGCTAGACATGCACTGGCTGAGAAACCCACCGCGATCCTTAAACATGATAGATGAAAGGTCGTCAAGACCATCAGCACGATGACGCTTGAGGAGAACAATACACTCGGGCGCTTCTGAGACTGAGGGCAGCTATACACTCACAGTCCACCTTCCTGTTGAAGGCCAGGATTCTGGATATATTCAGTTTCTTCTTAGGTAGCATTAATGCATTTCGGCACTCCTTATGGTCTTGGGTACAGATCCAGGTCGGCCCGGGCATGTATCACAGCTTGTCTTTGTAACAGCGTGAAAGCTGCCCCCTCCGAAAACCCCAAATCACGCTGGTATGGGACGTAGGACAACCATGGCATTCACAACTAACAGTACTTTCATGCCACATCGGCCGTCGCGTGGTGCCATCAGCCAGGTCGCCTTACTTGCTGCATACAGCAGGGCGGGTAAGCGAAAACATGCTACTGCTGACGCCTCCCTCCTTACACTTTCACGTTTTCCGTCTTCTACCCTCCCCCGCCCCAATTTTAATACGTCCTCCGCAGGTCCCAGCTCTAGGACTGATCGGTTTGCCCGCCCTGCATCACACTTAGCTGCAGATTCTGTACGTCCGAGTTCAGCTACATCCCTAAACACTTCGAAGTCTGTTTTCGAACCCCGAAAGCCTGTCTACTTAGCCACCTTTAATGTTCGTTCACTGAAGCAAGCAGGTCAACAGGTGGCTCTTGCTCGTACGCTGGATTCCCTCAGCATTGATGTATGTTGTCTGTCAGAAACAAGGACGCAGGACGCAAGTACCGTGATCGAACTGACTGCCCCCTCGCTCTCTTCCAGGTTCCGGCTGCGCACCTCTGGTGATGCAGAGGCCGCTGCAGCTGGATATGCTGGGGTGGGTATTGTATTGAGCGAACGAGCGGAAGCGTCTCTGCTTGATTGGATACCCGTTGATAGTCGCCTCTGTGCGGTTCGTTTGGCAACATCTGTGAGAGAATCTAGAGGAAGTGAGGTCCATCGCACCTTGTTTATTGTGTCTGCTTACGCCCCAACTGACTGTAGCTCTGAATCTGCCAAGGACAGTTTCTATGACGCTCTAGGTGCCCTTCTACAGCAGGTTAAAACCTCAGATATCGTTGTGGTTGCTGGTGATATGAACGCCCAGGTAGGTAGACTGAGCGCTGCTGAGGCCCGATTGGGTGGTCGTCTTGGTTTGGACACGAGACGCACGGACAACGGAGACCGCTTACTTCAGATGTGTGCCGATCACAGACTGTTCCTTTGCAGTACGAATTTCCGGAACAGCGGAAATCGCTTGACAACGTGGTGCCCACCAACAAACCAGCGACGAACCCAAATAGACCACATCGCCGTGAGTTATCGGTGGCGAGGGTCGATCACCGCTTGCCGCTCCTTCTGGAACACCAGCGTGGACTCCGACCATGCACTTGTACGCTGCTGCTTTTCATTGCGCTTTTCAGGTGTACGCAAAACGCGCACACCTCGCTTAGCCATTGAGAAGCTAGTGGATCCAGAAGTCAAACGAAACTATCAAAACCAACTCGTCGAATGCCTGCCGGACGGTACGGTGTCGGATATAAACGGCCACTGGGAAAAGATATCCAAAGCGCTACTCAAGGTTGGAACGTCTGTTTGCGGTACAACCCAGCCAACCTCTTTCAAACACTGGATCTCTGATAGGACCGTGTCTTTGCTGGAGACCCGGCGACAGATTCCCCCTGGCCGCCACCACAACTCCACCCGACGCATCATCCGACGCCAAGTGAAACTGAGTGTCCGTGCAGACCGAGAAGCTTGGTGGACCCGAAAGGCCGAAGAAATGGAAGATGCAAAGAATGCTGGAAATGTGCGCAGGCTGTTCCATTTGATTCGTTCGACTGGTCCTCGAAAACCTCTTGTCAGCGAAACAATCAGAGACCAAAATGGCTCCCTGATATGCAATAAAGCAGAACGTCTGGACCGCTGGGCACAGTACTTTGAACAGCAATTCAGCTGGCCACCTGCTACCTCCAATCCAGAATCCTGGCCTTCAACAGAAAGCTGGACCGTAAATATGGAGTCGCCTTCGGTCTCAGAAGTGTCCGAGTGTATTTCTCTACTCAAGCGTCATCGTGCTGCTGGTCCTGACGACCTTCCACCTGCTCTTTTCAAGGATGGCGGTGGGCTCCTCAGCCAGTGCCTGTCTAGACTATTTGGGTCTATCTGGGAGAAAGAGACCGTCCCAGACAACTGGGGTGAATCGATAGTAGTGCCCATTTTCAAAAAGGGTACTCGCAGTGAATGTAGCAACCACAGAGGTGTTAGTTTGACTCCTGTTGTGACAAGGCTTCTGGCGTCATTGATTCTTCGTCGTCTTACGATGGCACGCGAAACCTTGACTCGTGAGAATCAAGCGGGATTTCGACCGGGTAGAGGCTGCATTGACCACATCTTCACACTCCGTCAGGTGTTAGAGCAACGCCACATGTACAGACGACCCACAATCTTGGTGTTCCTTGACTTCAAGGGTGCGTTTGATTCTGTCGATCGGTCAGTGCTGTTAAATATACTTGCTCAACAGGGTATGCCCCAGAAGTTTGTAAACATAATCCGATCCCTATATTCACATACTTCTGGGCGGGTGAGAGTGTATGGTGAGCTCTCCAAAAGCTTCCCTACAAAAAGTGGTGTCAGACAAGGATGTCCACTCTCTCCATTCTTGTTCAACTTCGTCATTGATGAAATAATGAGGCGAACGCTGGAAGGTCTTCAAAACCCCGGTGTTCAAATCGTTGCTGGTGAGAGCCTTGTCGATCTGGAGTACGCAGATGATATCGCCCTCATCTTTGAAGACGAAAGTGAAGCACAAGCCCTGTTGAACAGACTGACCACCATCATACCATCTTTTGGCATGCGCCTTGCACCTTCAAAGTGCAAAGTCATGCTTCAGAACGTGCAGTCTCCGGACATATCCCTTAAAATTCAAGGAGAATCACTGGAGATTGTGGAAAACTTTACATACCTCGGTAGTTGTATTAGCTCTGACGGAAGTGTGTCTGGTGAAGTCAGTGCAAGAATCTCAAAGGCTCGAATCACGTTTGCTAATTTGCGTCACTTGTGGCGTCAAAAAGGCATCTCACTAGATCTTAAGGGTCGTGTGTACCAGGCTACAGTAAGGGCTGTATTGTTGTATGGGTGCGAGACATGGCCTCTACGGACAGATGATGTGAGGCGTCTCCAGGTTTTCGACCACCGATGCCTCAGAAGCGTGGCTGGTTTTGGATGGCGTCAGCGTGTTAGTCACGAGGTGATTAGAAAACGGGTATTTGGTTGTGCTGCAGGTACATCAATTGGGGAAATCATCCAGCACCACCGACTACGATGGCTCGGTCATGTGCTACGCATGCCGAAACACCGTCTACCGAGGCGAGTGTTGTTCTCCGTGCCTCCTTCAGACTGGCGCAAACCGCGAGGTGGACAGCGCATGACTTGGCAGAAAGGCGTGAAAGAGATCACGAAGAGTTTGGGTGTTGTTGGTGCTGTACGCCTTCCAGGATGGGGTCCCCGTGACCCCGCCTGTGCTTGGCTGGAGACGTTGCAAGAAATGGCGGCTAATCGATGTCAGTGGCGTTCATGCTGTCAGTTTCTTTCCAGATTGTCTGATTGAGCGGTTGGAGGTGTAGGCACCTCAGAATGCTTGACATAGGCCAGCACTAGGTCCCCTCCCTCATCCACTCTTTTTCTCTTCTTTTCACTCTAGGGCTTTTTATATATAATTATATATATATATATATATATGAAACTAGATGAACTTCATGGTTGTACGGCAGTGAAGCATCAGTGTCAACACTGATGTTGCTGTCTTTGATGATGATGATGATGATGATGATGATGATGATGATGATGATGATGATGATGATGATGATGATGATGATGATGATGATGATGATGATGATGATGATATTTTCCTTCCGACACAAATGGCTCTTAGATGTCACATCCAGCAGTTTGTTCACCACCGAATGAAATCCGGTCATGCTAGCCCCGTCGTGCTCGGCTTTCTGCTGCTCCCTCTAGGCCCACGGACGAACATGATGCAGTCGATCAGGAGCTTGATCGCCCGTCATAAGTGACTGAACCCCTTTCATACAAAGTCCAATATGCCTTCCTTCCTTCTATCCATGGTGAATAGAGCGTTGTCCAGCGTAGCTTCTTCCTCTAGTGCCTTCGGTGGATTCACTGTCTGCGTGTGGTGTGACGCAGAGGCCGTCAGGTACAATCGTAAGTTTACGCTGTGTTTACATTGGATGGGGCCCCTTGATACGGAATTAGGATGCGATGTCAACTGAAAGTAGCCACTCGCATTACTTCTTAAGTTACCTGTAGATTTCACCCACGTAGTGCAAGCGACTAGTAAGCGCCTTCGTTACATGCCTTATTGGACAATGTAGAAGAATAAACATTCTCCAGTGGTGCAAAAGCTACAGAGGAGAGCCGCATCCCGTGTTTTAACCAATACGGAAGGATTGAGACGTAGATTTGAAAAGCGGATTCTCCGAGAACAACGGTATCCATCGCAATTTGTGCTCATTCCATTCAGCAATTGTCTAGGCAGGAGATAATATCTTCCTCTGCAAGGTGCCTTTTGATAGTTTAAAAAACAGAAGCATTCCCCACGCGCTGAGACATCCGGACGCGCGCGCGGTCAAGGTCAGGTCACGGCTTTATTGCATCGGGGACTGTACCAAAGATTCCCGTTCAGGTTGCGGTTCACCCGAAAAGCACACGTGAAAAAAATTGTGTTACCGCCTCCTTGTGCCTCGAGATTGTGTAGTACGTTTGTTAGCGTAATTAAAAGCATGAAAAGGTTTCTAAAACTTAGTTGAATTTTGTCCTAGAGGTAGCGTGGATAACTTTTTGGAGCAAATGCTTTTAGTAGGTTTGCAGGCGAGCTGAAAGCCAAAGGCTCAAAGATTGTTGCTCAGACTGGGATTTTGTATCTGAGAAACAGATTGAAATGAATAGGGTGTCACTACTGGCGATGGAAGCCCTTGACAATCCTACTGGTACCAAGGCTAATGGGATCAATTAAAACCACAGTGGTTTTCAGAAATGGGTGAACTGTGGGGCACGAGTGGAAGGCTTCTAGTGAGTAACCATAAGAATAGGAAATGTGCCGTCTAATCCTCGCAGGAAGAAAGTGGGAGAGTGTTATGTCTGCTGATTCGCTAACCTGCTGTATCTGACTGCTGACCCGCTCCAGTGCCTAATGCCGGGAAAAAAAGACTCACAGAAGGGAACACAACAGCTATATTCCGAACAAGCGAGCGCGAGAGTGTGAGTACGTGCGAGTGCGAGAACACAACTCAAGCTAGTCATTGGTGGGACACTGTCTAACTTGGTCCAATGCTGACGCACGCGGTCTGGTCTTGGTATAGGCTGCGACTCGCTGCATACTGCGGGGGCGTTGTCTGACCTTGAGCAACGCTGACACGCGCTGTCTGGGTTTGATAGAAAGCTGAGGCGCTGTATATTGAAGGGGCGTTGTCTGGCTGGTCAACACCTAGAGATCTCGGGCATTCAGTAGTTGTTTTCAGGAATCTGACCTTCCTGATAGAGAGGAATTGTCTCGACGGACATATGGAGCAGTTGTGGGGAGGAGGTGGATTTTGGCATTGGGTGCGCGAATGTCATTGGCCTACTGTGAGGCACGGGGATCAGTTCATCACCATATATTTAGAACTCCAGTCTCACGGATTCACGGATTGATACACAGGATCGAGGCTTTCGCTCAAGTTTCCCGGGTCGGTTTTGTTCTTGTCGTTCAGCAGCTGTCGTTCACCTGAAAGGCACAAGTGAAAAAAGGGTGTAGCACTGCTCTTTAAGTTCTCAGCGCGGGGCAGTATGTTTGCCAGCGCGAGGACTCGCGTAAATAAGTGTCTAATAGTGTTTTGAACTGAGTTCTAGAGGGAGCGTGGACAACCGTCTCAGGAAGGTTATTCCACGCAGCAAATACCCGAAACGAGAAAAAAGTTTGCCTAATAAAGGTGTGCGCTCTGACCTTAAAAATCTTCTTAACATGTCCCCGCCGTGTGTTTGCTCGGTCAACGGTGAAAAACCTGTTGGCCAAGCCTTGTTCAAACAAGGCGTAAGTAAGAATTAAGTCCCCTCGGAGGCGACGATACTCCAAGGGAAAGATGCCAAGCACTGCGAGACGCGTTTCGTAGTCCATGGACTTGAGACCGGCAACCATTTTCGTAGCAGCTCGCTGGACACGTCCAACGAGGATTACGTCTTTCGTGCGTCCTGAGTAGACAACCAGGTTGGCATATTCAAGGAGCGGTCTGACATAGGCCCCATAGAGTATTTGGAAGTCCGTGCGAGTAATACGAGAGAAGGTACGCCGAATCATCCGTAGAACAGCGAATGCCTTCTGAGCCGATTTCTCAAGGTGCAGTGAGAAGGACAGGTTTGGAGAGAGCCAGATACCCAAATCTTTTTTGGCATCTATCCTCGTGATGTCTTCTGGTCCTTTCTCACCATGCATGACAAAGGAGTTCGCTGAGTCTCCTCCAAATGACATAAGGATGCACTTTTCGTCATTCAGAGGGAGGTGCCAGTCCAACGACCACCGCTTTGCGGCGTCTACATCAATTTGGAGGGCACTGGCATTGGAACTCCACGATTTCAAGTCGTCCGCAAAATGTGCTGTTTCACCGCAGGATGAAAGTTGGCACGATGCCAGTAAACAAAAGTATAACATGGCGCACTTGGTAGCATTTATCCTCGTAGGCCTCCACCGAATCTCTGGAGATGAGATGATAGTGAGCAAACAATGCGTACTTTGGAGGATCGTTCAAAAGTAAATCCGGAACGCCAACTAAATACTGATTCCCTAACCCATGGTTGCTCACATGCATCGACTATAAGGGAATAAGAAAATCTCTTGCATAGTAAGAATGAGGGTCCTAACCTTGAAAGGCTTCGTATCGTGTCCCAATACGAATCAATAGGGTGAAACCTAAGGGCCTATGGTCCAGACCTCGCTTAAACGAGGCGTAAGCGTCGGGTCCCACTGAAGAGAAGGATAGTTTGAAGGAAGAGAGCGTAAAACTCTATACATGTTGCATGGTCAACAGATTTGAGAGTTACGCTCTTCTTGCGTCTTGAAGAGAAAACATGATTGACACGTACGATTTGCGGTCCGACGTTAGGTTTTCACACTCTCTGGGAGTCCGTGCGAGTTCCATGGCGAGTTCCTTTCTGGCTGGTCTTCTAATCGGTCCTAAAAGACCCGCCTAAATACAGCCAGGTCCCTGGGTCCCTCTCAGCATCCGCCTTCGTTAGGTCCAATCCTCACAATACAAGACAAACTCGCTTGGCATCGCCCTCCTGGAGAAAATTCACACAGTTTTTTGCGGAATGAGTTGCAATTCAAGTAACAGTTGCCATGCGGTATCGATATTCACATAAGGGTCCTTGACGATACGAATCCAAGGTAGCAGTCATTCACAAAAATCAAACATGAACATTAGAGCACGTTAGAAAGGACGTCGCTCACACTGGCAAAGCACTTCTACCTGGTGTTTCGTCAGTCACCCAACCACCAAAATCTTCGCTCTGCTAGGAGGGAAGTGATTTTAATGCCAAATGTCCCCGGCAGCTACAGGCCTATTAGCCCCACTGGCGCGCCGCGCAAGGTGATGAAACGCATTCTGAAACTAGCCGTCTTAAATCACCTCAGTACCAACAACTCGATATCCTGTGCAACAACGATCCCTTCCAAACCGTTCTTGCTAGAATTTATGGACAGCCTAGCCCGAGCTAAGGACGAAGGATCCTCATCGGATGCCACGTTTTCCGACTTCTCAGAAACATTCGACCGAGTCTGACACGCCCCGCTGCTAAAAACTCGATTTTTACGGCATTTGATGGGAAATTCGACGTTGGATCGAGACTTCCTATCATTGTGTGAAAGTCAGTCAGACCTACACTTTTCCGGCGTTGGTCTCCATTGGAGTTCCTCAAAGTTCCATTTCAGGGCTGCTTCTGCTTCTGCTCTATGTCAACGACATTTCAGTTGTTCTTTCAAGTCCAAGGCAGACTACTTGGACTTCAAGCGGATGTCGACGCCGCAAAACGATGGTCGGTGGACTGGCACCTTCCTCTGAGTGATGCAAATCGCATCCATATGTGAGTCAAATGAGCCACAGCGAACTCCTTGGTCGTGCTCGGCTAGAGTGGATCATAAGACATTACGAACATAGAGACCAAAAAGGATTTGGGTATTTGGCTTTCTTCAAACACTTTTTTCTCACTGCGCCATAAACATTGACTCAAAAATTGTTCACCTTTCTACGGATGATTCGGTGCACCTACCCTCGTATTACTCGCATGGAGTACTCGCATTCCAAAAACTCTGTGGGACCTACTTCAGATCGGCTTCGTGAATATCCCGACCAAGTTGTCTGTTCATGACGCAAAAAACATATAACCCTCATTGAGCGTGTCCAGTAAGCTTCTACGAACATGTTTTCTGGCCCTAAATCGGTTGTTCAGGAGACGCGTCTTGTGGCGCTTGGCCTCTTTGCCCTACAGTATCGTCGCCTCCGGTGTGACCGAATACCTGTTTATGCCCTGTTGGAACGGAGTTTGGCCAAGGTTTTTTTTACCGTTGACCCAACTAACACACGGCGGGACAGGGTAAGAAGGTCTTCAAGTTCAGGGCGCCTATCTTCATTAGGCAACAACTTTTGCCATTTTGGGTTATTAGTAAGTGGACTAACCTTCCTCCGACGGTTGTCCACGCTGCGTCAAGTGCCCAGTTCAAGAAATTTTGACGCCTTTCTGTATCAGTCCTCGCGATGTCATGCGTGCTGTCCCTCACTTAGAACTTAACGAACAGTACTGGACCCTTTTTCGCCTCTACCTTTCGGGTGAGCAGAAGCAGCTGGACGACAATAACAAACCCGGCCCGTTGAATCTGGGTAAAAGCCTCGATCCCGTGCAACCACACGTGAATCCGTGTAATCGACGCAAAAGGAAACCGTGATCAATCCCAATGGGAACCGGTGCAAACCCATTGAAAGCCCGTCTGTTGCGCATTCAGAGCTTCAATCTGGGACAAGATGCCCCCACGTGATGAAAATTTTACATCACAATATCATAGGCCCCGGTTATGTGGAGCAATGGGGCGTGGTAAATGCAACCTAATTCTTCTTACTGTCAAAACTGAAGCCTCAACATTAGACCACGGTCTTTGAATTGTGCCAACTAAACCGCAAATGCCGTAAATCGCACAGGGGTGTTTAGGGAATGATCTGGGTGATGTTATCTGCAGGGAAATTCAATTTATCGGGACCTGCTTCAACAGAGTAAGGGGTTTTTATTTCGTTCAGTTTAACGAAAATCTTTTTTCGTTAAAGAAAGTTGGTTTAAGGTTACCCGTACTTCCATCGTGGTTGATTTAATAATGTTTATTCTCAACTTGTGGGGGCATGCCGTCAGGCATGATCATAAGGTCACAGTCAGAATAAAGGTATGACTGGTGGGACTGTCAGTACAGGGGGTTTTGGGTGGGAAAAGAGGACAGCGCCATAGGCGGTGAGCTGTATCCAATGTAAACGTGGTCGTCACTAAACCGGCACGAGCAGGGAAGCTCTTTTGTCGAAGAGAACATCAAGCAAGGTCAGATCGTTAGGATTTGAAGGTGGCGGGCAAAAACAAAGCGAGGGAGGGCAAAACAAGAGGCTTCTTGCCTGAAATATGACAAGAGAAATGTAAGCTGTGGAAAATCAGAAACCAGAACATCAGATCTGGTGAAGCAGCAAAGTTGGCATCATCCAGCCGATCAAATTGAACTGAAGCCAAAAACAACCGCTGAGGCCTCGCGGCCTTGGACTATTGGGCTCGTGGCCAGGGTCACAAAAGCGTAAGTGGGGATGATGAAATGGAGGGACCAGCAAAGCGGGTAAATGGTAGCAGGGATCTCAGAAACATGGTATACAGTTAAACTGTAGTGACTCACTGGTGTCGCTGTTGTGGAGGCGGGCATAATAGTTCCTTTGGAAGAGAGAGATGGTGGCAACACACGAGCCGGAACGCGAACTGTATAGAAAGTTATTGGATTTGGTGGGAAGCACAGTAACACAGAGATGGTTAAATTTCAACCAACAGTTCAGCAGGTTGGAATGAATGTGTCATGGAGTCAGCTGGGGTCGATTGGGGAGTTCGTCGTATTTGCAGTTAATGGAGAGTGGGCGAGAGGGCACGGTCGAGAGGAGGAATGGAATAGTTGCGGGAGTGCTATCGAACTGGGTATGGCAGTGCCGTGCCATCATTGGCCTGACATGCTTCAGTTTTTGGACAGCCCCGTAACGGACGTCACATTTTAAGGTGAGTGGGCTGGGGTGTGCAGTTCTTTGGGCAGCGGGATTCATTTCAGGCTGGCCGAGGAAACAAGGTGGAGCGAAGCCGATATGGAATCGCAGGGTTCTTTTGGTCTGTTTTGGGACCCTGTGGTTGAAGATCACCGGCCAGGTGGAGTGGGTAACAGCCAACCAGGTCCTCCAAACCAGGCATTGCCGAAGTTCGAAGCATGCACTAATATACACGGCAGAGAACCGTATAGGTGGCCGTGCGAGTGTACTCCTGCCGTTCGTTGACACAGCCTCTCCACCAGTCCTTCGCTCCAGTAGGCCCAATAAAAATCATCATAGTTTGCTTCTGCACTTTTCCTGGCCCACTATTCTAATGCAACTCTCCTCTGGTGCAATAGTATCAATGTGTGATGACGTCTCAGTTCACTAGTTCTCTTCTCAACCTCCCGTGTATCTTCCATAAATGATCCAGTCTCCTCTCTATCCTTGGAATGAGGCCACTCACTGCTGCTTAGGCTTTATTGTCGACCGAGCATTTCAAGGACGGATTGAATGTACGCCCACACCACACTTTGGCTTCATACGAGATGTCTTTCACTAATCGCTACTAGTAACGGCGCTATTCTTGATTTTTACAACTTGTCCTTACTCTTCTCTAGAAAGTTGTCTGGTATTGTGTATCCTGAGGCCCAATAAATAATATGGTCAATCTGCTCTCCGGTAAGCCATTCCGTTGATTGGTAACGTAGCTCACCTAAATTTTTAGAAGACTGAAACTGCTATCAAAACCCATTTCTGCACTTTACCGGTTGATTCTCGAACATCTCTCGCCAACCTCTCGTAAAGTCACAAATCCCCACAAAAATCTGGGGTGTGAGTCATTCTCATTCTTTGCCTCTGAGTGATGGTACACCTGTTCCTTAGGCTCACATTCTGTAACTTAGGCCTGTATGAACGTGCAAAAAGTCGGTCCATTCATATTTGCTGCTTACGGGGAAATTCTGCCCATGCAGCCGAAACGCCGGTTGAACCCACAAAGGGCGTTAGTTTCCACCGTGAACTTCCGTACCCAATTAAACTACACCGCTGGTACCTGCTCCTTGTCAAATACAGTGGGGTTCGAGGCTGTCTTGCTAAAGGTTTTTTACCATTCTACTTCACAACAGGTTTGGTTGTCATAATATGGGACTTATTTAACGCAGCTACATTGCTGAGCATACAGAAACTTGTTCTGCCTACTAAACAGATTATCAAAACAGTGAGCATGTGATCAATTAAATAAACAAATGGGATTAAATAGGTGAGCGGAATCAATGAGCGACCAGATAAACAAGTGGGTATATGACCACGTGATGGAAAAAATGAATGGACTACTGGTTGAACAAATCCATAATAAAATATAACTAGGTAAGGCAGATGAGCAAACGAACGGAGAAACGGATGAATGGAAGAACAAATAGAATGATGAAAGAATGAATGAGAGCGTGTGGTGCATTCGGTTTTCGTAGGCCTCTGCCGTGTGGAATAAGAACGGTCAGATTGCGGAGCATTTAATACTCAAGTTTTATGCGCAACAGAATGAATTCACGTCAATCGGCACGTTGCACGGTTTTTCTCCGGATTCTGGAACAGTATTCACATTCTAGGTGGCGCCAGGTAAACTAGTTGATAGCGGGTTGATGGGCTCGAGAAAATGAGTTGAGGATAATTTATGGTACAAGTGCCTTTCAGCGTACTAAGCTCAATAGGACAGAATAAATTTCTGAGGGAATAAAGCCCGTTCGCCAGTATCAGGTGATCAGCCCCAGTGAACGCAGCAGAATTCGGTACGTTCGAAATTGGTTTCGTTTCTCCCTCGTGCTGGTTCGTGAAGGAATTATTTCACTGTTCAAACTATTTACAGAGGTTACACGTGCTATTTGTTGAATTTCCTCGCACTAACATAACGTTTACGTGATAACCTCTGTTACTTTGCACTCAGTTCCTAGTTTGCATTTAGTCCAGTGACATGATTGCGACTAGATGCAAAAAAGGAACTGAGTGCAAAGTATCAGAGGTTATCACGTAAACGTTATGTTTGCTTTCGTTCGTTTGCGTTCGTTTGCTTTGGGCAATCGCCGCCCGAGTTTCGCCCACTGCTAACTTGCAGTCCTGGTTATTTGACTTAACGAATTATTTACGCTTGTTGTGTCGGTTTATCTTCCACTGGTTTACATACATTGCTTCGGTTTCTTGTTGTTGAGTAGGTTTTGGTGCCACATGAATTTGTCTCCCCGAACCCTTTAGCTAAAATCTGCTGTTCATAGAATGCAAGTGACTTCTTGACTGATTGCACGTCACTCAGCTCGGAACACAACGGCTGAGAAGCAACTGCAACACTGTTCAGCAGAACTTGCTAAACCTGCTACTAAACGGAACACGCGCTTGAGTCTTTGGAAGTAGCTTTTAGTTCCTTAGCTAGTTCTGATAATTTGTTTCAGCCGTTCTGTGCAACCAGAATCAAACTGATGAGTGTATAAGTTGAGCCTTTGAAGTGACTGGAAAACTTTAGAAATGGGGACGAGTTTGTCCTCAAAAATCTTACCCTACCCGAGCCTAATGACCTGGATTTCTGATGGCTGGTTGAATGCTTTACACAAACACCACCCTTGAATCAAGAACCGGGCCTTTGTGGCACAAATGGCGAACGTCCTGTTAAATCGGTTAAGAAACAGTCAGTTATTCATCAAAAGGCCTTCCTGTAAAACCGCTCTCTCTCTTCCCTTGTCAGGACTCGGCCGCCCGTCTTGGTACCAACGACGATAATTGAACACAACAGGCTGAGGTTGGACGTGAGGCATGGTTATATTTGTGCTGTTAAAAAACCCACCTGATTTGGAGGAAAGTATGCTAAGACTTAAAATTCATCGGTGAAACTATCACTGACGTCTATCACAATTGCTTCTTATCGCGTACTCTAGAAGAAACTGGGAAGAACCGGGAAAGAGTAACGGTGAACTTTAACGTGCAGAGCGAGAAAATAGAGTACTACCTGGTGTCTTGTTCCACATCAAAATTCACTCCATGCTTCACAGCGATCGCTCTTCAAAATCGTATTGCTCCATAATTAACTGTCGAAAGTTAGTGGCGTACATTGACGGTGAGTATATTGTTTTCGCATTAGAGAACTCGAATGGGCTTGTCCTTGCTATTTCGGAGGTTAAAACCTCGGGGGGAGGGGGTTGGGCTATAACAGAGCCCCAATGAAATACCTAGTTTTCGCCAAATAGTTATTCATTCTACACAAGCTATTATCAACTGTATATGCCCTTTGTTTCTTCCTCTCCCATGAAATTGTTGGGTGTTCGCTGCGCCTGATTATTCTAGCATCAGTCTCATTGGATCCAACCCGTGAAAGGAGGCATCCGTCGGAACTCCATACCCTTTCTTCCAACACACATTCACACAAATGAACGACAACGATTGCAAACAAACTGCAACCCTCCAGTGCTCAAAAGCCCCAACGACCTCGTAGACTGGGTGAGTCATTCTTAGGCGCCGACTGTAGCTACCCTTTCGGCGCCAGTGGGCAGATTCCGCTATGGATCAGCGTCAAAATTTATCACTACAAGGGGAACAACTGCGTCCCTAAAAGGAAAAAAGGCCCGGGTAAACCGAAATTTCAGGGGTCAAGACGCCCTGCAAACGAAGAGCATTTCTTCGGGTCATCAAGACAAGATGCAGACTTTTTTATGACGCAGATGCCCCTGCGGCGCCTCGGACTAAAACCAGGCATACAGCTATTAAACCTGCTAACCAATTTCGCAAGCAGCAGAGAGAGTTTTTCCAGAGCTTTTCCAAAAAACCGCCCCATTTTTCAGCAGACTTCACAATATTACGCATTCAGCTTGTCTTAAACAGCCGTCCATAATCGCACCCATAGGAACCCGGCTCAGGCCAGATGTCTTTGATGCGGAGAACTCGCTAAGCGGCTGCTTTAGTTTTTCGAGACTAAGGGCAGGTGGGGATGCTTTATTGCTTACGCATGGTCCTGCCCATCCTGATCGTTCTCTCCGACACCTCCTGCAACTTTTTTCAATGCACTGTGGATTCAAATTCCACTGTTCGGGACTGGTTCTCTTTTTCTCGGCTTAATCTATCATTGCCTTTCCAGTCCACCGGAAGATGACCAGCTCCTCATACAAGCCCTTGAGCAACTCTCCTTCAATGACCACTCCACACATCTCTTGCTGGTAGGTAATTTTACCGCTCCTAAACTCTCCTGGATGGAGCTTCAGCGCATCACACCTAGTGGAACTTTCGCACCGACGCTGACGTCGTTTAACGGAGCGCTTAGACTCAACGGGCCGTCTCACCCGCCCGATCTCGCACAAGCTAAATACCACTCCTGATGGATTTGGTTATCACCAACGAAAGACATTGCGTCGGTCAAGTATTAAATAAAGTTTCACCGGGACAAGATGACCATTGTATTCAACCTTTGATCCCATCTGATACTGGGCCATAAACCCGGAATCTCAAACGTGGATTGAAAAATCCTACCATGCAGACTTCTCAGAAATGCTTGATCAGTTCAAACCGGGAACAGTTTCAGTGGAGTGCCCAGAACAGTAACGAGATCGACGCGGTATTCGTCCCCAAAAAACTAGCGAGAAGTCAGATGGATCAAAATCTATCTAACAGGATTCATCTACTGGAGAAGAGATACCAGCTGTTCTTCAAAAAGTTGATCAAAGAGATACAGAGGATGAGCTGGTATTTCGTAAAGCACGGAACCGCTGTAATTCAGAAATCCACCACACACCACCTGATACGCGACCACGCTCGGACATACAACAGTGTATACTTGAACAGATGAGACATCAAAAAAAGTTGGCCAACCACCCTCTTCTTGAAGGAGAGAAACGGCGAACCCACGAGTGACCCAATAGCGGTATCTGAGGCTTACAAGAAAAAGTATGCAGGTCTGCCTTCTATGCAAATGGCATTACATCCAATCTTGTCAGGATGTAACTACGAACGGCTAATGGCCAAATTTGTCTTCAGGGTGGAGGACCCTCGACAATTCTTGCACTGGATAAAGCCTTTCAGTGCTTTGGGATTTTGGAGGAAACGTCGCTCACACATGCAAAACATTTAAACCTGATGCTTCGCTAGTCGTCCGACCAACCTTAGTTTCCCCGTGCTTGAAGGGAAATTATTGTCACGCCAGGAGTCACAAGCATATTAGCCTCACTAGCGTACCGCGCAAGGTGATGAAACGCATTCTGAAACTAGCCGTCTTAAATCACCTCAGTACCAACAATTTGATATCCTGTGTAACAACGATCCCTTCCAAACCGTTCTTGCTAGAATTTATGGACAGCCTAGCCCGAGCTAAGGACGAAGGATCCACGTTTTTCGACTTCTCAGAAACATTCGACCGAGTCTGACACGCCCCGCTGCTAAAAACTCGATTTTTACGGCATTTGATGGGAAATTCGACGTGGACTAAGGCTTCCTGCCAGATAGAACATTCTACGTGAAAATCGGCTCGACCTACTCTTCAGAGCAGTACTGAGCCTTTTTTCGCTTTTACCTTTCGGGTAAACGGAGGTCACTCGACGACAAGAAAGAACCCGACTCGATAAGCTTGGGCGAAAGCCTCGGTTCTGCGTATCGATCAGTAAGTACCTTGTACCTTGCACCTGGATGGTGTAGGCTTGTTTGTATTTGTCCATCGAGAGTTACTGGGAGTGTTCTAGAGAATCTTATGCGGAAATTATCGCTTTCTGTTTGTGTGTCGTCCATACTAACCATATGTTCCTATTACACTCTCAAGGCATCGTTTCCCCAGTTTCGCACAATTTCAAATCGCGAGGCCACTCGCCTAAGCTGCCCCTCCGGCCACTCGGAATTTGCTCCTTCAGAAGTTAAACTCCTTTTTTGTTGGTTTACTGTGAGACCCACATTCGGAATCTCGCCATTTCCTCCCTATCATTACATTTTTTAACCAGCAACCAAGCGAATCCACTCATTTCAAATTTTTCCCTCTGAGTTTGTTGTCCGATTTGATTTCCTCCATCTTTTGAATGCTCTTCACTAGTCAGTTACCTTGGCTTCTACGTTACACCTATATCACATATGTAAGATTGAATCAGCTCAAGGATACTATTTTTTTACACGTAAAACGCATATTTTCGTGCTAATTAATCCACTCCCACTCGGCCCATCGCCACAGGTGATGAGGCTCATACCTTTCACGCATTTTCTGCCACCATAAGAAGACGAACCCAGAAGCAGTGCAAGTTCATTGGACATTGGGTTCTTACTGGCGTATAAATCTACTGTACGTACCGTGCGCATGACGAACCCTGGCGCGCCTAGTTCACGGCCCGTTTTTACTCGTGCATTTACCTGCTGTTGTCACACAAACACGAGCTAATGAGTAGCCAATGGTGCAAGGGGCTGAATACATGTGCGTCACCAGTGTCTATGACTAGTGTGTTAATTTGAAATGAATAGAACTTGCAGAGATGATGGAACTGGGAGTATTGTTTGTTCGCTTAAAAATCATTCAAGGTCCCCTGGAGGACGCTTTCGTTTCTGAGGTTGTTTCCTCGGGTCTGCCGTGGGCGGATTCAAGGTACGCTTGTCTGTGACGATTATAGGTTCAGCTCTTAATTTGAATCAGTTGCTTTCGCATTTTTCCATGAGAATGTTGATACAGCACGTAGGGAAAGGTTGTGGGGCTTGGCTTGCAATCCGAGCGTACGATGTGCGCAGGTACTTCCTGGGCAAAATGGATTGAGAACTTGCATTCCAAGGCTCACCTGGATAGAGATTTTTTTGCCTTGAGGAAGCTTCCAGTGAAGCTCCCCATGGCTGGTGAAGTGTTAGGCCTCGAGCTCACAGTGGTCTACGGCACTCGTCGGGGTGCATAGGTTCTCCGTACCTCTGTGTCTCATGGTAACCGGGACATTCTTTCTTTACCATTAGAACTCGAGACAGGGTGACTCAAGAACAGGCGTCATTTGTTCCGCATTAACCCGTGAAATCTCATGGAACCCATGGAGGAAGGCTTTGATAGATGGAGAGTTCCTATCTCTACGAGTTAGACACTAGATATGAAACACCTGCTAGGCAAAGAGAATCTGTGGATCGTGTGAGGTGGAAGAAAATTCAGAATGACTTCAATTTGCAGAAGGGGTTTAAACAAAGCGTACTTTTCCTGTCTAATCCGATGACTAGTCAACCGCACCTGGTCTTCACATGCTGCAACCGCGGACTAAGCAAAGTAGAGGACTTACCGATTGTTAATCTGTTCGCAGAGCTTGGTAGTTGGCTTGCAAACGTTTCATCACCAATCGGGGTGAAGATGTGACCTCGATCAGCGCACGCGAGCTACCCATATTCCACAACATTGCCAGGGGACTTACCGTCATTTAGGAACGAAGTGGGCCAAACCGCAGATTACAGTTTGGAACAGTTGCCTCTGGCTCATCCATGCAGAATAGCACACGCAGATCCCAGGTTGAATGGCGAAAAAGGCAGAACAAGCGCAGCCGCGCTGCGTCTGAACTAACCGGATCCTGTTCCAAGTTGACAAACAAAGCTCTCAACCTGGTGGGTTCCACCCGAGGATACTCTGCCGTCTGACATACAGTTTTCTCCAGTTCTTGCTGCGATACACTAATCTGTGAAAGAAGGCATAGTACCGACGGTATGGAAAGAAGCAATCATCAAGCCATTCTCTTGGAATGGAGACAAACATGACCCGATATCAGTGATCGTAAGGATGATGAAGAGATGATTTAAGTGGCTCCGGTAGCAACACGTTAAAGATAACGCCCTAAAAGCATCGGAGCAGCATGGTTTTGTAACTAGCCGGTCCCATGTTGCGAATTTGTTGCTGACGCGCAAAAGCTGAGCGAGGTCAGCTGGTCAAGGCTGGTCGTTAACCAGTGGGGCATCCGACAGAGTGCACCACAACACTCCGGCCTTTTTAGAACAGTAGCTTCCTGTCATCCTTAACATACCCATGGATGACTTCCTGCGAGACCGCAACTACGCGGTTAAGGTGGAGGGAGAGGTTTCAAGACGGCTACCAGCTGTCAGCGGAGTATCCCACGGGCCTGTACTTCGTCCTGCGCACTTCAGTACATACATGACTAGCCTATCTAGGGGGTCGGAACAAAAAGGCTTGATTTTATCGCCTGTACCTATTCATTGGCGGAACCTAAGGGAAACGTGGCCGAGTTACACCATGAAAGGCTGTGGTTCATGTTGTAAGCATTGTTACTTGGAGATGTCCGAAGACTGCTAGGTTGGTGGGCTGGGGGAATAGAACTCTACGAGGCAAATGGTCATCTGGTACATGGAGTACGTGGCCTAGACAGCGTAAGCTGTGGAATGTGGCCAGGTGGTTTATCAATGGAGAGTGGACCATCTGGTGTACCTCGGCATTACTTATCTGTTGTTTCCGCCAGACCTGCACGGTTTATCGGTGGCACTGGTGGTCCTACGGAGTCTCCGAAGGTCTCCCGGATGCAGTGACCATGCCTCTGATCCCTACAGGACAGGTGATACAGCGCACTGTACACTCTACTCTTACCAGTCAAGCTTGTGTTACATCGACCCCACAAATATTGGAAGTTGGCGAATGCTGTCTCGGCCTTCCCGATTTGAGAAGTGATTTCGTCTTTCACCAATCAGCCTGGGCTTATGCAGCTGCCCAGATAGACGAACTTATCTACCACGTCGGTCGGTTCGCCTGCAAGCGCGAGGTTTGAGTTTGATCTTATCAAACTTTGCAGCAGGTCGGGTTCGAACCACGGACCTTCCGGTCAGTACGCTCGCGCTCTAACCACTTGAGCCATCTCGCTGGCTGAATTATTTGGGTTACTAAAATGTTCTGCACTTCTATAGGGTCTGATCCAAGGACAGTAATATCGTTGATTTACTCAAGGTCTTTGAGCAATCGCCCAGGGAATATTTCGATCCCCGAGGTGTAAGAAGCAGTTAAAGGAAACTCAAGCAGCACATCGATAACGAAGTTAATTGGGAAGGACGATAGAGGACAGCTCTGCCTCGGATCATTGGATGCGGTGAACTCAGCAGAGAAATCGATGTAAACACGCTTTCACTGGAGGAGGCATATAAGGCCTTTATGAGACAAGAATTTAGAAAGGACACCACCGCCAAAATCTACCACCGTTTCTGATGATCAACGGAGTTAGGTATGGGGTTGAGAAAGAAGACCATTGTTGATCGTTGGAAGGACTTGCCGCAAAGTAAAGATATGATCGATGCGGAACCCAGCGTACTTGTCGTGAATCTCTTTCTGCCGGTGATGGGTCGACCGCAGTATGCAGACGACATAGCTCTACTTGGATCTGATGCCATGGTAATGCAAACAATATTAAATAATCTAACTCCGCCTCATGGTTCGGCATGCGCTTCACACCTGCAAAGTGTAAAGGGCTACTGCATGACTGGGTGGGCCCGAACCCTAGCCTCATGCTTGCGGATGAAGCGATTTGTTTACCTGGGTAGCTGTATTAGTCCCGGTGGTCTCGCGAAAGTTGATATTTCCATCCGAATTGGGAAGGCCCGAGCAGCTTTTGCGAAACTGCGTCACTTGTGGCGTAGGCGTGACATCAGCTTATCCGTCAAGGGTCGAGTTTATAATGCTGCGGTGCGCTCCGTATTACTATACGGATCAGAAACCTGACCGCTGCGCGCCGAGGACGTCAAAAGACTTTCAGTATTTGACCACCGATGTCTTCGGAGCATTGCCCGAATCTGGTGGGAACACCGGATCAGCAATTCTGAAGTACGTCGAGTGGTATTCGGGAGAAATAACTCACCCTCGATAGATGAGCTGATCACACTGCATAGGTTGCGCTGGCTTGGCCACGTGCTGCTTATGCCAGTCGACCGACTTCCTCGAAGGGTTCTTTTCGCACAACCACGTGAAGGGTGGAAACGAGCCAGAGGCGGTCAAACAATGACTTGGTAGCAAAGTGTAAAAGCCATTACCAGCAAACTCAGCTGCGCTGGTCACTGCCGTCTTCCTGGATGGGGACCCCGAGACGGGCCACATCAAAGGTTAGAGACATTGTCAGACATGGTCCAGTCTCTCCCTCAATGGCGCTGATGCATCCAAGCTATTGCCTTCAATGCATAGTTCCCTTCCCAACCCCCCACTTAACAGTCCATTGACAGTGGTGTATTTACGCACCAATTTATCAGCTCCCGCTTCAAATGCGCAGCTGCCTACCTCACCTCCCCAAATCACCGGTGAACGAAACTGTGGCAGCTACAACCACTGTACGACAAGTACACGGTTCTTACAGCTGACGATGATGATGATGATGGTGACCCCAGCTGGATAATACTTTGGAAGCTATGGACACTAAAGCGATGCTCCGATGGTTTTCGCAAGGTGTTCTCGGACCCAGGAGCGAGATGGCTCAGGTGGATAGAGCGCGAATTTACTGACCAAAAGGTCCGTGGTTCGAACCCGACCTCTGCCTCTCGACTTCCCTGTCTAGGCTTGGACAACCTGGCAGTATCCCAGCCCTCGTGCTTCCCTCGTGTGGCATGGCAGCTAGGCACCGAAAGGGTGTTACAGCTGAACAGTTTTTTTCTCGAACCCATTTGTGAATGCGGGAACCATCGTCGAATTACTCGGTATTCTTCCTTCACTTGACACGTTTTGGAATAAGTTCATCAAGTTCGAAGGACCCGCCACCTTTTTTGAAGAGTGCAGGATGCAAACCATCGATCAGGTGCGAAGCGATGAAATCGCACCCTAGACTTTCGTTGCCGATGATGGCCTGGTGTTGTAACTGACTGGTGTCCCCGCTCCAGTTCCTTAGTGTCGGAAAAAGAACTTATCAACAAGGAACACAACAGCTGCATTGTGAACAAGCGCGTACAATAATTAGGAGGAGCGTCGCGGTATTTAAAGCGCCCTGAATCTAGACTGTCAGGTCGGCGTTGGGTGAACACATCGGTGGCCATGGTTCTGCGACATGCCTGAACACTAATCGTCGGCCTTTGTTGAATTGATTTACTGCTTGTGCGTCCAATCGGGAACTCGCTTTTCTGACCCGGATGTTTGACGGCTTCCATGTTGCGATTCTGATGGAATCTCAGGGGACGTGTGTATCAGGCTACAATTCGGGCTATTTTTGTCTATGAGACTTGGTTTGTTCGAGCAGCGGAACTGAGGCGTCTTCAGGTGTTCGACAATCGTTGTCTCAGGACCATAGCTCGTATGGGTTGGTGTCAGAGAATGCGCAACGAAGCAATTAGAAAGCGGGTTTTTAGCTGCGCAACGGAGAATTCCATTGAAGAATGTGTCCATCACCAGAAGCTGCGTTTGTTAGCCAATGTATTGCGCATGCTAACCATCGTTTGCCGAAGAGAGTGCTGTTTTCTGTGCCCAATTCAGAGTAGTGGAAGCGGGGAGGTGGCCAACGTTTAATGTGGGAGAGTGGCGTGATGGAGATTACGAAATAACTGTG
Organism: Clonorchis sinensis; assembly: GCA_003604175.2. Lineage (NCBI taxonomy): Eukaryota > Metazoa > Platyhelminthes > Trematoda > Opisthorchiida > Opisthorchiidae > Clonorchis > Clonorchis sinensis. Next base: position 122,845,568 of record CM030370.1, on the reverse strand, counting down.
CTCTAAGTGCGACTCGCTTTGATCCCCACTGTGGAGACGCTGCAAGATATGGTCGTTAATCGATGTCAATGGCGCTCTTGTTATCAGTTTTTATCGGGATTGCTTGGACAAGTTTATGGAGGTGTAGCACCTCGTAATGACTATAATAAGCTAGCACCTAGTCCCTTCCCCGTCCACCTTTATTCTTTTCTTCACAATAAGGCTTTCAAATAAATCATGTTTTTACGGCACGAAGCATCAGGGTTAAACACTGACGTCACGCTGTCGATGATGATGACGTAACTGAAGAAGTCGTTCCTAGGTCCCCTTGCAGTGAGCATCAATCCCGAATAGGCCGCCAAGATGGGTTCCCTTAGGACTCAGTCCACCTGGGCATTTATGTCACTTGCCAGAAACACGATATCTGTTCTCACTTACCGGAGTAGGGGGTGAAAAATCTCGATAGAAGTGTCTCAGCCTCAGAGCTGACGTCCGCCGGAGTGTATGCTGACAAAAAGCATACAAAGTTGAGATACGCTGATCTTGATTGCACTAGTCAACCTAACAGCTCAAAGACAGCTGTTTACTGGAATCCAGTTCAGCAGGACGCATCAAGCCCTTGGGCTGAGCACAACTTCCACGCGGTAGATACCAAGGACAATTGCTCTGGGGTCGCCAGACATCCGAAAAGTGAATTTCGAGAAACCGGGGCCTTTCTTGAGTTTCTTGAGGTTTATGACCCAACTAGGGTCTTGCATGTCTGTTTCGGAGACAGTGTACATCGGCTCAAAGAAAGAACAAGGTCTAAGCAAGGGATAGTAATAACTAATCATGGTAACCGTCCAGCTATAACACGCTTTCGGTGCCTAGCCGCGATGCCCCCTCCCGCATGATGCAGGAGGGCCAAGATACCGCCAGGTTGCTCAACCCCAGACAGGAGCAGTCGAGATGTGGAGGTTGGGTTTAAATCATAGACCTTCGGTTTGCTCCTTGGCCACTGAGCTATCTCGAGCAAGAGCTACCTAATGTCCAATTTTACACAGAGTACGGAATTTGAAAGCAACAATATGGAACGGGTATCTTGAATTTAATGAGTTCATTTCTGTTTACTGGGTAGAAGCTTAAATACGGAGCAACGATTAGGCGATTGGTAGCTAAATAACTCAAGGGGGCTTGGGTGAGGGGCCCGCGGACAGGAGTCAGTGAACGAAGACCTGTAATTGCGAATGATACTTTCCGGTTGCTCAGGTCGATGAAGCGAGTTTAGTTGAGGTACCCCACCTTGATTCTTCGACAAACGTTTGACCCAAAAGGCAGTGGAAGGTGAGGTTTTTACTCAACAGTCCGAACCGTTAGACAGCGGTTGTTAGGGTTTACTTGAGGGGCCCTTCTCGCAACGATCGACTCAACAATCTGACCCACTTGTCTGCAGGAGGCTGGCCTGGCCTGAGGCAGCAGGGAGTGAGGCATTCCTAACCCATCCTTCCTCCGAGAAAGACAGCATCGCTGCTTCCGTACGTATGATCGTTTGAAGGGAACGCGTCACATCTCCACGCTCCTGTCGCAGAGAACAATACGTCTTTATCTACAGACGGCCTCGTAATACGACTCCTCTCGCTGTTCTTCGTAGGGCTGCTCTCTGTTGGTCTTATTGGCATGGTTGAGCCTTTAGATCTGAGTACCAGCCAGTGTAGCCCGCAGGATCATTGCAGCCCGACCAAAACGACACGGTCGGGCGTATTTGGAGAATAACAGAATGACAGTTCGGTTCCCACGTTTCATAATTCTCAAACTCCCCCGTAACCTTGCCTCCACAGGTGCCATCAGAATCTTGGCCCAAGTATTTGGTGCGTAAAGTTCCTTGTTTGCTATTCGCTACAGTGTCTCGAGATCGATCATTTCAATCCATTTATCAGCTACAAACCGTGTGCACATTGGTTCCAGCTGCTGCGGTTTCGATCACCGGAAAACGGGAAAGTGGAATTACAAACAAGCCTTGGAAGTGAAGGTATGTTCAGTTTGTTCAGAAATTGCGTAGCTACACATTGAAGGTGATAGCTTTGATGCACGAGCGCCACTCACTGCCCGATTGGGCCGTTTCCGCCAATGTCATTAACCACTGGTGATTTGAGTCCCCGGGTCCCCATCCAGGGAGGCAGTTGCTCAGCCGACTAACTTCACTGGTTAGCGTTTTCGTACTTCATCGGCAGGTCATACATTGTCCACCTCTCGGTCGCTTCCACTCAGCACAGGGCTGGGAAAAAAGAGCTATGTGAGGCAGACGTTCTTCTGGCATGCGGAATACATGTCCCAACCACCGCAACCTATGGAGCGTGAGTACTTCATCTATTGCGGGAGAGTTCCTTCTTCCTAAGACCATCTGGCGTACATCGGAGACACGGATGATCAAACACTGACATCTTCCGTGTGTCCTCTGCGCGTAGGGGCCACGTCTGTGATCCATAAAGCAGTATGGATCCAACCACCGCAGTGTAAACTCTTCCCTTGATAGACAAACTCACATAACGTCGGCGCCATAGGTGTCGCAGGTTGGCAGAAGCTATCCTGGCCTTTCAGATTCGAGAAATAATCTCATCTCCAGCCAGTCCACCGGAACCTACACAGCTGCCCAGGTAAACAAATTTATCTACCACATCGATTGGCTCACCTGCAAGCATGAGGTGTGGGTTTGATCCCACCCAGTCTTGTAGCAGTACTTTACACTTTGCAGGTGTGAAGCGCATGCCAAACCGTGCGGCAGAGTTAGTTAGGTTATTTAGAATCGTTCGCATTCGGGAAGGATCTGAACCAAGGAGAGCAATATCGTCTGCATAATCAATGTCTGTGAAGGAACGTCCCGGGAGCATTTCGACTCCCGAGGTTTCAGAGGCAGGCAGAGAAATTCCAAGCAGCTTATCAATTACAAGGTTGAAGAGGATAGGGGACAGCCTTGTTTTACACCACTGGCCGTGGTGAACTCAGTCGTGAGCTTCCCATATACTCGTACGCGCCCAAAGGAGTTCGCATACAGTACCCTCGAGAGGGAGAGAAATTTGGAAGGGACACCTATGGTCGCCAGACATTGCCAAATTTGCTGAAGTTCGACAGAATTAAAAACAGCTTTTAAATCAAGAAAAATGACCAACGTTGGACATTTGGAGTGGCGCTGTTCAATGATTTGTCTCAAGATAAAGATATGGTCGATGTATCCTCGACAAGGGCGAAACCGGGCTTGATTCTCACGAATATGTCTCTCCCGGTAATCCATCAACCTGCGCAAAATAATGCCAGAGAGTACCTTAGATGCGACGGATACCAGGCTAATGCCATGATGGGTTTTGCATGATGTCCTTTCTCCCCTTTTGAAAACGGATGACGGTCGAGGAGCTCCATTCGGCTGGTATTCTGTTGTCATTCGAAATCAGACTGTTAACCAGGACCTCGCCACCTTTCAAGAGCGCGGGGTGTAGACCATTTGGGCCAGATGCCTTGTCGCGCTTCAGGATTGAACTCTCACGCTGGATTTCGGTTGCCGATGGTGGGTTGGTGGCAATGTTCCATTCGGGCCCGCTTGGTTCTTCCAGCGACTCGGACGGTGGCGTGATCAGCGTCAAGTTGCGTACCGCAGAAGGAGCGACAATCCTTAACTGAGGCTCTCCATCGGTAACTGATGGCCATATGGTCCAATTGAGTCTACGACTGTCTTGTGGTAGGTGGCCTCCAAGTAACTCGGCGTGAGCGTTTGTGTTCGTACTGGCCAGGAACAGACAATGACCTGCACACAACTGAAGAAGCCGCTCTCCATTATCCGTACGTTCAGCATCGACTCCAAATCGACCACCTAGCTGCGATTCTTCCAGACTTAGTCGTCCAACTTGGACATTCATACCACCCCCAGGGTTACTATATCCGTCTTCCTTGCAGTCGTGACAGATCTTGATAAAACTTGTCCTTCTGAAACTCAGAACTGCAGTCTATTGGGGCGTATGCTGATACGACACGAACACCGTTTACCATATCGACCTGCGTTAATCCTAATTGGGCCAGACAACCGCACAGCGCAAAGACGACTGCTTACTGGGATCTAGTCCAGTAAGGCGCTTTCAGCCTTAGAGCTGAGTGCAACTCCCACATCGTAGATACCACGAGCCATTGCGTCAGGATCACCGGATGCCCGAAGAGTGAAATGTGGAACACCTGGGTTCGTCCTAAGCGGCTTGGGGAGCATGACCGGAGTGGGGTCTTGTATGCGTGTTTCGGAGACACAACATACATCGATAGAGAGGGAAAGTAAGGTTTCAGCAAGGGATGCCTGTTGCCCAATTTGACATAGAATACGGACATTAAAGGCTGCAACGTGGATCAGATCTTTTGAGGTTAGTAGGTGATCATTTTGGTTTATTTTTTCTGGGCGATGGTCGAGACACGAAACAGCGGCTAAGAGATTGGCAGATGGGTTGATTGCATTGCATTGTACGAGAGTTTGTAGGGTACTGTTCGGGGACCCTGACCCTAGTCTCTGATTCAAGAGTCTGGACCGCGAGACAGCGGTTGTTGGGGTTTTCTTGGGAGACCCTTCCCGGAGCCAATGACTCAATAGTCCGACCTACTTGGCTGTAGGGGGACGACCTGGTCCGAAGGCGCAGGGAATAGGCATTACTGTCTCACTCCTGATGCGACTGCGCATACCAGGTGCCTTTTGAGCTCACCGGCTCTTTGGTTTTATCCACCGTATTGATTGATGCGCCGGCGGTCACGGTCAACCGTTGGGCGATCGGAGTGTGCGGTTTTTGTGGCTACCTTTTCTAGCCTCTCCTTTCTCGTGGGAGGACAGCATCGCGGCTTCCATAAATATGGAGATGCTGGTCGCCTGGGGGAAACACCTTGTTGTCTTCACACTCCTATCGCAGAGGACAGTACGACCTTACCTCCAGACGCCTCGTAATACGACTACTCGCAATACGGGGACTCGCTGTTCTTCGTCAGGCTGCTCCCCGTTGGCCTTCCTGGCATGGTTGAACCTTTAGGAACTGAGTTCCAGCCGGTGGAACCCGCAGGATCATTGCGGCACAGAAGCCCGACCACCACGACAAGGTGACAGCTTTGGGTCGGGTCTCCAGATACTGAATGTTTCACTACGTATGCTGGTATGGTCAACAGAAAGTGAGTTTTTCGAGTTCTACACTGCTACTGAGGATCAGTTAAAGCTTCATCTTGGTGGCCGGTATTCAATGACCAAATGATGCAGATATTCGGGCTTGCTTACTGGGTCGAGTCGAACAGGGCCTGGAGTTGACTCTCCGGAAATCTACGCCGATGCTCCAATGAGGGAACATTTTCAGTCTGATATGGTATGCAACGTAACTCCCAAAGGTATTGGGGATATCAAAAGGGCGATCAAATTCCAAGCGGATCCCAAGAAAACTGTTCACACTTTGTTGGTTTTGTGCTCCCATCGGAGGCACATAATTCAGGTCAAAGAAGCCACAAAGAAGAATATTACAGAGACAACTTCAAGAGCTCGCACAAACACTTAGACTGTAACAGCTACGTTCAGGTCAATGGTGCATCGATGGTGCAACGTTTGCCCTCCAACTTGATACAGGTTCTGATCTCACTCTGAGTTCAAAATAAATCTGGAACTTATGTGGAAGGCTACCACTTGAACATAAATTTCGCCGTTCGAATGCGTCTAGTGGAAGCTTCAAACTAACACCAGTCCACAGTCCCGTGATCAAACACTGTTCTACTGCGATTCACAAAGCCAGGGCGGACTGGCAGGAAGGATACCAAAGCAGTCACACGAAGGTCGCGTGCTAATTCGAGGATATTGTGAACGCTATCCACGGTTGATGTCGGGTCAATACTGTGTCAAGCACATGACTCTGATCAGATCCTGGGTGTAACTGCGTCAAGCGGATAAACCTCAGGCAGCAGATCTTAGCCCAACCTCTCATAGAACATTGGACAACCATGGCATACCTCTTTAGTGGAGTATGCAGGTAGAACTATCTTTACCAGAGCATCTCAGCATCATCACTGCCACAGGGATATACCTACAAGCGATAACTGCTCCGTGAGCCATCACAATTTGAATCAAAACAGTGGTCGGAGAACTGCTTCCTCAAGGAGGAAGTATTTTCGGAGGCAAGCTGTTTGACCGAATCCTGCATTAAAACCGCTTCACCACTCGCAGTTAGGCACTTCTACGGCCAAGAAGCCTAACCCGGACGCGATTGATCAGAAGATCGGAGTGACATTTAGAATGCATCCACGAACGAGTTAGAATAGAGTCCCAGTTATAGAGACTAAGCAATGCTTTACTTGTCTAGCGTGGGTGAGCTGAAATGTACATACAGAGTATATAGTGATTGCAATAGTAAGCAGACAGCAATCATGATATTCGCCCGGCGTCGTTTGGATGGGCGCGCATGAACTGACGTAGCTAGGGGATGATGTACTGTGTCAGGCTTTTCTGTTTCTCAACCTGTATGGATGAACGGGTCGCTATTCTATAATTTTAGGATCATCATCATCATCAGCTGTAAGAAAACCATGTACTTGTCGTACAGTGATTGTAGCTGCCACAGTTTCGTTCACCGGTGATTTGGGGAGGTGAGGTAGGCAGCTGCGCATTTGAAGCGGGAGCTGATAAATTGGTGCGTAAATACACCACTGTCAATGGACTGTTAAGTGGGGGTTGGGAAGAACTATGCATTGAAGGCAATAGCTTGGATGCATCAGCGCCATTGAGGGAGAGACTGGACCATGTCTGACAATGTCTCTAACCTTTGATGTGGCCCGTCTCGGGGTCCCCATCCAGGAAGACGGCAGTGACCAGCGCAGCTGAGTTTGCTGGTAATGGCACACTTTGCTGCCAAGTCATTGTTTGACCGCCTCTGGCTCGTTTCCACCCTTCACGTGGTTGTGCGAAAAGAACCCTTCGAGGAAGTCGGTCGACTGGCATAAGCAGCACGTGGCCAAGCCAGCGCAACCTATGCAGTGTGATCAGCTCATCTATCGAGGGTGAGTTATTTCTCCCGAATACCACTCGACGTACTTCAGAATTGCTGATCCGGTGTTCCCACCAGATTCGGGCAATGCTCCGAAGACATCGGTGGTCAAATACTGAAAGTCTTTTGACGTCCTCGGCGCGCAGCGGTCAGGTTTCTGATCCGTATAGTAATACGGAGCGCACCGCAGCATATAAACTCGACCCTTGACGGATAAGCTGATGTCACGCCTACGCCACAAGTGACGCAGTTTCGCAAAAGCTGCTCGGGCCTTCCCAATTCGGATGGAAATATCAACTTTCGCGAGACCACCGGGACTAATACAGCTACCCAGGTAAACAAATTCGTCTACTACCTCAATCGGTTCACCCGCAAGCAAGGGCTAGGGTTCGGGCCCACCCAGTCATGCAGTAGCCCTTTACACTTTGCAGGTGTGAAGCGCATGCCGAAAGTGAGGCGGAGTTAGTTAGATTATTTAATATTCTTTGCATTACCACGGAGTCAGATCCAGAAGAGCTATGTCGTCTGCATACTCGATATGTGTGAGCGGACGCCCTGGGAGCACTTCGACTCCACAGGCATTAGAGGCTGATAGTGAGTCTTCCATGATCGCATCAATGACGAAGTTGAACAGGAAAGGTGAAGAAGAGGACCTCCTGCCTGACACCACTTGATGTGATGAACTCAGGCGAGCTTCCGTAGACCTTCAAACGGCCGCAGGAGTTGGCGCAGCGCCAAGAAGGGTGAAGAATATGGGGGACACCTTTGCTCCACAGACACTGCCATAGTGCCTGGCGGTCTACAGAGTCAAAGGCAGCTTTCAGATCGAGGAATACAACCATTGTTGGTTGCTGGAAGCAATGTCGCTGCTCAAGGAGATCTGTCGGAGGGTGAAGATATGATCGATGCATCCTCTTGCAGGACGGAACCCAGCTTGGTTTCACGGATCTGTTTCTGTAGTAACGGTACTTTCTCAGCTTAGTTCTCGGTCTGAGCCTCCCAAGCTAGCGTGCGTGCCAAAACAACCACCAAAGGTGTACAAGATATATTAACGCCCCAAACGAAGTCAAGAGCATTTGTACAGCGCTTCATATATATAGCGTAAACGGTAATAACTTTCTGGAAATTCTGACGCGTTCTGGAAGGCTGAGACGCGCTGCATATTGCGGGGGCGTTGTCTGACCTTGAGCAACGCTGACTCGCGCTGTCTGGGTTTGATAGAAAGCTGTGAGGCGCTGTATATTGAGGGGGGCGTTGTCTGTCTGGTCAACATCTACAGAGCTGAGGGTCTCAGTAGATGTCGGGCATTCAGTAGTTGTTTTTCAGGAATCTGACCTTCCTGATACCTCCCCCCTCGAAGTTTGTTGACGTAGCTTCGAAGCCGAGGGTTCACCTGCAGTGGCCTCACTGGCTTGCGGATCCTGTCTGTCCAGCGTCGTGGTTGTAATCCGTGCTCAGGCCGGGCCTCCGACGAAGCAGCTGATGGATTTTCTGGAATGGTGCCGAGATCAAAGGTGTCCAGAAGCATCTCTAGACTCAGCTCACTCGGTCCTGAGGGCAGGATCTGCGCACCTGTCGGCCGGATTTGGTTTGTGTGGCTTATCCACCTGGCTGGGCCAACTTGAATCTCGTAGAGCACTTTGCCGCGCCGGCGTAGGATGAGTCCTGGAATCCACGTAGGGCGTCTGCCGCTGTAGTCACGAACCAGCACTTTCTGGCCTTCGCTGAAGGAGCGCGCAGTTGCTCCATGGTGCCGGTTGAACTGTTCTTCCATCCTGGCGTTGCGGTGACTAGCCTGCCTTTTTTGCGGCCGAATAGCGTCATGCGGTGTTCGAAGCCTCCTTCGGAGCAGTGCCTCTGCTGGTGACGCTCCATCAGGTGAGTTTGGGTTTGGCGTCGCTCGGTATGCCAGCAGGAACCTTTGCAAAATTTCCTCCGTCGGTCCCTCCCCTTTGGACTTCTGAAGTGCCCGCTTCAGGGTGTCAACGAAGCGTTCCGCTTGGCCGTTTGACTGCGGATGAAACGGCGGCGTGCGGACATGGGTTATGCCATACTCCGAACAAAAGTTTGAGAACACCGACGACGTGAACTGGCTACCGTTGTCGGATACAATAGTCTCTGGTGTTCCAAAGCGACTGAACAGTCGTCGGAGTTCCAGGACTGTAGTAGCAGTTGTGGGGCTGTTCACTGGGAAAATTTCCGGCCATTTGCTGTAAGCGTCAACCACGACCAAAAAGTGCTGGCCACCAACTGGACCTGCATAATCGATGTGAAGGCGAGACCAGGGTTCGGTCGGTTGCGGCCACGACCGTAGGTGGGTTTTCACTGGTGACTTAGATGCTTCAGCACACCGCAGGCAAGATTTTGAGACTTGCTCGACTTGGGAGTCCATCAAAGGCCAGTAGACGTAACTCCGAGCAAGGGCCTTCATCCTGTTTGTTCCCGGGTGCCCTTTATGAAACTGGTTCAGAACGGCTGGTTGTAACTTCTTTGGAATGACAACGCGTTCTGAAAACAGAAGGCATCCGTCAGCTAGTGATAACGCGTCACGCCGGTTGAAGTAAGGTCTCAGTTCGTCTTTTGGGCAGGTACGCGGCCACTGATTGCGGTGGTACTTAATGACTTCCTGTAGCACAGGATCTTGGTCAGTCGCCTGACGGACCATGTCGGCAGTCACTGGAAGGATGCGAATCGTTTCGGATACCACGTGGTTGACCTCCGGTTCCAGGGCAACTGTTGCGACTACGGTATCTTCTGGTTCCGGCCTGCTTGAATCAATGAGTCGCGACAGTGCGTCTGCTTGTCCGAGGCTGGTAGTGGACTGGTACTTGATCTTGAAGTCGTACCCCAGAAGCAGAGTGGCCCATCGCTGGAGGCGGTTGGCCGTATACGCCGGAATTCCTTTCTTCGAGCCGAACACAGCAAGGAGTGGTTTGTGATCGGTCAGTAGAGTGAACTGACGGCCGTAGAGCATTTTATGAAACTTCTTCACGGCAAACACGATCGCCAAAGCTTCTTTTTCTATTTGGCTGTAGTTACGCTCGGCTGGTGTCAAGGATCTGGCCGCATGTGCAATGGCCTTTTGGTTGCTGTCGGGAAATACATGTGAAATCACTGCACCAATCCCATAGTTCGAGGCATCCGACGCCACAACGATTTCCAGAGATGGATCGTAGTGGGTGAGTAGCAAATTGGAGCTCAGCATGGATTTAACCGAGTCAAAGGCGCGTTGGCATTCTTCTGACCATGTCCACTTGTGGTCTTTGGTGAGTAGCTGGTTTAGCGGGCCTCGGAGGCGATGCATGGCAGGCAGGAACGAACTGTAGTGACTGACGAGACCGAGGAAGGACCTGAGGGACGTCACGTCTGTGGGTGCTGGCATACGTCTGATAGCTTCGATGTTCTCCGGGTCTGGTCGGCGACCATGTTGGTCGATGATGAAACCAAGGTACTTTATCGACCGCATGAAGAAGGTGCATTTCTCTCGGCGCACTCTGAAGCCATATTCTTGAATACGACCGAGCACGTAATCGAGACGTTGCCACAATTCGTGGGGGTTGGAACCCATGACAATGAGGTCGTCCAAATAAGCAGCAACGCCGGGGGCATCCTTCAGCATCGTATCCATGATCTGTTGAAATATGGCTGGCGCTGTTTTCACACCGAATGGCAGTCGAGTATACTGGAACAGACCGCGATGCGTATTAATCGTCAGAAGTTCTCGGGATTCTTCCTCAACTTCAACCTGGAGGTATGCATCGGCCAAGTCAATCTTCGCGAAAAATTTACCCCCATTTAGTTTCGCGAACAGATCTTCTGGAAGAGGCAGAGGGTATTGATGGGTATCCAGCGCAGCATTGAGGCCGGTGGAGAAATCTGCACACAACCGGATGGTCCCGTTAGCCTTCTTCACCAACACGATCGGTGCGGCCCATGCAGAGTAGTTAGTCGGTTGGAGAACACCAGCCTTCTGCAGTCGGTCCAGCTCCTGGTCAACGATAGGTAAGGCTGCATACGGTACTGGGCGTTTTGGCCTGAAAACTGGTTTGGCACTGGGGAGGAGGCACAGTCTGGCTTTTGCTTTTGTGCACCGTCCAAGCTCGTCGGAGAATACGGATGCGTAGCGTTGTACCAGGTCCTCAAGTGAACGCGTTGCAATGTGAGTTTGTTCGAGGGCATCTCCAGGTGCTGCATGTGTGAGGTTGCAAATAGAATTAATTGGCTTCTCCAGCAGATTAAGCTTTTCGATCCAGTCCAGCCCCATGAGATCAAGTTTGGGGCATGACGTCAGGTAGCACGTAGCTTGTGCCGTCGAGCCATTGAAGTTTATGGAGCAGTCAACCTCGCCAGTCAACTTCAGTTTACCACCAGAAGCATTACGGGCCCAATGTGTGGTCGGTTTCACGTGCGGCTTACCAAGGCGTTTCCACGTTCGCTCACTGAGCAGCGTGATGTCGGAGCCCGTATCAAGCTGCAAACGAACTGGGATGTTGTTGATACGAACCGTCACGAACTTCCTTCGGCAAGCAAAATCAACCTTAAATGTCGCCGTCACCGAGTTGGACCGCGATTTGTGGGATGCACGGTGGTGTGCGGGTGGCTGTGGCCTCTGAGACCGACAAAAATCTTCTTTGTGGCCACGACGATTGCACCTGGAACATTTATGACGTTTAAACCGGCAATAACGAGCAAAATGCCACTCACCGCAATGCCAGCAACTTGTGGGAGGCTTGTTCTGTTTTCGATCGGGCTTGTTGTCAGCTTTCTTAGGCGCACTGGAGTTGATTGCCTGTACACAGCTGCTTGGAGTCGCAGATGACTGGCCGATCATAGCCGTGTCGTGCTTCAGATTGATGAGGCGTTGACATTCGGTGGTGAGGCTTTGCAACGTCATTTCGGCATCCTGTTCAATTCTGTTAAGCAGCCTGGTTCTGATGTCAGCATCCTGGGACGACTGGAGACTGGATACAAAAATGAGGCCCTTAAACTGATTCTCTGTCAATGAGGTGAGCTTGAAGCGCTCGCATTCCCGATTGACAACACCGGCAAACGTGATGAAATCATCATCATCTTTCTTGACCAACTTTAGGCATTGGTAACGGATATTGAACAGTGATGTTTGATCGCCGAATATCTGAGACAGTGTTCCGACCGTTTCATCAAAGCTGAGGTCGCGGGGCAGCTTGGGGAGAATGAAATTTGTGTACCGTTCATGCTCCGGTGTCCCGAGTTTTCGCAGCAATAGTCTGACTTTCCAACCGTCATCAAACTTGGAAAAATCAGTCTTGAACATGTGCTTTTTTTTAGGTATGGCTACAGATAGTGACATTGTCTGTGTGGGCATTCGTGCTTTTCAGTTTTTCAGACTTAATAGTGTCTCAAGTGGTTAGAGCGCGAATTTTCTGACCGGAAGGTCCTTGGTTCGAACCAGATTTCTGCCTCTCGACTTCCATTGTCTAGGCATGGGCAACCTGGCAGTACCTCAGCCCTCGTGCTTCCTTTTGGTGGCATGGCAGTTAGGCATCGAAAAGGTGTTACAGCTGAACGAGCTAATAGTTGGCTGAAAACTTGCCACGCCGTTTGTGAAGCTGAAGGTTATGCGACGAAACTGAAGCAGGCCACCGCAGGCTTCGAATACTGTAAAAGTTCTGTCGTACCTGATGGTAGACAGACAAGAGGTCTGATGTAATGTGGACTTCATAATGCTGAATTTTCTCACTCATTTCGTCCAGGCGTGACAAAGGTTGTGTCCAGGTATGTGAACCGGTTGATAGTTTGTAGTCTGGTGTTTGTCATTGACGTTCTTCGTAACCAAGACTTGCGCCCTCCAGGGAGACGTTGACGGCTCCATTGTCATTTTGCAGTAAGCGAATGAGCTCTTCATCATCCGCCTGATGTCTTGATTTGGTGGCAATAGGCTTATGGTCTGGGGATAAGTTAGCGAAAAGTGATGTTGACTCAACGTTTACTGCCGTTAGGCCGCCAGCGAAGTTTCTATCGTGCCGTGTGGACCCAGGAAATCATGTTCGAGCAGAGCGTCGGTGCAGAGGTTTGATATTACAGAGAGCCTCAATTTGCCATGAGACACTGTATCTGATGGAAACACAGGAGTAATCGGTCGTTCGACAGGATAGTGATGTAGGTGCCATCGTGACGACAGAAAGTTGGATAATTTTCCAAATAATGTAGTTTCAGCACCGGAGCACGGAGAGCGATGCCGTTGACTTCGACGGTCGTGATTGTACGTACTAGGCAGGTAGATTGTTAGGCGGAATTCCACACAGATCCCGCTTTACCGCCCGCAGTCGGGTGCTGCTTCGGCCAAAAAGCCTATCCCACGCAAGATTGGCCAGGAATTCGGGACTTTTGCCGATCCGGCATCAAGCCCAGATATAATTGGTCGAAAATCTGGACGCAACAGCCAATCATGACCCAGTATTGGCCAATTGCCGGTTGCCAATGGTGCATCCAGAACGCGTCAGAATTTCCAGAGAGTTATTGCCGCATACGCTATATATATGAAACGCTGTACAAATGCTCTTGACTTCGTTTGGGACGTTGATATATCTTGTACACCTTTGGTGGCTGTTTTGACACGCACGCTAGCTTGGGAGGCTCAGACCGAGAACTAAGCTGAGAAAATACGGTTACTACGTAGATGTTGCTGCAACCAACAACGACGATAAATTAGGCTTCGTTCTACCATCTGTACGGAACTTGGCGGTATTTTTTTAAGGTCACACGCGGTGGAAGTGACTGCTTCTAGTGCCAGGATTAGAAACGGCCTCTCGATTGGGACACTGAACGAGGATGTCTATCATAACCGCGGAAACAACACATTTGAAAGGATTTTACGGAAGCAGTGATTTGATCGACACGTCATTCGGGATTCTGTGAGGTGGGCGGAATCGTAAAGCAGGATACAGGCTTGTTACTTACATACGACTGCAACTGTTTGTTAGCTAAATTGAGGGGTCTGGCAACTTGGTGTGCTTGGTCCATAGTGAGTTCGCTCTGTGCTAGAAGTAAGCAGACGCCAGCTCGTTAGTTATAGCACCACGCACGTGTTCGTCTTGATATTCAATTGCGGATACTCGCAGTTTTCGCCTAATGATTTCAGTTTTTGTACGAACTGATCAACAGCTTGTTCGTTCTCTAGCTTGTAAGTCCGTAGCTGGTAGCGTGCACATGTAACGTTTTAGGGGGGGCGCATAATTTTAATTACCTGTTGATTGCTGATTTGTAGTCAGTGTAATCAGCAGTGGGATCGTATACCAGCGGATCCAAAAAGTAGATGAGAATGTCAAGTTATTCTGGTTCGGAGGATTCGACAGTTTTTAGATAGGTGTCGAAGCTACCAAACCAATGATTTCAGCGTTTCGCTGTATCTGCTCCACAGTGCCAACATTGTGAAGGTGGTATCTGCAATGTTGTGGAATATAGGTAGCTCGGGTGCGCTGATTGATTGTTGGTCTGTTCGCCGAGCTTGGCAGTTGGATTGCAAACGTTTCATCACCAATCGAGGTGACATCATCAGTGCGGGGTTGAGTGGGTCTCTTCTTTGGGCCTTTGTTTTGCTTCGGAGCAGAATACTGTGAGGCCGATATGGTTGGACCAGAATTGACAGGGCCAGCCTGTTGCGTAGCCTGATGGATTGCATGAATTTTGGAACCTCCATGAACCCCAAGCTGAACCATCACAGTGTCATGCTTCAGCTTAAGCAATCGTTGACATTCCGAGGTGATGGCCTGCAGCGTCATTGATGGGTCCTGCTCGATGCGGCTGAGGAGTCGGTTACGGATTTCTGCATCTTTCAGGGATTGTAGACCGCATATGAAAATCAGCGACTTGAACTGATCTTCCGTTAACGATCCGAGTTTGAACCGTTCGCATTCCCGGTTCACGATGCCAGAATAAGTGAGAAAGTCGTCTGCTTCAGGCGTCGATAACGGATGTTGAAAATTGACGTTTGCTCGCCGAATATTTGCGAAAGCTTGTGAACCGTTTCGTCAAAAGTGAAGTCACTTGGGTTCTTTGGAAGAATATAGTTAGCGTGCTTATGCTCTGCGGGTCCAAGTTTGCGAAGCATGAGGCGAGCATTCCAACAATCATCCTGAATTGAAAAGCTGACCCTGAACAGGTCTTCATAGCGACGAAATCAAGCATCAAACATTATGCCAGCTGAGGGTTCATGGCAAAACTCGTTGATACTACCAGCAATTCCGTCAACCGACTGTGGGACGCTCGACGCAGCCGGTGAAGCCAAAGATGTAGTTGATAGTCGCTCCGTAAGTACTTTTATGGGTTGCAGTTGTTGCTCAAACATTACTCTGAGTTGGTGTGCCTCCATCTTGCGTCGCCAAATATGTTATGTTTCGATAACGCAGCGTGCAAACGATAAAATGAGCGGACTGTGACGATATTCTGTCCCCAGCTATTGCTTTATCCCGACTCCTACTACAGCGGAATAGTAAGAAGACGAAACCTTGGACACAACTTTAATGCTGCGAACAACAGGTGGCTTACAGGAAAGTGACAATGAATATATATCCTTAGTTTGACCTTGAAAAATTTCGGAAGTTCGTTAGCACACAAAGATAGAGTTTTCGGGGATATTGATATCCCCAATAACCTCATTTGTCCACGTCCGTGGCGCCAACAAGTGCGCAAGTCTGTCACTGACCGGAACAGTGCAGTGTCAAGACCCGCATGCCCATCAACGGCGAGTAGAATGTTGGCTCGGTGGTTTGGCTTGCGGTCGTCGCTCCCAAGGCCAGTCTCGTTATTCTGCTGGGCGGTGCGATCACACATAAATGGTGACAAGTCAGGAAAGGCTCAACAAATGGGACACCAACACGCGTGAGTTGGTAGGTCAGTTGCGCACCTTCACACACATGATAACGTGTCAGTGTCGGAGGGGATGGCTTTTGTGGCGAGGTGGATAACGGGTACAAATGAGCGAAACAAGTGGATACCAAAAATACATGAGCAAATGAAGGGGGGATTATCATGAGGCCAATTTATATTCAATAAAGGTAATCCAAAAATTGGGTCTTCGGGGAAGTCGAGTTGACGCAGTAGGTAGCGCGCTCGTCTGTCATCCGGGAGTTTCCCAGTCCAACCCCCGGGCTAGGTGCTTTTCCGTCGGAGCAGACACAAAGACAAGTGAAGGGTCTGATTAGTCTGTCAACGGCACTCTATTTAGGTGGTGAAGCAGTTCGTACAGACGAACTTCAGCCGCTAACCCGTCCAGAATTTGTGTCGTGTGAGTAACTCCTGAATAAAACGATGTCGTCTTCGGTGTCCGGTTAATGAATGCGACCCCCTAACGGTGGAGGGGGCTTTCTGTGCCACTAATGCTTCCAGTTAGAGCAGTTCAAAGAGCACAGTCAAGCACGAAGTTAGACAAAATGCAGAGGTAGGTTCTCACCGTTAAGTGTTAGAAACATCTTTACGCTTTCACCCTCCGATAGACTCCGGAACAGTGACACTGCTTCCAGCAACCGACCTGACATGACGCTGTGGACCTCAAGCACTTTGGCAATGCCTTTGGAGCAAAGGTGTCCTCCTCAATCCTTGACCCTCTTTAAGGCCAACTCCGGCGGAAGCTCTACGAGAATCTCTCGCCTGAATCCACTACCTCAAGTGAAGTCAAGGCTGTCCTCTATCACCCTTCCTCTTCAACTTCGTCACTGATATGATTATGGAACACTTCCAATCTCTAATGCCCATGGTGTCGAAATGCCCCAAGGTATTGGAGCGGGGACAGCAATTGATTACAGCACTACCGTTCACTCCGAAGGGGGCACGAGGGCTGAGATACTGCCACGTTACCCGAGCCTAGACAGGAGCAGTCGAGGTGCTGCAGTTGAGTTCGAACCACGGACGTTCCGGCCAGTTAGTTGACGCCGTAACCACTAAGCTCTTTCGAGATGATGACTTTGATGAAACGGGCGACGCAGAGACGACAGTCAACGGGTATCCAATGAGTAGAGACGCTTCCACCCGGAAGCTCAACACTATTTCAGCCGGGACATATACAGCTGCAACGGCCTCTGCCTCACCTAGAGTGCGCAGCCGGCAGCGGGAAGAGAGCGAGGGGCAATCAGTTCAACTGTCGTACTTGCGTCTATGATTTTTATCCATGGCAGACAGCATACATTAGTGGTAAGAGAATCCCTCTTACAAGCAAAGCACTCTTGTTGTCCTGCTTGCTTTAGTGAGAACAGTTAATTAGGCCGGCTTTCAGGGTTTGGAAACAGTCCGAATTGTTTACGGTTGTCAGTGGAGTCGAATGCACATAAGCTGCAGCTAATCGTGATGCATGGCGAACGAGTTGTGGGACCCACAGAGAAAGTATTTATATTTGGGTGATGTATGGCGAAAGGGACTACGTGAAGATGTAGTAGCAGTAGCATGTTTTCGCTTACCCACCCTGCTGTGTGCAGCAATTTAGGCGTCCCGGCTCATGACAACCTGCGACAACCGATGTGGTATGACAATATTTTCAGTTTTGACGTTCACGGTTGTTCATAACACTAAGAGTGAGGTTTATACGTTACGTCCTGCGTTTTCGGGCTAGACCAGTCCCCCGCAGTCAATCGGGTCAGACTGTTAAAACACTGGACTCGGGCAACTGCCTTGTTGGTCAGATTTTCTAGTCACAGGATACGGTCAGTTCATTGGAACCGTACGCTACATTCTGCATTGTATTGCGAGTCAAAGGTTCAACCAAATCCCATTCATCAGCCTGGGCAAGCGGCAAATATTCACCCGTGCAGCTCCTCAGCCACCGGCCCTCATCCACCCTATCCCTACCCATCAAATGATGCACTGCTATATTTTACTTTGGTTTAGTCCCCTGTTATAATGAATTAGACTAAATGAAGAAGCACTGTCACCCAGTCTAAATCGGCCGAGCAGGACATATGTTGGACTGGCTCAAAAATTTCCATCTTGTGTAGGAAGGTTGTGAGGTTTTTTTTACTGGAATCATCAAGGAAGGTTGATGATCAGGTGTCGTTTGGCCCCTTTAGGTACGTAAAACCCACCCTCGTACAGCAGCGCCTCAGTTGCTTACGTCTATTCGTTATTGTATATCAGGGTCGATTAATTGATTATGTTAATTAAAGTTTTGATATTTCCAAGAACCAGGCCATCGTACACCGCTTCATGCGTATACCTTATTTTGATTGCTAATTTTAAAGTCACGCACTCTCGAGTGCGTAGCTTTGAGGACCGAATAACCTAGGCTGACGCCTTTGTTCTACATATGGCCTTCATGCATACATTTTTCCTTTTTATAGGGATGCCCCGCTTGAGTAAAGCTCGAGTATATGCGGATGTGAACCTGAACCGCCCAAGAGAATACTGGGACTATGAAACTTACGATATCAAATGGGGGTACGTTGTGTGTTCACGGAGGACTTTTACACGGAGTTGACAGTGATCAAGATGACTACCAAATTGTGCGCAAGCTTGGTCGGGGGAAATACAGTGAAGTGTTTGAGGGTGTCAATATTACAACAAATGGAAAATGTGTGATCAAAGTTCTTAAAGTACATTCTTTTAAACCATGTTTTTAATCCGCACATGCTTTCAGCCAGTCAAAAAGAAGAAGATTAAGCGGGAGATCAAGATTCTGGAGAATCTTCGTGGAATCACAAACGTGATTTCTCTTGAGGCTGTTGTGAAGGACCCTGTGGTAGGTCGCTCTACTGTCGATTGATTGCAAATATTTTTCAGTCGCGCACTCCTGCACTCATTTTCGAGTATGTCGACAACAGGGACTTCAAAGAACTTTACCACACTCTCACGGACTATGATATTCGGTATTACATGTTCGAGCTTCTCCGTGCCCTAGACGCATGTCACAGCATGGGTATTATGCATCGTGACGTGAAACCGCACAACGTCATGATTAATCATTCCCAGCGACAGGTACTACTACAACTGTTTGTTAATATTGCCTGTTCTATAGCTCCGTCTGATAGATTGGGGCTTGGCTGAGTTTTATCACCCGGGTCAAGAGTATAACGTTCGGGTCGCATCTCGTTATTTTAAAGGACCTGAACTGCTGGTTGACTTTCAGGTAAGTTTCAACTTTTGGTCACTCTTATTAACATTACAACCTCTCCCGACAGATGTACGACTACTCGCTTGACCTGTGGTCACTAGGTTGTGTTTTTGCAAGCATGATATTTCGAAAAGAACCGTTTTTCCACGGTCATGACAACTGTGACCAACTTGTCCGGATAGTCAAAGTCCTGGGTACTGATGAGCTCTTCCAGTATCTTGCCAAGTACGAAATCACGTTAGATCCTCGTTTAACCGATATAATTGGACGGCACACAAAGAAACGATGGGATCGCTTTGTGCATGCAGACAATCAACATTTGGTTAGCCCAGAAGCAATTGACTTCCTGGATAAACTACTACGTTACGATCATGCAGAACGTCTGACTGCTCGCGAGGCTATGGAACATCCCTATTTTTGTAAGTCACGCTTTTATTTTTATGTATCTGATTACTGCAGATGGGATTGTTCAAGAACACGGCGGTCATGTTCCAGTTTCTGCAAACCAAACCAATTCGACAGGGAACAAAAAATCAGGTACGTTTGTATGATGATACCACATTATGGTGACTTTGTTTCGTTGTTAGCTAGTGCCAATACTCTAGAACGTTGTCATTAGTACCATAAAATACGTAACATTAAGAATCGTTCCGCTGTGACATACTTTCGTCGCATAACCGCTGTGCGCAGATGAGGAAGCCTGAGGGCTAGGTCACCAAAGCCCAGACGAGCGATAAAAAAGTCAGGGTTGGATTTGAATCACAAACCTTTCTATCGATAGCTTCGTGTCGAAACTTCCTCGCTGTTTCGAGCTCTTTGGTGTTCCACTGAACCCATTTACTAAAACAGATGCGGGGAACAGACAGCTTGTGTGCTCTTTTTGATGTTTATGCGCGCGCAACTCGGATAATGTGGCCCACGTCCGAAATCCACGGGCGAATTCCTAAAATTTGTTTTGGTCTCTAATTATGTATCAATCAGACTTGTCAGTTAAACCGGATTCGAGAAGATAAACGACTTGAGGAAGTTGTGCTGAAAACAACTGAACCATTCCGGATTCAAATGAACCAGAATGTAAAAAAAGCGAACAGTCCAATAGGATATCAATGAAAGGCTGAAATGGAGAAAACAAGGTTCCAGTCTACATGATAAATTGTTAGCAAAATTGATTTGTTCGTTTGGAGGCTTGAACAGTCAAATATTGGTGTCTGGCGCGCTCGGCCCATGTCTCTCTGTCATGTATAGTAGTGCGTGTTTCAGCAATCTTGCGATTGCAAAGGAGATAGTGATGATAGTGATAAGTGATAGTGATGAGTCCTTTATGCTCGTGTGCTCAGTTGCTGTTTGCGGTTTACGATGCAACAAATGGTCCCCAGATGGGTGTGCCCAACGCGAAGGAAAGTTTACAAGGAAAACCTTTATCTGGCCTGTTGTGGCCTGGCATGTCGCTCATCACTTTGTCAGGTTTCTACGAATCGCATTCATCTACAACCCAACTACTTAAAACCGCGTATAAGATCCAGTTGTCTTTTTTTGAATACTCTTCTTTTATCCTCAACCAACTGCTCCAGTCAACGTCATCCTTCGAGGACATTGTTGCTTCGGAAGGCTAACAGATATGCTCTGGACTCCTCTGGACTGAATACACGTCAACTGTACCACTGAACCTATCGGTTGTTATACTAAGGACTCTTCCTGAAATAGAGACGACTGGTCACGTTTTCTCCTTACTCTGATGTGTTCGACACCTCTTTGGTAATGGATGACCGATAGGGTTTGTCGTAAGACTCCAGGCTACCAGTGAAGCCAACTATTGAGTCATCAACCTGACACAGCCCCTCAAACGTCTCTCACATCCCAGACATGTGAGGTGGGGCGACCTTGAACTAAGTTCAGCATGCGAATATTGGAGCTTCTAGGCTACAGAAAGACTGACGCGTTTAGTAATTTTTGGCCACAAAGCCAACCCGCACTTTATCAACCATTACTTCGGAGGAGTTCCAGTCATGCATTAGATAGAGTGAAACGCCCACGTGGATGACTACGCTCGTGGTTCCGGAACCTTTAGGTTGCAATCCCGTTCTCTAATGGTTTGACGATCGTGGTTGATTTTTCACCCTAGTACTTCATTTTCCAACCGAATTTGTCGTTTTAAATTCTTATCCATTTGTGTGGTACCGGTCTTCGTTATATTGTTTGAAACAAGTTGATTCGTCACGTTGATTGATCAGCTCCACGTCCTGGCATTCAGACATGTGATCTCATTAACACTGTGTCTTATGGTGCTTTTGTGCATTTTGTTTGTACGAATGCCTGAACAAACAGAGAGATGCGTTACCGCTGCACACTGTGTAAAGTATCTGGATGGCTGAGTACATGCACAAGCTGTTCATTACCGTACTGAACTGAAGTCGTGGGACCTAGAAAACTGAAGTTACGTTTACTAACAATCGGTTGTCTGAAGCTCACCATATCCATGTGCATGCGTGCTGTAAGGTGCAACTGCTACTCTTAGAGCTCCGTGTAACTATAAGTACTGTATGGTTGTGAGATATGACCTCCGGACAAATGATCTGATGCGCCTTCAGACTTTTGGTCACCGATTTCTCAGAATTATTGCTGAATCGAACTCGTAATGAGGTAAGTACAAGGCTGTTTGTACAGAAAGCACCAGTCGCGGAAAATATCCAGCAACATCAACTGCGGTAAACCAACTGAGTGCTACGCGTGCCGTCTACCGAGCCGACTGTTTTTCTTCCTGCCTCTTCCAGAACGACGTAAACCCCGGAGTTGGAAACGTGACTTGGCAGAGGGTGTTAGGGAAATTATGAAGGGTTTAGATGTTGTTGGTCCGGTCCGCCTTCCAAGATAGGGTCATCGTGACCCCCTTGCACTTGGCTCGAGACATTGCCAGAAATGGCGGCTGGTCGATTTTGGTGTCTGATTGAGCGCTTGGAATTGTAGGGTCCTCAAAGTGTTTGCTCTAGACCAGCACCAGGTTAACATCCCCCGGATAACTCTAAGTTGTTGGGTTGAAAATTAGTTGGAATATTTTTGTATATGTTCTACACACTTTTGATCGAACAACACGACCAGTGTTTTACCGTCATGTTCAGTTGAAGGCCATCATTCTAACAAATTGTCTGAAAGCAACACTTTTCAACACGAGCTTCTGATGTCGTTCAACTATAAAATTTCTGTTTTTGCCTATTAACGTGTCATTCGTACTATTTAGCTTTGGAAACGGCTCCAATGGGTCCTTCGGAATTGTCACTTTTTGATCCTTGCCTTGAGGGGTGAAATATCTGAAGTTCGCTACTTACTCCATTGTAATTAAATCCATTGTTATGTGATAGATACGTCTTTAACTGGGGATGTCAGCCTTGACAGTTGCGACTGAATTTTCCTCTCTGCTAGCTTCATGTGTTCGTCTGAGTAGACCGTATTCTATCGTATTCAAATGCATTGTTCTAGAGGCTATTGCTGTTGCATATCTAGGATCACGCAGATATAGTACTTCCCTACAACAACGTACCCACTCCAGCAGAGATCAGTCATCATCATCAAAAGCATGACATCAGTGTTCAATAATGATGCTTCGCTGTCGTTTGTCTTGGGTGGTCCTTGAGGGACTACCGTATATACTGATGGATGATGAGGCTGGACATTTTAAACGTCATGACTGGGGCAATTGAAACGAGTCAGACATCCAAAGATCACTCCAATGAGTCTAAGAGAACCTAAGACAGCTCAAGGTTCAAGGTTTAATCTACTGATTCCGGCATCCGTTCCTCAAGTCCACGCCTGTCCTCGAAATGGCCGTGGCCTGTCAATATCTCGATTCTTGCACTTTGTTCATGTTCTGTGTTTCCTGTGCACACAGACGAACTTCTCTTTGGATGCTGGGGACCTCTAAGAACTTTTTTACTAGAATGTTTCTCAATCCACCACAAAGAAACCCTTTCCACAGCTTAATATTCTGCATATCCATTGAGCTACACTAAAAGGTGTGTGTGGCGTCCTATATTCTTGCTGGTCTTCCCGACCGGTAGTTCGGGTTGGACAGAAACATTTGAGACGATTTGTCCCTTAATGGTTAGGCTACTCTTATAATTCTATACCGACCGCTAGTGTCTTGCGTTTAAGCTGTTGAGTCAAACGCTTTTTCAGGACCATAATAGTTCAAGTTGACCATGCCTGGAGGCGCCACAGTATCCCAGCAGCCACACAGGCACAACTTACACCCACAAAACAAATATCATCCTACAACGTTTTATCGAGTAATAACATCAACCGGGATGCCGTATCTGGGGTATGCTGCAAGATGGACAAGAGAAACGGTCGGTGTTGTTGTATCCTGATTCCTTTAGATTGAACCCGGTCATTTCGGTGGTCGTTCTTCTGTAACTGTTCACAATGATGGCCAGAATGGCTTACCAACGTACGTCTCAACATCATCTCTCTATGTTTTAGGTTTAAGCAGGTCCTCCATGTCATCTAGCTTGTAGTCGGACGATTGATTTACAGGCGTTTCATTATTATCTGAAGAGGTAGTGTAATGTTAGGTGGATGCTTCCTCTCATGCTTTCGTTTATACAGTTTAGCTGTGAAGAGCATATATATCTAATAGAAGTATTCCACGCAATGGACAATACACCACTCAGACTTTTGAATAACAAATATCTGTGGGAATATTTGCACTCCTGCCAAAGTACAAAATTTCAATCACTACTCTGGCTTTTTCTTCCCTGCCTCAATGCAGGTTTGCGCATCCGTCGGCTTTAGCTTTACGGATAACCGAATAAGCAAGCTCGAAAGGGGATAGTGTGCTGGTTAGGCCTCTGCAAATGAACAGGTGTGTCTCCGCTCACAAACCTCAGGTTCACAGCATCGCAGTTATTTCTAACCTGTAGCCACGCACATGCAAGCACGACCGCCTTTTCCTGTTCAGCTTTTGATCCTTGCTCCCCCGTTAGCCTGCCTTTGTATTTCGTGTCAAAATACGACACCGCATCAGCCCGCTAACAAACTGGCCCCATTCGGAATTAATAGCGAGGGAGGTGCTGCTAAACAAAATCTACAACACAGCGATGCAGTCTTTTTCAGCGTGTCTTTATTGACGGGACTGCGTTAAGTCAATTTTAGAATCTTATAACGTGTCTCTTTTCGATTCAAGTTAAGAGAGGATTTGTGTATGAAATTTCGGCCTCATCTAAGTTTGTACGAAAATCTGAGGATTCATCTCCTGAATAGCGCCGAAAGTGTATGTTTCTATGATAGTGGGAGTTCCAACTCGACTTCTCAGTGAAATTGTCAGATTCTATTCAGTATCTGTTCAGTCATACACGAAATAGATGTACATTGCTGGTATTCTCGGCTATCCTCAAACTGAAGCAACGTTAAGACCCAGATTTAATTTGATTCAGAGTTTCGACTATAGACGTAATTACCGAGGTCAGATGAGTTCAAGCATTCTGTTATAGCAGTACTGTTATGGCAGGAGCCTACAACCAACAAGTGACTTATTTTAGTAATATCTTAAAGCGTTATTTTCCGTCGGCCTTGCCCGTACACTTGGACTTACGCCATAAAACGATATCCAAAGTGAAGGGATCTCAGTAACTTTCCATGTTGGAACCAAGAATTTATAGGAAAGTTTCACTTGTTGAACGGAACAGAGACAACTGTCAGGTAAATCTTCACCCTAATTACCAGCAAATTCCATGTTCCATGGGAACGGAATTGTAAGTCAGCGCAAACCGCCCTGATCGGCTGAAAATTATCTACAGGAAAGCCGTCGATAAGAGATCGGCGAGTGTGGAACTGAAATGAGATGGGATCAGGTAGAGTCAGAGAAGCCTAGTGAGACGGATGAGGTAATAGAAAATGTCAGTATGTGTAGCGAGGAAGTGTGTGTAGTGTTGTCTTTGCAGTCCAGAATCCGAGTATGGAAAAACAACTTTGGCTAGACAGCTGGTGATAGATTCTGCGATTCTGCTTCACAGGAGGAGACCAAGCGTCCAGCGTTATTCGTTTAACTGTCGGTATACAAATTTATATCGGATGGGGGATCCGATTAGTGTTTCCATGTGGGATTGCGATTCAGTTGTTCAGGCGTAGTTGTGAGGAGACATGTGACGTAATGCCCGAAGGTGAGCGTCACCACTCACGGAAGTTGCATCGCTACATCGCTTTCAACGATTTGGATAAACATCTCGCTCTAACTCTAAATGGTCATTTTTGATGACGTTTTTTGCAATGGTAGAAATTACGTCCATTACTGGTGTGTTTTAATGGGCACGTGAACACTGCAGTTCTGTTTAGCCGTTGAGATGTTGCATGATTTATCGCGATGCACATGCACCTGCCGATAACATCTTCAGTTTTGTTTTCACAAATACTTGTACTGTTTTCTGGTAACATTATTCACCCGCTAGTGTACTACAGCCTCTCCTCTGCAGAGATTACCCGAAAAGGCCTACCAAAAGTGGCCGAAAAGAATTTACTAATTGAAATATGCTTCAAAAGACAGTTAGCAGCAATATTTTTTCTACAAGGGCTCCAACTAGAGAGGGAACAGTTGTGTCTGCCGGAATAAACGTGTTATCCTTCTCGGTCGGTCAGCTGGCCTCTGTTTAATTTTGTTTGGGAACGTCACCATGAATCGGATAGCTTTTGACGATGTTTCCTATACCGCAACCGATGGATAACCGTCAAGTCGCTCATATTTGCATGCAGAGGAACTCCATGAGGAGCCAGTAAATTAAATTTCCTCGGAAAACAACTAGTCAAGGTTACTGAAATGAACTTCACTAAAATCCCTTAAACATCGACAAATGAGATGTGAAGGTGTTTTGAGCCTTAGCTGAATATGCTTCTCTGCTCTTTCTATCCCAGCGAACTCGACACCAAGCGGCACGGCACCGTCCCCCTCGCGCCAATCATAGCGTATCCCGGAGTGTACTTCTGAATCCAAAGTCAATCACCAAGTCCCTTCCGTCACATGAACTTGTACAAAGCTGAGCCGTTTTAGCGCTACTATTCGCCACCTTTCTTTGTTTTTTGTAAACCTTCCCCGTTTCGCATTCAAGCTCCGGTTTACGTTGCAATCCACCCATATGCTCCGCCAACTCATAACAAAGATCAAGATGAATTTCTATGAACATTTCATTTGTTCATCTGCCACAACTGCCCGTTTTCGACTTTTTACATCCCTTCTTTTAAGGCATTTGGGACACTGGTTTCCTCTACGTCTTTATGATCGTTCTTCGTCTCTCTGATTTTGTTAAGGTGTGCCGCTTGCTACAAACCAAGTACATCCATCCCCGACGTGAACAACCCATTCTCCCGGTTGGATGACCTTCAATGCACATGAGTAGAGTATAAGTATCTCTGGTGTTTCACCTTCTTTTGGTCCATATTGCTATGGTCATTTGAAAATTGTAGATTCTCCTTATCAAGCGCAATGAAACTGGTTTTTCTCGCTCATTCAGTGCCTCTGTTGGGCATAATTCTGACTCTTGTACCTAATCAAATGCCGTCTGTTCTACCAATGTTTAATTAACGTTTCCTTTATTGGGGTACCTTAGCAGACCCGACCCTTCATGTTCTTGTCTGGTGTTCTGTTGGTTTGAGTTATCGACGAGGTACGTGCATGCGAGTTCACCCAAAATCCTACCCGCTACAATCCTGCCCTTTGACACAGTTGATATATAGTGGTGCGAGATGTCTCTGGTTGGAGCGCGAATTTACTGACCGGAAGGTTCGTGGTTCGAACCCGACCTCTGCATCTCGACTTTTCTTCTCTGGGCCTGGGTAACCTGGCAGTATCCCAGCCCTCATGCTTCCTTCTGGTTGCATGGCAGTTAGGCACCGAAAGGGTGCTACAGCTGAACGATTGATGAATGACCGTGAATCCTGTGATCCCCTGAGGAGTAAGTATGCTGCATAGGAGAAGACGATGAGATTTTGGAACTTTGAGTAGGGTAGAGTAAAATATTTCCACTTCAGCTTCATCTTAGTAATCGTTGTAGACCAAAGAGATCGCGCTTGCACTCCAACAAAGCAAGTCCACATAAATGTTTTTTAAGGTGCTGGTTTTCTATCAGGCGAAGTTTAAAATAGATACGTAGTGCAGAGAACTTATACGTAGACGCTCCTGTAGTTAACTGCGGATCTTTTGTGTCCTGGCAACAGTATATGTCACGACAGGCTGTTCAAAGGGGCACTGGGGTCGAGCAGCGTCTCCTTAACCCCAGACTAGTGAGTTTTCATCTCACAACGCCACATATCTTTCTGTGTACTGATATTCAGGCCAATGAATATCTGCTAGACCTCTTGGGTGGAAAAATGGCTGCAGGTCGTCATATTGAGCGCGACCAAGTGAAAGCCGTCCAACTTGGTAACTCTCCGAAAACTAATTTCGGTGACGGGTTCCGATCAGCGTCCCATCTGAGATGGAGGTTCGTTTTTGTTAAGGAATAACGGAGTCCATCAGATGCTAATAAGAGGGACTACTGGATATCCTTTTAGTAAAAAAAACAGTTAATTTATCAAACAAAGCCGATATCTCCATGTGTCTTTCAATTAGGTCTGGCTGTACTGAATTTCGTTCGCGGTGGACATTGGAGTGTTGACAAAAAACGAAATGTTGAAAAGTTTTTGCAGGAATATTGAACAAGAGGAAATAATGCAGGATGCTTCGGAATCTTTCAAGGTTTATCTACCTATCCATAGATTCCTGCATTCGGCATAGGGCATATATTTCTTATGTTTGTTCGAATGCAAGTGTACTTCAAGGGTAATAACCACCTTGCCGGGCCAGATTTCTTCACATCCAATCAGGATCGGTAAGCTGTGAGTTGTAGGGTGCTCTCTATTTGTCTGTTGTATAAAGCTGCAACCTCGGGACGTAATATTGCACCAATACTTGAAACGAGTTAACGAGTCACCATGACGTGGTCACGTGATCCAGACGAATGTGGACCATCAGTCAGTATTGCAACATTTTGAACTTTCTAACGAGGAGTTCCCCTCCGCTAGTCAGCAATCTCACGCAAGTGGATGCTTTTACCCGTCTGCTGGTCCGTCGTGTTGGTGGGGGAGGCGGTGGCTCTGCTCCTCTAGTATCTTGTTTAGTGGTATACTGAACTTTTGCTAGATAGTGCCACTCGGTGATATTGCCGTTTGTGGCCCTTATTGTTTCAACTGGGTAACAACACCTGAACAAATCGTGCATCCGCGTTGCCTAACTGAGCTGAGTTTTTGTAGAAAGAGGTGTAAGGGATTCGGAGACTCTAATAAAGGTCCTGGGGACAAGGTTGTCAAGGACGGTGGTTAGCAGAGCTAGGGAAAATGCAAAATGCCTTTGGAGTGCCACCAGTACAGTAATATGCTCTAGTGGGTCAAACTGAGTTGTTTTAGATCATGATTAAATAGCCCAGTGGTGTTAGTGCATGAAGTATGAAGGTGTGATTGAGACTAAGGACATCGATATTGCAGAAGAGAAGGAAACAAGATGGATGTTCAAGTCTTCTGTGCTTCCGAAAAAAATGAGTGTAAGCTGCAAACCATCGGAGGGATGAAGAGCAACAACCTGCTGACAAATTTTGACGTTCACCCGTCGTCCGCGTGAATTGGTGAGAACTTTCGTTCGTGAACTTCCCAATGAATTTTTCCTGCCATTGGCAATCCGCCTGTATTGATGAATTCAGATGAGATGCCAAAAGAAAACATCTAACAGAGATGTATCAACGAGTCGTACAAGGAAAAGCATGGTAGATTTTTCGTATGGGCAAACTGCAAGAGTGGTTAGGATGAACCGAATTGAAATACAACCCCGGTGTTCTACAGTGCAGCCGAGCTGGCAACATCCGGACAGTTTACCACTAGTTTTGGGTATGTGCCCAATAAAAACAGTTCCACAGTTGGGTAAAGGAAAGTACTTCTATACTTCATTGTCAGGTCAAGTGTAGAGAGGATAAATGTAATGGTGCGTATTTATTATTATGTGTGCAGCAGGCCGGAAGTTGATAAACGATGGACGGTCTTTGATTAATCGATTCACTTTGCCTCTTTTTATGTAGGAACTAATCGTGAACTATCGGATTTCTTCAGACTTACACAAAATTCGGTACCCAGAGCTAGTGTGTTTAATTCAGCTGTGAACACTTGAGAGTTGTGCTTTAAGTCTACCGCTACTTCCCTTCCACTTTAGGCATTTCGCTTCTTCGAAGTGGACAAATCATGATTGCTAAGTTTTTTCGGTTAAGGATGTTTTCCTTCATTCTGAATGTCCGAAAATTTCATTCTCCCAAACACAATAGAAGTGAATAATTGACTGGATCGTTTCCCCATTGAGCAGTGCGATGAGTTACATTATCGGAGTGCGGTACCGGAAATTTGAGTAAACACTGTTTGGAACGCAAGTAGCGCGATCATCAGACACAGAAATAGTAGCATCTGACTCTGTTGACAGATTCCTCAGTAAGGAACACCCCAGAAGTTCCTGAATACGACAAACCCTTAGTGTTCCCTTACTTGTGACCGTGTGAGGATATACGAGAAGCTCTTTAAAAACCTTCCTAAAAAACGGTGTTCGGCAAGGACATCCACACTTCCATTTCCGTTCATATATGTGGTCGACTAGATAATGAAAACGGTGGAGGTTTTCCGAAACCCGGCGTTCGAATGGGTGCTGACGTATATGGACTGAAATATGCGGACTACATCGTTCTCGTCTCCGAATTGGAAGAGAGTTACAATTTAACGAAATCATCTTGTTCTTTGGCAACTATGATTTTGCAGCATACGTGTACAACAATGGTGTTCTGTTGATGATATTGTCCCTGGTATTCCCCACCCGGTGTCCAGAAACATCTACAAAAGAGGCATGACTGATAGTGAAATTAATACATCTGCGAACGAGAGGCAATGTGTCAACGCAATTGCTCAGGCTATACAGATATCCCAGTGTGACTAATTGGATCCAGCTCAGTTTCGTAGTTTCTTGATGTCCTATGACGTGATCTGTGAATACTCTCATCAAATTTACTTCAAGTTTAAAGTGTCGGTTTCAGTGCCGGCGGCCACGTCAATGCGTTTGCGGAATTCATTTCCGGTCTGATGCTTAAGAGCTTCGCATTTCTCAAAGGAATCCAGCTTGAAGGCGCGTTTTACCGTATGACTTCATCACAACGCAAACAATTAACGGAACTGCATCATTCGACATATTGTCCGACTTTTCCACATAACCGTTAGTAAATAACTGCACGCACATCGCGTTCCTGACAATGCCCCATTTTATCTATCTTAATGTTGTGTGCAGTTACATCCCTGGTTCGCTGTATTCCAGTGCGTCCTTCCTAGGGATCAGAGTGGTACAAGTTAGACAGTTTTGTGTTGATGAAATTCCGTTATAACTGTACTTGTTCTTAATAGAGTCTTTTTCAGTCTCACCGCTAGAGCACCTGACAATGTGACTCCACAGGAAGACGATAAAATGTGATGTGAAACTACAGAGTATAAACAAATTGTAGCTGTTTCAGATAGTTATCGGTTTATCAAGAGAACATGGGACTTTGTTTCCGGTTTCGATACGGCACGGCCACAGTTGTGCGACAGTCCGGAAAATACTTATCATTTTAATTGTCCTACATATATGGTGGTACAAGTAGTCACCAATCACGCTCCACCTTGGTAACATCACATTTAAACACAACCACCTCACTGAGCTTGAACGGCAACGCGCCCTTCTTTTACGCATTTTCATAAGGTGGCAGTCTGGTTCGGCTGTCGCCACCTTATTGGGAAATTATGTGACAGCAATCCGTCTCATGAGACCGCTCCCCAGAAAAGCACTTTCGTTGTGAAATTGAGATTCAATCCAACTGTTAAACCTCTTAAACAGGAGGCCATTTTTGGTTAGGCCTTTCACATCAACTCTCCGGACGGGAAAACTGTACTGAGGTATGGGGCTTTGTAGTGAACTGCTGGTTTAATTAACGCATCTATAGAGGGCGCGTTGCTGACGATATTTCCCGGTAATTCTCCACGTCACTGCGACTACAAGGTCATCTGAAAGACGTACACACACTACAATTGGTGTCGGATAGTCCGAACTTTTAATGGCTCGACACCCTGACCGTAGTCCCACAAACTACTGGCGAGATCAAACATGGATTCTGAGGTTGAATCGGCTGCCTGACCAGTTCCGAACTTCCTAGCTTCTGAACTCAGCTTTTTCGGCCGACGTTCGTTCCTTTTCGACATGTCTTCAACTATGAAAAGCCTTGATTTAACACGTTGATAACCATTCCCTAATATGGTACTCCACCTTGTTTGCTGCACCCTCACGACGTATTAAAGTGCTTCTTTGACAAAGGATGCTTTGCGCCTCGAAGTTATTAATGTAAGTTAACAAATTAAGTTGGAGTACTTGAACTTATCTGTGGTTCCTTCAGACAGCTTCTTGATGCTTTGGTTAGAGTAATATTGAGGCTTTTCTACACCCATGACTTGCGCTTTAAACACAGTGCTGTGGTTGTGTTCAGCACAGGATCTATGTGTGTGGGAGGTGAGCTGGATAACGGCAAGTTCAACACGCGAACAAGACGTTTTGCCGGTAAAGGATCGGGTCGTGATGTCGTATGGCAATGGCTCCAACTAATGTGATTGTGCTATATCGATCTAGGTTAATTAGCAGGCGCTGTGAAACACGCTGTGCGCTGTCTGCTAAATGTTGTATGACTGAGCTGGTTATCGTCCTCCTGGTTCCAGAAGCTAGCCAGGATGTGTTGTGTCCCCTCAATCGTTGGCCGAGTTGCCTCGTTTTGCGTCCAGTGTTCCGCTGCACAGCAACAAGAAAATGAGTGTGCTGACATATTTTGGGTGTGGAGAGGCACTCTATCTTTGAGACTAAAGTAACACAAACGATTAATT
Organism: Clonorchis sinensis; assembly: GCA_003604175.2. Classification (NCBI taxonomy): domain Eukaryota; kingdom Metazoa; phylum Platyhelminthes; class Trematoda; order Opisthorchiida; family Opisthorchiidae; genus Clonorchis; species Clonorchis sinensis. The sequence goes on along the minus strand of CM030370.1, from coordinate 122,813,561 downwards.
GTGGACCACGTTCGGAAGAAAACTTTGTTCAAACTGGAACAAAGCCTCCTGTTCGGTAGGTCGGCCGGGATATCGTCCTTAAATGGAAGGCCAGTATAAACGGGTTTTCTTTCAACTGTGGTGGTAACAGCAGCGGTTTCTTTGTTCAAATGCTTCACAACAAAAATTGTCTCTCAAAACGTGGATGAGAGTTAGGATGGCATATTTTTCTCACTGTGTTATTAAGCCTGTGGACCAGATTGCGTTTCTGTCTTAGTGGGAGGAAGTTATTAAAGTTTGTTTATTGCCCGGACCAAGTAGGATTCAGATTGTTTCAGTGTACCATCGTGATGTTGCTCAAGGCTAACATCTAGGGAGTGGAAGTTGTCGGTTTCTCTTCCGTCCAACGTTTTCAAGATAACTGTCAAGCTTAGAAAACAGATCAGCGGTCACCTGACCAACAAATAAGCCAACCGCCATCGAGTTCACGCTTCACCCTACATCTTATGATATTCCGTAATACACATCAGCCATGGATGCATCCCTGGATACAGAAAGTTCAGATGTTAGACTCAATAGGCAGTAGAAGGAATGCGTATCGAAGGTGCCATCAGAGCCAAAGTTGGCTTTGGAACTCCCGGCAATCCATTACTAAACTCACCACAAATCTTCATAGACAGAAAGGCACCTGTAGTGGTTACTTGTGCTCAACTACTGCAAGCGTACTGTCGAAAACGGCCTGTTTCCGGTTCAAATTTTGGGAGGGCGTTTTGCCCATGAATGCGATAGCAGTTAGCTAGACGGAACACAACCGACTCTTTAGGTTTAGGGTCCGTATTCGGGGTCACGGACACTATCAATGTGCCACAGTGTGCTGTTTCTTTAGCATCGAATGAGGCTCGAGCTTGCCGCGAATGTATCCATCTGGATAAATACAGAGATCTCTTAGCCAAATCTGAACCTCACTGCACTAGTTACTCATCATGAGGCCGAATAGCAGGTGGGGGAAATGTTAGCGGTGGATGTCTTCAGCTGTGGCGAACTGGCGATCAAAATGGTATGTGCTTGTTTGTCTCTATACACTGTTATCACCTCTCAGCTTTCCTTTTGTTCAATTCTAGAATCTCGGTGTCACTGAATGTTTGCGCAAATAAATTGCGCCAGCTATGTACTTGGACCAAAGTAATTTTATCTCAGACAGACGTTCTTACATTTGGCTTTTAGTACAGTTTCGACTGAAAGTTTGTTTGTGTAGTGGAATGTTTGGAATACTAAGAAATAAGCATTCTGTTAGACACCTCACAACTGAATTTTGCAAGTCTGTGGGCCTGTAGTACTACAGCCCGGGTTTTGTACAGGGAGTGCACGTCGGGACCAACTGAATGACTGAGTTAACGGCACAAAACAAGGTTAGGCAGTTGCTTATTTCGTAAAGGACTTAGCGCCCTTTTTCAAAGAGTACAGTCCAGGAGAGATGCAACTTCCCGCGCTTCAAGAAGGCGTTTAAGTTAGACTCATTTGTGGTACCCATGGCGCTCCGCGGTCGCTTTCCACTCAATCTACCTAGTTCCCGTGGACTAAAAATTGTGCGGCAGTCTTCGGTGATACTTGTCCATATACGATTATACCTATGACAGTTGATCATTTTATTTAGTACCAGTATATTGTCATTCATGATGGTGACGGCAAACTGCGTGATGGTAATTAGGGTGTTCGTCCAGCGACTTGGTAGTAAGCACAAAAAGAGTCCTTAAATAACACGCCATCTCCAAACCAACTCTCTGCCATGTCCGCACACAACAGACTGTCGAAAAGTGATACAGTATAAAATCACAACTTGGCTCTTAGCTCCATTTAGGCAGACAGGCCATGTTCATCCAGTTCTACAAGTCCCGGCCCACTCCTGATTTACAGGGTCTGGGATACAGTAACATTACGGATAACTGGTATTGCCTTATCAACCGAATTGTGACCGGTTACCTTAAAGTCGTCTGATGCGTCGTGTTAAGGACGCCACAGAGCAATACCTGTGTGGTGTCAGTTCACATTGATGAGCATAAAATCAGCATCTTCTGTAGAACCTTATTGTGTCCACGCGTTCACCCTTACAGGTACCCGAGATTCTGATGGAGATGGGAAAATTCACTTGTACTGTGAAAAGATTCACTTCTACAGTGACTACTTTATCGGTTGAGGGTCTTTTTCCTACACGTGACCTCACTAATTATTTCTACAAAGCCAGAATTAGGAGTAAACAGTTTTGTACAAGACAACAGCACTCTTTTCATTTTTTTACAAGTGTGCTCAACCTTCCTGCTAATCAACTATCCATTTATTTTGTGTTAACTATTCTGCCCTTATTCGGAGCGAATAGGATTACTGACGATTCATGTCAATCAGTAGTCGGATAGCCATGTTCAGCTACAGCTGCATCACATGGAAAAAGGTAAACAAGTCAGAAAGCTATCGAAGTCTTACTCACTAGAATCTAGTGGAACGAAGAAGAAATTGAGTACCAAATCAACGAGTTGAAATAATCAAAGAATGTATTACTGTACATGGTAAAAATAGCGTGCTCAAAACGGTCTCGAAATGCGGATCTCCTTCAAAAGACTTTCGGGTGTCAGTGGCTTTAAGAACACACTGGATCGGGTACATTTGTCCAGTTGTCCCAATGCCGCTTCAATTTGTTCGAGGACACAGGGATCCCTTTCGATTTTACTTCTGTTAGATAATAGCCGATTGAGATCCCGAATCACATCCGGCGCTAACCAATCGGGAAGTTGTTCTTCAAGGAAAAAAGCACGGGCAAGGTTGGCAGCTGCTTGTCTGACGGATGGTGAATGATCTTGAGTAAGGTGTACTTCGATCAGGCAGAAAACCTATAGAAAACAGGAAAACACAAGCAATGTGTAAATATGGATTTTACGCCCTCCAAAAGGTGGGTAATCAGAGTAACCCATTAACTGGCTTCTCCGGCAGGCTTCACTAGCACAACTTAGGAGCACTTTTTGTCTATATACATTAGTATCTCTATGTTGTAAAACGCAAGTGAAACCAGAGAATCGTGGAGGTATCGAATCATCATCGAATCTTATACAGTAATCCCCACCATAATATAGCCTCCCTCCACAAGGGTTGTTTTACAATTACCCACAGTTTTTTCCATTGAAGTAAATGTGACTACACCAAAAAAGAATCGGCTACGGATAAAGACAGCCCAATCATGTGGTCGGTGCGCTTCTAGTAAGAGTAGGCATACAAATCATCAATAACTTATCTCAATAATCTTAGTTCATTGTAGGAATAGCTGCTTTATACGTATCAGCCGTTTTCCTTGTGTCCTAAACTCAGAGGCACCCATTACGTGCAATCTCCATGCGGCTGTTATTCTTGCTGCGCGAAATCACTAGTTGTCAGCTACTCGTCACAAGAGTACGCACGAATGAGACGATCCAGCATGTTGCAATTCTTACCGGTTCTACTGGATGGCTGCTACCGGCTTACATGGAGCACACTATTTTGTTACCATATGTTGACAACAGCTATGACATCCAGACGGTTCACATTCCCATGTATGACATGAATGTACACCGAAACGCCCATCTGCGACATCGTTTTCACGCAGTTCTTGTAAGAACGAAATCATTGGTTATACCGTATTGCGTTGAATAACAGTAGGGGGACGGAGAATTCTGCAGTATGCTAGGAAATGGCGGGGTGGTGAAGCTATGTGGGGTCGGCTGTGGTTTCAGCTACCGATCTAAGTTGAACATTGACCAACCAAGAAGGAACATTGGACACTGATCTCGAGGAAAGAGACCTCTGCAGATAACTGACGCAGCTGAAACCCATGGACTTCACACCCGCGCTGTGAGCCCCATGAACGATGTGTGAAAAATTTAGGCATACCATGATCACCCACACGCATAACTTTCAAGGGTAGTCAGCTGTCTTTACCAGTTGTTGTCACCATCTAGTTTGCTAAAAACGAGACCAGTTGCCACTGGAAACCCGATGGCTTAGTGACCATAGATAGTGTTAGTTGAAGATGGGATTTCTTGAGTGTAGCTTGCGGAACAAGTTGTAAGGCTCTGCACATAATCTACTCTACTGACGTAACAGTTATGACAACAACATATGACAACTTGCAAAAACAAAAAAGAATCATTGAGACGAATCAAAAACATAAACCAGTTTGGGTTATCTTAATTAAGTTCAAAATGGGAAAATGTAACGACGAAAGATCTCGCCGGAATATACAGCTTACCTTCTGTGGAAATGTGTTCCCCTCATTTAAAGATAATCTCCGTACTAATACCACTATTCTGCGTTCCTCAAGGGTGGTGTTTATATGCGGATGACTGTAATCGACTAAATCATCTCCCTCTGGAAGGAACGATTGCATTCCACATTGAACAAATGAATGAAAAACCCACCACCCATTAGAGTCATATGGCATTACAAGTGCATATGGATTAGCTTGTGCCAAAAACATTATGCGGATTGGCTGAAGAAAGAATACGGACAAGTAAGCGTTTGACAATTCAAACATAACATGGTTAGATTATTAGGTGAACAGGGCGGAAATGAACCTGGGTTTGAAACTACAGCGGTGTTCACAATGAGTGTGAGGGAACCTGACAACATGGCATTACCAGAAGGGAAATAAACTAGTTATACTTACCTCATAGACTATCGGTCCCATTGCATGTCTTAGTAGACGACAGAGTTCTGTCACATTAGACAGACTTGCCGCACGCACGAGAGGCTCCGTGTCTTTGCTGCCTACGGTCATACAGTGCAAGACTTGCGTGCGATACTTTGGAGCCATACAACCTGAAGAAAATGTACTCAGTGTGACGTGTTTGCAAATAGACAATAAACTGAAATATGTCTGCAACCATATGCCGAATTGACAATTAAATTATGGGTGCGAAATAACAGAGACAATAACCCAGCTTATGGATGAATTAATTTACCGTATGGAAATTTTGGTGCTCTTCTTTTAATGCAACGGATATACTGGACCTGAAAGCATGTCTCGCTTGATACGAAACTATCATTACCACAGTCCGGAGGTACAGAATTACAATGGATCGGTGAAAATAGCCCAAGCGGTCTGAAACAGGATTATACGGGTAACTCTGACTTCGACGGTAGGAAAAACGAAAATTCCAAGTGGAGGAGTCTGAGAAGTGAATTTGAAACGTCAAATATCGCTGAAAGGTGGATATCAATACTGAAACATTATCAGCAGCACTAACGAAAACTGAAGTGAACCTAAAACTGCGGTCGTTCGGTTAAGTGATGTTGTTCACGGGAGGAAATTGCTTCCTTCAATATGGGCTGTTCAATTTTGAGACAAATTACAAAGGAACCGCAAGAAAAAATCAAGTATTTGATGGTGTGGGAAGTGCCTTTACCAACGAACGTCTACAGACATGGCAACTGTGAACTGAGTGCATCACAAGCTAACTGTTCACTGATTGGATAAATGGCAACTTCCGCACTAGGACGGGTTCGTTTTGACGGTAGCCAACAAATCCATGGATTTGTCGGATCTTCCTAATCATGTACTACCACAGTGAGTTGCATTCAGTGCTGTGTTTTATTGTCGGTACTAAGCTCTGTTTTACAGCCGCGGGCTTGAACACTCCCATCTGATGTAACGTCTTTCGGATTTCGGCAGCACACAAAAACCCTTTTGGAAATTCGTCCTCTTTTAGGGATACCTGTTCACCCACATAAGTGTTAGTCGAACACTGGTAAGCTGATAAATGGCTTCGTCCAGGGTAGGTCAGGTATACATCACAAAAACAGTAACAACGACATATCTGGAGTGGTGCCACATTCGAGAGATGAGTTGTTGAGTAACCATATTAAAATAAGGTAGTACAATTTCACCAGCTTTCGACTGACAATTAGAAACCTGACAGAAGCAACAGGTAATCCAGGGAAGATTGGACCAGTAAAGAAGAAATGAACCTGTTCAAACGAGGCTACAACACTGCAATTGTATCCAACACAATTCAATTCGAACATTCTCTTTCGATTCGCTTTCGATAATGTCGCAAGACATTGGAACAATTCAAACATGCTCAACAACAATTATATCGAATCCCATTTAGAAAGAGCCTCCTGAAAGACAACAACTGCTACTGGTCCATCGAGTATGTTCTCTCAAGTGAAATGACCACAGTCCAACAACTGGACACAAAAAGCTATTAAGATACATTTTGGGATCGTACAAAAGGCAACTGCGTCTGGAAGTAATATCCCAAAATGGAACGGGTTATTATTGAGGAGCTCAAGTGTTGTATACAATCTAGAAGTGGTGTGTTCTTTTAGTCATGATCTTTGGGATACCAGGATATAATAGTTTGAAGAGATTTTAATAGCACAGCAAACGGACAAACAGCAAGCAGATGTAGTGGAGCGGGACAAACAACACAAAAACATTCCGTTAGCTGATAAACCGAAACTATCCTCGACCACATCGGCACAACGCCAGCATAGTTTAAACGAGCGCGGGAAAGAGTAAAACACCAACACATGCTCAAAGTTTACAAATGAAAACCACAATTTTGACCAGATGGAGACTGGATTCGAAGGAGGAAACAGCCGAAGAATTCGACCCGGTTTTACCCACTGACTTCAAATCCTAACCTACTGATGTTACGGGTGCTAACAGTTAGGTTCCCTTTTATTGTTTTCACTCTGTGTTTTTAATAAAAGCAGTCCTTATAAAGACCCGCCGTGGTGGCCAAAACGCCGGTCAATAAACCTCAGTATATTCCCTTATAATCTAACCAGAATATTGACGCCATCTTTTCAGCCCTTCCTCTCCACCCACAACGTGTCCAGATAGAAAACAAATTAACGCTTCTGAGATCGCACCTTGAGACAGCAAAACATGTACTAGGGTATCACAGATTTCAACACCATGATAGGATACGCTTTACCACTGAGATTTTGAGGCCAACAGTTCATGGATGACGAAACGACGAAGTTGTTCGAAGCAAGCAGAAAGTTCGCGTCCCAAGACGGAATATCTGTTAATTAGTTTGTACCAAACTATTTGGCAGGCTTAATGCGGACGTGATGATCATTCTGCTTAAAACACCGTGAAGTTATGCGGTGATGATTAGTTTGACCCAGTGGACTGTACTGAGCGGCAATGTACAAAACACAGTTTGTAGCGCCGCAGAGTGCACCATTATTACGAAAATTGACAGTTCCGTTAGGTATACTGTATTTGTATTTACTTTAGTACCACGGATAAGTGTATAAGGTAGTTAAAGTGTATAAAGTGTGTAAAGTAGTTGATCACGGTAAGAAGTATGGATATTTTGTAAGATGTTTCTCAAGATGTTTAGAATAGAGATAACAATTACTTGTAAACTTTGATATCTACGTGGATCTGCTTATACATGAATAACAACTGGGTCGGAAAAGGGAGCAGTTTGTTTGAAAGATCCCAAAGATTTGAGAACAACACTTTAAGAGCTACATTATTACTGACAGCATTCTAACGAAACTTGGACGTCGGTACTTTTGAAGATAGAAGGTAGTCCAATTTATAAGAAAGTGGACTGTGATTCACTTTGAGATTGCTCAACGGACCATATTCAATAGAACTAGGGTCAGAATGTGTATCGTTTGGAGGTAATATTAGCGATGGCTAGTTCCATCGAGGTTGGAGAACACTTGAATCTCAATGATTTGCAGTGGAGCCATATTGAAATTCCTTGCTACTGGACTTCAGTCCGTTTGCATAAAACTTTTAAAACGATTTCTTCAGCAAGATAATACCGTTGAAAGGTATAGGACTGAAGCAATTCGGTTTTAATCATAAGTTAGCTGTTAAGTAAATCGGGAGTTGATAAGGACCAAGTAGGATGAACAGATCGGATCTGATTACTATCCTACGAAGTTTACTTTCATGAGACTAGAAAAACGGAAGCAGTCTTTTTTAGGAGAGACTGTGCAACCAAAATATCTGTTTGACATGCACGCACTGCTTTTCTGTATCAGGTAGAAGAGACTAAAAGGAGAACGCGTAGAGCAAACGAGTGCGTCAGTGGCTAGGCAACGCTCACATCTCTCAAACAGGGGTTGACAATAGGGGAGGTGATGTGACCGCCATGTCATCGTCCATTCGTGTTGCATGAAATGAGCAAGCAACAACTGCAACAAATACAACTCGAATATCTAGAGAAAACCACCGTGGTTTCGACCTGGTCAGATCTGACGGGGAATTAGCTTCAGTCAAAACGTAATTTGGGTGTGACTATTGCCTAGGTAAGAAACCGGAAAAACGTAATAGAGATGTATTGTTGGTTAGATTAGAACGTCCAATGTCAGAATAACTGTACTTACGAAAAACAGAACCACAGGAGATTTCTTACCGAGGTCTCTTAAAATTCGCATTACAGCCTCGCCTAGCTTCAATATAAATTCCACACGACTGTTCTGGGAAGTCTGTTGAGAAGGTTCCTTTCCAGAAACGGGTACGCATAACTGACGGAATCGGTCGAGCAGTGTACTGAGAGTTCGATCAGTTAAACTGTGACCCAACGCAGCCAGACCACGAATAGCATTCAGATAAACGTAGCTGTCCTCATCTGATAGGTGATGAAATAATACCTACAAGCAAGCAAAAATGAGAGCATAGATTGGAAGTGCTGATCGTGCGGACGTACGAATACGAGATAGGATACTAAATTTTCAGGATGCTAGACGTTACAGTTGCATTGCCAATGTCGCCTTTTTTTAGGTCAAGCTAAGTTACGCAATACCAGAGAGCTGATCTGTTCCATCTTTACTATAAATCGGAGCTCGAATTACGAATCCAAGATGGGCCTCCAACCCACGGCCTGCGATAGAGGTGGTGTTAAAGACAGCTATGAACAGATGTAACTTATTGAGGACACTAAATCAGTCCCAATCCACGAAAAGATATCTTCCAAAAGTTTCCAAATGGAAGAGTCCCTACAAAGGGACGATGGACATTAGCATTCTTCATCGCTTTCTGCACTTGGATGACATGAGGTCTGTTGCCCGCGGATGTTTCAAACGGCAAACAGCAGAAAGCGGTGACAACAGACAGTTTGTGTGACTTGACCCAGTGTTTTCGGTATAGTTCAGTCATCCAGCAAGCGAGAAGTCATGAGTTCAATCCAAGGCCTTCTTATTTACATCATGTATACCTGGATTCACATGCAAAATTATCCAACCCACGTACATTCTTCCTCACTTTATTGGTGAGTTCGAAAGAGCCTGTATCATGGTTGCCAAAGCATATGAATGTGGGGTTTTATGCTGGCTAGTCGGGCTCGAATATGAACCATAGAAGGAAAAATATGTGAGGGAACTATATCCTTGTATAATCGTTTGCCACGGTAGGGCAGCAATAGTGTTAAGAGTACAGGGTATATACAACTCAGTATCTTTCCAGTTTTCAATATTAACAACTATCTTGCTGTTATATATGTCACACCAAATGAAGTCGAGAGGGGTCTGCTGAGGTTAACAAACTTAGGCAGCATCACTGACAGGAAAATTTAGGCTAGTGCAGGAAAGTAACACCACTGTGTTGTTTTATGTTGAAGGCCAAGTCAGTCATTTATGCAACCAGAAAGTATGTCGTGTATGGTTATGGGGCGTGGGGAAAGTACGATGTTCATTCCTAATAGACGGTAGCCCATGGAGTGACGACTTGTTACTCTTCGCAGGAGCTGAGCAGCTACCCGTGAGTATCTACACGCAAGATACTCAATGCAAATCGGTGACATTGACCAGGATTCATGAATTATGCACCGGACTTGGTGCTAACAGGGGATGGGTTCGCACCAACTCGGGAGTGCCAAACTCGCTTCCAGCTGCTAATCGCATTGAAGGGCGCCAAAGAGTTGTGCCCGGCGAAGCCTCTACCAAGAAAGACCCACCCCAAGAGGGATTATTTCAACGAATACCCAACAAGACCCCTTTCCAGCAACAAGAAGGCCCACATCCGGGAAAGTCAAACACCCCAACCGATAACAGATGTAAGACACCATAAACACTTCACCAGGAAAGAGAACCCAGTATTACGAACTCAGTTACTCTGATTTAATTATCTATGCTATGCAGGTGGACGAGTCACGCGCACTTTCTAAATAGAAAACGTAAGAAAACGAAAGCAGAAGAGGAGTGCATACCTGGAATATTCGTTCCTCTTTGCCAATGGTGCATTTGTGCCGAGATTCCAGAAGCCGACTTAGAGAAATAAGGGCATGACCACGAACAGGTACAAGTGGGTCTTTCAATTGCTCAAAAGCTTCTTCAAGCTCCGGATCTAACGGTTCCTCACCATTTACCACTGAAGGTGTTTGGGAGTCTGATGGCGGGATCTCTTCAATCAAATTATGGTTAGCTTCGGGTATAATCCTGTCTGGGCTTGGAGATTTTCTGAAATATACACATGAAACAATGGCTAACAAATACGATTAACATCCCGCAATAGGCACTAAAATGGCTCGTATTCGAACATTGCTTTCTGTACCAACTACCTTGACGTCTGACAGCTACAGAGAGGAAGATTTTAAACAACGAAATCAAGCGCAGCAAAAGCACTAACAATCCATTTGTGGGTAACACCGACGACAACTTAGTTTTGCGCAAGCAGTGGGTAACTAAAAAATAGCGTCCTTCACACATTGACACTTGATCTCCAATTAACAACTTCAAGCTAAATGAGTCCAGCTGCATCAAGCGCAAATAAACTCGGCAGACTTACAAAGCCGTCGGACCAAGTTGGACATAATCAACCTTGCTGTCCGTCAGATTAACTGCTCCACGAGTGGCCAACATGACACGGAGACAGTGTAACAGTTCCAATTGCGCACGACTGGCCACGACTGAATTGGCGCGAATTTCGGTTTCCAAGTCAGATAAAATAGGCAGCAATCTTCCAAACTGATCTGTGACATTTGTTTCACCAGGCTAGTGTGGAGAAAGAGCGAAGCAATTCAAAACTTCATTTCAGTTAATTGAAACGGAGAACAAATTCTCTAGATGACCGTAAGCGCGTAATACATCAGCTGGTTTCCTGAAACCGGTCTTTATCCTAAGCAGACAGGGATGTGTTAACGTCTAGAAAGGTGCAAGAACTGGTAAAAATCCAGAGACTGACGGATGAACTGATACTGTTAACCAAGAAAATACTTATTTTAGTTCGCTTACTGAATCGCAGTCAGCAAATAACGAAAGTGTTTCGTTCGGTTATATCCACAGCCACTTTACCTTTCCAAGGTGGCGAGTACTATGCAGAGGAATTCCTCAAAAACCATTATCCGGTTTACGTAGCACAGGGTACGCAAAATTTACCCAAAAGATGTTTGTGCACCAGCGATGGTCATGCACTCGAAGTTGCCTACTAAAACCTACCTGCGTCATGCATGATGATACCCAAAAAAAGAAACAAGGAAAAAAGTTAGAGTTGAAATCGAACCAAAAAAAACACCCCTCACACCCCAACCAGTGTAACGTTTCGAGGGTAGAAAAACTTACGATAACGTACAAAAATTTATTTCACCCAGTTTTAGCAGAGGATATTGTTAAGCGTACGTCAGTGTCAGGTTCGGAAAGACAATGCTCACTCGTTGGCCAATTAAACCTAAATGATACATCATGTTCTTACCTGGTCCACGGTCCAGCGTGTTAATGCGTTTTCTTGTAAGAGTTTAAAATGACTGCCGACAAAATGAAACCCATCATTTAACCAAATCTCACAGCTATACAAATTTAAACAGACCATAAAACGGCTTTTCACGATGTTATCACCAGGAATTGCAATATGTAAGTTACTGAACTGACGGACATCATATAGTTCAGGATATCCGACCAGCAATAATGCGTAAATAACTGAACGAAACTCACTTTCAACCGCTGTGTGTAGAAGGCCAAAATTCCTAAAATTTGGCTCAGTGTTTCAAGTAAAAATTCTTCCATTTCTGCTTCGATGCGTCCGCTCACTAACATATATAGTCGGGAAAGAGTCATCTGGAGTGATCAGAAGCGGAATAATGTCAGTAGTTATTTTCAAGCTAGATATGACGCAGAGACCAATAGATGGGAAACATATAACTAGCATAACTCAACTGGTAGGTTGAAGGATTATTCAGGATTCAAAGGCTCAAAAAATGGATGTGTCCGAAACCCATCAGGCTCAGCGAACTTACGTCACCCTCAGCAGGTTCAGTACAGGTTGCAAGAACTAAACTAAAACACACGTATCTGGGACCTCAACAACCTTACAATACCTTGAGAAACAACCTCAAAAATCACAACACCTAGCCTGTTCAAAGTCACAAGCTACTGGAAAAACACAATTACCTCTTACAAAAATTCCTCATCGGCTATGGAGATCTAGGGCATCCAAGTGGCTTGATATATGGGTGAAAAACGAAACTGGTTCATACGTTAGAGGATATCGTGAATGAGACATCTCCATGGTCGAGTTGTACTCAGTAATAAAAGCTGCGGTGACTAGGTCATATGTCATGTATGTTGAACCCTTGTCTACTGAAAACAACTGTTCACCGCATGAAGTTTATGGTGATACAAACAAACGTAAATAAGGCGAGGTTTGACAAAAACGATGACTAAGGATCTGAGTACCATTAGCGCGGTTCTTAGCTGCACACCACAAAATATGGGTGGTACCGGATTTTGCGAACATTCATCCTGTCGCCTTCTATCCAGACTGTCTAATTGGCAAAGGTGCAGTTATTTCAGGATTGTCGTGGTAGTCCAGCACTGGCCGTCGTTCCTTTTCCTTTTGGCACTTTCACAATTTAACTGAAGTGAACCGCTACAGTTGTACGACAGCGAAGCGTTGGTGCCTAATTTTTTTCTTTCTATCGATTATGAGGGTTCACATAAGGTGAAATTTACTCTTAGTAACAAATCGCCAACCAAAAACAATCTACTCACTCAAAGGCGTTTACATATCTAACCTGGCATGTAAGAATCAGGCTCCTTTGGGAGAACGAAGACCAAAATCATGAACACCTGAGGAGTTTGTCGTGATTATTGTCATACACATTCTTGAGTGAACGGTGTGCATACTATCAAACTTCTACTAAACCCATGTACTTTCGTTAACGTATACATGGGGAGATTCTCCCGAAATGGGTACATCTGACTGAGGTTACAGAAATGCACTATTTTTGGGGGCTAACTTACATGTTCAGTTCACTCCAAGGAACCCGATCCAAACAAACAATTGTTGTGTTCGTCGGCGAACTGGCAGACATAACAATTTGCCCTATGAACATCCACTATTTATGCAGTCCTTTGCCTTGTTCTTATTACTCTGAGACGAGTTAAACCCAGAGACCATTAAGCTTCCGTTCGACCCTATCAGATGAATACAACGAAGGTCGTCAAACCAGAGAATATCGCTGAAAAAATGCATGGGATAGCACCCATCGTCGATAAAACCACGGAAACAATTTCTGGAGTTAACGCTGGCAGAGATGCCTGCTGAACGTCAGACTCTTCTGACTCGGCGAACATGATTGAATCTAGCACTACGCAACTAGTTCCAGTAGCCTGAATTCTGTATAGGTGGTTGTGCTCTCCACAATCAGAGGGTAGTTGACTACCTGTGTTGGTTCGAGAGCATTGGCAATCTCCTATCGGCTAGACAACTAGACTTTCAGCAGCCACTGGAAAAAGTCCATATCAACAGTCGATTAGGAGTCCCCAAACTACTAGAGTAAGTACTGAACTAACGAGAATGGTGTTGGGGATCAGATGGGAGGACAGGATAACAAACAAGCCCAAAAACCACAACCCATTTAACATACGGTCTATAATGCAACCAACCTCGAGTAGATTTACAACTTGCTCCGGCTCGTCGGGCCATATTTGATCCCCAAGACAATCCAGCATTGCAGCAGCCAGAAGCGAAGAAAGAATAGCCGTTTTTGTGCTCTTCTCGACCGGTGTATCTCCGACTTCATTAAATGGTAGAATACCTACCTCTGGTGAAGGTCGTTGGATAAGGGGCCTCAAGTTGTCATTTAGATCCTGCGAAAAAAAGGTATTAGAAAAGGGCACAGTACAACAACTCGATTCTCTGAGTTACATTTAGGGATTTTGCCAACTGTGCACTTCAATGGAGGAAATACAGATTAGCAATGGACGGGGCAATAATAAAACTGAATGATTTTTCTACTGAAATATATAAATCAACACCACGGAGACAAATGAACAATATAGTGACAAATTTTGGATACGTTCACCGAACTGTTCAGCACATACTGATTTACATCGTATACACGTTAACTGGTGGAAGATACGACCAATATTACAGTCTCATGGGTTTCAGATAGGTCTCACTGTATCCCAGTGCTAAATGAAAAGTGACCACAGTCCCTTATCAAGTGCTGACTGTCATTAAGTCCAGACTACACGGGAATTAACGGAAACTGGAGAATATTTTCTTAACTGGAGTATTATTTTACTTGATACTTGCAATACTGCGACTGACACTTAGGAGAGGGTGAGGCGGGTTCATGGGTATTCAGACTGCAGTTATTCATGCTTGACGACTGGAGCTTAGATAGGTAAAGATGGAAATTTCCGTGGCATGTTTATCTGCCTCATCGGTTGACATAAACAAACTGTGTAGCAATGGTGTCTGGTGCTGAGATTCAAGCTGTATGAACCCAAACTAACACCCCTGTAGTTTCGTCTGCTTTCTGATACTTTTTTTATAGAAAGACGCTTCGCTAGAGATCCTTCATAAGACAAAAAATGAATTATTCATCTGAATTGGCCCATTTCTATGTAACACATTCCACAGGCATGAAAATCATACAGCAAAAGAATACTTACGGCCATAGGGAGAGGTAGCAGGAAAAAATTGACATACATATACTCTGCTCTGGATGGGAAAATCTGTCCAACTCGCAAAAGGGACCACTTTTGGCCAGTATCTCAGTTAGCAGGACATATCTCGGTAGGAAGTAAAACGTTATTCATCCGATTATGGTGCATGACGGAATATTTTCCCGTACGGGCATACCCTTGTTCAAACAAGCATGTCAAATGGCCCTTAGGTCGTGCGAAGATTTTCTACTCAAAGCTTGACGGTGTAGCGGCGAACGATTCGGTAACTGACAGCCTTCTTTCCCAAAACCATAACAATCGGATAATAAGCCTCTTGAACTGTCCAGATCAAGGTTTTTCTCTTCACTGAATCCAGCTTTCTCACCAGCCCATACTAGTGTGATCCTTGATCCTGCAAATGGATCTTTTCAGTGACGGCATTTCACTTACGTGTACTCAAGATGCGGGAAATTTTGTACCTTCTCTCGTGCCGCCTGACTAAGGATACGGGAGCGTTTTAACCCAAATCACTATGTGATTAGCTGCGGCTCCCATCAACCGCCTCTATGCCTCCATGGACTCCTCCCGTTCTTGTTAAGGACACATAAACGGACAAAAACTTATGGACTGTACGCCCTCTCTCTCCCTCTCTCAAGTCTATGTAGTCAATAGAAGATGCGAAACGCTGCTGAGGCCAACCACCTTTCCCACTAAATTTTCGACTTGACTTCATGCGTACGCGCACCTGGTGAGTCCTAGTGAGGAAAAAAGACTTTGCATGATTGCGCTTTTCAAAAATCGACCGAATTCTAAATCGATACTCATAGTTTCTAAACAAATTAGGTTGTGTGGAAGAAAATTTTTTCGTCTTGCGACACCGGACTTTATAGAGGCAGCAACCAACATTACTTACTTACTTTATGTCAATGTAAAACCACACCATTTGGACAATCGGAACTACATTATTTCTCATCATCAAACGTTGTTTCCATTCGTAATCACATGAGACATAAGCTATCGCTCACTTGATCTGGTACTGCGTGTGCAGCGTAGCCACTTGTTTACTTTAAACGCGGAGATACTTGGGATAACTTGCTGAACAGATCAGACGCTCAAACCTAAACTGAACGACTTTTTATAGATCAGGTATTCACTACCTGTTTGACGTAATACTCCATTAAGCTTTTCCAGACCGACTTCCACTGCTTTCCTTGAGAAGATATTCTGAAGGGATTAGATGAAAAAATTTCTAACAGCGTTTTCAGTCACGTGAATTCTGCTGTAATGCACCAGCTACATATTTCAGCTTTCCTGTAGGCTAGAATGCCTTTTTTAACCAACGGGGAATAACATATCAACTTTCAGTTGGCTCAGGAACTTTTGTTTAGAGCGTAACTCAACAGTGACTGATGGAGAACACAGCATTGAGTGAATTTAATTGTCTGCGTTGAACGCAGCCCAGAGACGGCTATCAATTGGATAAATTGATTGGCCTTTAACACCCGCTTAGCATGAAAAATGTTTTTGAAATCCAGTATGTACCCGATTAAAACGGACCGTTAATTCCTTTGAGCGATCCCTTGAATGCGTTGAATAGTTAATGCCCTCAGCTGAAAGAGCTGAGAAAATCAGGGGAAAAGGACTTCAACAGCATTTCACACACACACACACACACACACCTAATCACTTGCCAAAGCTCCTGTAAGGATGCTTTTTCTGCCGTGCGAAGACCAATTCAGTGTCTCTAAGCTGGTGTCAGGAACACGACTCACTGGCTAACGTCCCCTTTTCCCAATCGATAGCACGTTACGCATGGCATTGAATGTGGGAACAAAAGTCCATAATTCTAACTAACCTGGTTTCAGAAATAGTACCTGGCGCTCTCACAGCAAGCTGGATGCTATGCTCATACGTGTGTACACTGAATCTCAAAACTCCAAACGCATTTAGTGACTATCTGGGATCGGATGCATTCACTAGAAATTTAAGATACCAAGCTGAGAAGAGACGGTGGCCTTACTAGCGCTGCATGTTGGTTCATTCGGGATCCGAAATTTTGATCCAAGCAAAAGCGTCTCAAAATTCGTTGTTCACATTATTTCCGCAGAATTTTTCGGAAAATTAGGATGGTAAAGTTTAATTACATACCTCAAAGCACCTTTACTGATTTCAGAAAACGGCTGAAATGGGACAGCTGACGAAATTACGACAAGCTGTCACCTTCCTCCATTTACCCAATTTCTAACTTTCAGCGTTCTCGATAGCTGCCATGACATTCCTGAACAGTGAAAATGTAAGTGGTTATTCTAGACTGAACAACTTGTTCGCTCGTTGCACACAACCGGTTGTCTGCTCTCCTCTGCTCCTTTTGATCAATAAGCCAAATGACCTTGATGAACTAACACCATCTCAGATGGCTGCCTCTACTGAGAAGCCTTGACTACTAGCGCCATAACGACCGATCGATTTAGAAAATCCAAGAGTCCTCGAAAGAGCTGTCTCAGCAGAATGCACTGAGCGTCCGATAGAAACGGTAGAACCAGTGAACTGATGCCTAAAGGCCAACCATATAGCAACCAATTCAGATGTGCTCTGGTGAAGTACTACTCAAAATGATGCTGAAATCCATCTGACAACCTTACAAGTAGTGTTTGTTGAGGAAAATATACTGTGATATCTCGAATATCGTAACTGAAACGTGAAGCGACGTTTGCGCAGCGCATTCACTTGAAGAATGCCATAGACGAGAGATTTAACTGAGATTCAGCTGAGTCTTCCGTTAAAAACCAAATTAATTTGTTAATAGGCATACTTCGCGAATGTAATCTTAGAATTTGCAAAAGCCATGGACAGCAAAGTCTTCAAACAGTGGGACAACCGGAATCACTGACAATTCTCCGATTAAAGCCTTCACATACCACGAAATTACGTACCGAAATTCAACAATGAATATAGTATGTGCGCAACGGCAGCACCGTCATCAAGCTTTAGTGGGAGGAATCGATCTGTTGGGTCCTTTCCTCAGGAACACTTTTTTTCCACCGTTCATTTTGACCGAGAAGAACTGGAGTTTTCATTCAACGTTTCAGAAGCATTTAGCACCGCAGCTTGGGCCAAATTCTCATGATCATCCTTTATAATCTAACTCCACAGTAAATCATCTGCCGATTAAAACCTGTTTTACAGCAATAGTTCTTTCGCCACTGCAAAAACCCCGATTTAAGTTAGTCTATTTTGTCAAGTAGGGCTTAATCAGTTGCCAAATATTGTAAACCTTGTTTATCCTGTACCTAAATGGAACCGGATACTAAGCACCAGTTGGAAGGCATTCGGATACTAAAAGTTAGGGAACATAAGTGGTAAAAGATGAAACATGGATGCAAGCCTACGAATTACAATGACCTCAAAACCAGTAGATACATACTTTCATCACTACTGCTCTCGGAGTATATGGAATGGTCATTCACAAGAAACCTGAGAAACCATGTTGACATGGCGTTTCCCATTGGTTTAAAAATGCTTCCTATCTCGAGAAAGGAATTAAATATTGTCAAGTATTAGTTCGCATCCTGCATTCTGGGATAACTCATTTAGTTGTCAAGACAGCAGTCCATTGTGAAGTCGGCAAGGCATGTTGTTCCACCGCACTGCCTTGTTGCTCCATCAGACCAAGACAACCGAGTCGATAGTAATCACGAGACTATCCCCTACTACGTTAGTCACACACTAGCATTCGTGTAAACCAGCGATTCAGCGTAACATAGCATCTCGTCAAATTGCGATAGAGATTTCCGCCCTAGGGAACGAAAAAACTGCATTGTTTGTGTTACTAAAGATCATGGCGAAGATCCAAAAAATCTTTCATGCAAATAAACAAGAGCAAAAGCAGCAGTTAGAGGGAAAGGGCTGTGAAACCCAGGAACAAGAACTTGGACAGCACTAAACAGTCAGTCCAATGCTTTATATGCAAATGGAATAAAGATAAACCAGTATATCACTCAAATAAGCATCTAGATTGTCGTTCGCACACTTACAGCGATCAGACTGATAAATAAGTCTGCCGAAATCGTGGGTAGCTCGTGCTTTGCCATATCTCTGTCAGTGGTGCACGTAGTAACTGTCAGAAAATGTGGAACGCTTTGTCCATTCGATTCATTAAGTTTCGCTTGCCGCGGATTGACAAATCGCAACATATCAATAATTACTGACACCAAAGGCGCGAGCATTTCCGGTTGGTCGGTTAATGACACACCTTCTCTTGTCAGAACGGCGCGATAGTCTGATCGGTCTGAAGCTTCTTGGTCATCTATAACACGTACGAGTTGTGGTGGCCGGAATTTCAGTCGAGGATGCACAGGGTATATGGTGAGAGGACGAACTTCCAGCGCATCTGTCGCACTGGTTGATTGAGTACCAAACGATAGCGTTGTTGGGGGTAGTCCAAGCCACTGCCGAATGATGTGTAGGTGACCCGATCGAGATTCCGTGACACAAGACAGCAAGCGCGAAAGGATTCCCAGAAGCATTGACCTAAAACGCAAAAGCACAACTTGATCATCTTCGCATACAGTAAAGAAGCTTTAATGATTCAAAGTAAATCAGGGGTATCAGCCACAAAGGTCCACCAAAGAGTATGGCCTGTTTGACTTCTAAAATCAATCCCATTCGGTCAGGAATACTTCTGTTCCGTTCGCAAGATCATCTCCAGTAAACCATCCAGATAGTTTTTTTTTCTGAGAGTCTGCAACCCTAATAATCCTGCGAATCATTATTAAACCATCCAGCACGCCAACATTTTGACACTTCCGGTGATTTAGTTCAATCTGTAGCTGCACTAGTGCATCTCTCCATATGTAGTAGCAGTTAATAATTTAACTGCAAGCAATAGGCACAGCGATATTCACTGCTTATGACGCCTTCTACGACACTAGTGGTTTCGCTAGTTTCGAGTCACGTAACCTCATTGTGCCGGAAGTGGACATGAACAGTAACAGAAAGATAAAGTGTTGTATGCGTGTCTTTGGGTTTTAAGTCTTTTAAGCTCTTGGTTTACCTGACTAGGAAGATGCAAAGCATGTGACCGTTACTCATGAACCAATAGTATATTTTTATTTGAATCTGTGAAGTGACTCATTTTATGGTACATCGAGCGACGTAAACAGCAATTCCAGTGGTTTTCCACCGCGCAATACAGCAGTGCTTGGATGCTGCATGGCTCAGATGGGTGCAAGCGCTGAGAATGGAATGGTAGCACATACAATGTAGTGATTCACTCCACTTAGGCGAGGAAGCGAAACGGTGTATAGTTCGGCATGCCCAGACCCACCAATCCACCACCAAGTTGCCGCAAACAAATTTATCACTAGCCTAATTCATCGTCGGATTGTTTCATCACGAGCCGGTTTAGGCCACCTTTACTCGGACAAATTGGAAGTGTTACCACGTTTGCTTGCTTCTCAAGAGTGACTTCAGGATTTGTTGGATACATGGACATTCAGCCAAATTCAGATACTGGCGCATATCGAGAACGCGTCATACTAGAGCACCCATGTTGTCCACGCTAACCAGACTGGTGTCGCAAACTTACTGTAGACCCATTAGACCGACAGCATATGAGTGCAGTCGTCCGCGCACTATGTCCAAGCGGGAAGACGTAATTGGCGTAAGCATGTGAGTTGTGTAAGTCGTCATGTCGCACAACCCTTGGGTATAAAAAAACAGCCCAAATGGTAATGTCAAAGAGCACACAAAGGATACAGCTATTGTTCTGGATTGTCTATCCACGAAACGTCCCGATAAAAATGAACGGCTCGATTTTTGGATGGTAAGATGGTGGTGGCTTGCACGTGCATTTATTTTTAGCTGGTACTTAAGAATCTGGCAACTACGGACCATATATGTCTAGAAAAAGATCGGTTCACGATTTGCATCAACTATCCGCCTGCAGACAGTCCTATGTGTTTTCGAAAAAACATCAATTAACAGGCGTGAAGCAAGTTGAAAGGTGAAGAGGAAACACGAAAACAGATGAGTGTATTCCGGCAAACGTTTGCAGTTTTTCATCCATGTTTTGATAACTTTTCGTTTTCTGTTTCCAAAGCTGATGATTTTTAGAAACATGTTCGGCTGTGGACTGGACTAACAATGTAATTGGCAAGTTTAGATTGTCATCGCGGGTTTCGTAGACCAGAGCGCATCTTACACACTTTGACACAACTAAGTTCACAATGAGGTAGTTTTTGTTCTCAATTGTTACAGGGTGACTGATCTCGCAATAAAATGGTCTACCGACAAACTGGTTCGCAGTGGGTTGGTACAGTACTGCTTTCAGCTTGGTGCCGCTAACAAGAATGTGGCTAAACTGGAACTAATTATCGTGAGCTGCCGAGTTACCCATACGAAATACGAGAATCGGGCTAATATCAAGGTCCAATGAGGAGGACATGACCAGACGAACCAATGAATGACAAACAGTGCGAACAGAATTCTGAATTTTATTGACATCCACAGGTGTGATCCCTACAATAAAACAATAAGCATTGGTCAACCGACGAGCAACCTGAGATAAGAAATTTGACCTGTGATAATCCGTTATGATCCTCCCGAGTATTAGTAGGAGCTAAGATTTGGCATGGAGACGTCGTCCAGTTTCATTTACTAGCTTCTTCTACATTCTATTCCATCTTTTTCCGTACTGTTCAGTCCTGTTCTACTTTCCCCATTCTATCCCACTTTCTCACATCCCAATCCACTTTAGTCTGTTATACCAGCAGGATACAATCGGAATTAGGGAAATATGTTAAAAAAGGATGGTGACAGATTTCTATCGCCAGTTTGCGCTACATTTATTTGGTAGCACTTTTGCTTGCGTGCACTTTCCCGCTTGCTTGAGCGTCCTAGTTTGTGTATTCATGCACCATATTAATGCAGAAAACGCTATAACATCGCCAGTTTATTCTGTTTACTCAGGCCGAACTAAGCTGAACTAAGTGTTCAGTAGGTTACAGAAGTTCTATGGACTACTGCGCTGTATGAGACAGCTGTTGGAGATCATCGAACAGAATATCTAGGGTGAGGGAATTAAGGAATGTTATTGCTGAGATCGCTGTCCCTGAAACCGATCGAATACATTTGAAAATGCAATGCTTCCTAGACGGAAGTGATGGAATATATGCAATGGTAAGGTGGGGACAGACGAAAGAAATAATTGCTGTGAAAACTTGGTTGGCAGCTGAGGCGCACCATCCACACCCCAAAGCGATTCAATTCAATTCAATTCACATTATCAGCTATAAACCGTGTGCCATAGGTACATTGGTTCCACCCGCTACAGATTCGATCATCGGAAACCAGAAAAGTAGAATATACAAACAAACCCTGGAGGCTAAGGCATGTTCAGTTTGTTCAGAAATTGGGTAGCTACACATTGAAGGTGATAGCTTTGATGCACGAGCGCCACTCACTGCCCAATTGGGCCGTTTCCGCCAATGTCATTAACCACTGGTGATTTGAGTCCCTGGGTGCCCATTCAGGGAGGTGGCAGTTGCCCACCCGATTAACTTCACTGGTTAGCGTTTTCGTACTTCATCGGCAGGTCATACATTGTCCACCTCTCGGTCGCTTCCACTCAGCACAGGGCTGGGAAAAAAGAGCGCTGTGAGGCAGACGGTCTTCCGGCATGCGGAGTACATGTCCCAACCAGCGCAAATTATGAAGCGTGAGTAATTCATCTATTGCGGGAGAGTTCCTTCTTCCTAAGACGATCTGGCGTACCTCAGCATTACTACACCTATGTTCCCACCAGACCTGACCAATGCTTCGGAGACACCGATGATCAAACATTCACATCTTCCGTGTGTCCTCTGCGCGTAGGGGCCACGTCTCCACCTGGGGTTTAAAACAATGTTGAGCTCCTGTTCTTTAATTAGTTAAACATTGATATACATAAGTATTATGTCCTGGAATGGAGTGTCACTAACAACTCTGTAATTTCACGATTTATCTGGCAAGAAAGTATATCCGGAGGTACTGAGAACTATCTGATAATGACACATGGTTTATGTTGTACGTCGGTGCGCTTTTAGATCGGTCACTTTTCTGTTCCCTTTCCATTGTTGTTTCCTTTTTTAGGCTACCGTGTGCTGTTAAACTGAAGCACTTCACAATATTGGCCTAGTTAATCCCTCAGTGGGGTTGTTTCATGGGTTCCAATGCCTGGGAAGCACATTGATATAACTGTTTAAGACACTGAATCCTCTTATAGCGAAAAAACCATACTGGTAACAAAATGATATAAATGTAAGAAGTAACCATTTCCATCAGTCTTCCCGCTATTTCTCATGATTAGGAAGAACGAGATTGTTTGCGATTTCCGTCTTTGCCTTACTTCGCCCAATTGAAAACCACGGCTGTTATTGGGTTAGGCATTTATTAGTCTCTATAATAACGTAGGTATTTTTGTGTTCGGGCCCCAGAAATCGAATGTGACCTCCGTGACCATGCAATTCAGGTCGATTGCTTATGTCCTCATGATTGATTAACGAATTTTCATACACTTTTCGATGAGTAGTACATTTACACCTGCTTATTTTGTACTTCTAAGGTGAAACAACTGATGAATAATGTGTAGAAGGCGTTCTATTAAAAGGCTTTAAAAGACGAGAAGAATGGACAAACTGGCTCATTTATAGTTTCGTCGTTGTGATGCTAAGTTGTGCAAAATTACCAGAGTAAAATATAGCACAGCCTGAACGTACAAGTTAAATTGAGCGCTTTACAAGTGACTGGAAGTTATTTGTGATTTCCCATAATGGAAATCAGTTGAGTGGTATGATTGGCTCTCTCATAAAAGCGCACCGATGGAAACATCACTAAACTTACAGTTAATGGACTACCACCGTTTGCCACGGTCCGTTAATAAATAACCCAGGTGGAACGCATATATGTGGTTCTACACTGGTGGAAGTGCACCAGCAGGCTGAAAAGATGGAAAACATATATGGACCTTGTCGGTACTTTCATAGTGAAAAATTAATTAGCGTCGGTGCCCGCGTAATGCTATCACGTTCATGTCGGCTGATGGCTTCGAGCAGGCCTATGAATGTTGACCAGAGCATCCTATTCCCTCGAACCAACATTGGTGTCAAGATCCTGCATTTAGCGCAATATACAACCAAAACACATACGAACCAGACGAAAAGTCAACACGATGGACGGAAATGGGCCACTGCACCATATTGTTCCACGAGACAAACACCATGTTTTCTTTACTGAATGTGGAAATTTACATATATGTTTATCACCTTAAGCACATTTTCTCGCAGTCCTGATTGATGTGCGTGACCGTCTGCAATATATCATAATATAAGCTGACTGTGTGTCTGATGGACATCATTTCTCACCATGATTTCCGCTTTACCAAAATATCCACCGTACGGAAAATGATCTCATAGACTACAAGAACTATTGTACTGTGGTCTCTGGGGCATGTTCTGTTCACATAGTTCTTTATGCGCAATTCATAAAAATAGTGTCACTTCCAAAGTAAGCATAAATGCAAAGTGGTTTTGGAAGAGTCATTAAACCATTAGTTTCCCCGTTGCGGCAATGAACTTTCGTTTGAGAGAGAAGGTAATGACATTGTTTTAAAACACTAACCGGTTAAAGCGTGTAAAAGTAACAATAAAATGTTAAAGAATTTAATGCAGCTTTTGAGTTTGTGCCAGAAACTGGAGGAAAACTAGGTACTCGTCATGCTACTCTCTGTTTAGCCTAGGGTCCAAAGACAACTCCTACACGGTGGATACCAAGGCTATTGCATTAGGATTACCAAACATTCAAAGAGAAAAGTGTCAGGAATCTCGTTTCGACGCGAGCTGCTCGAGACGAATGACTAACCCGGGATCCTGTATGCATACTTTGGAAACACGACATACATCAGTCGGGAGATAGAACAAAGTCTGAGCAGAAGCTACCTTTTCCCCAATTTAACGCAGAGTACGCACGTTGAAAGCAGTAATGTAGAACAAGTCGCTAAAACAAATCTCAGATACAAGGCAACGGTCAAGCCTATGATAGTTAACTCAATAATATGGCTAGAAGAGGGTACGTGGAGAAAGGGTTCACTGAATTAAGGGCTGTAAAGCCGAATGGTGCTTCCTCTTTGGCCAGGCCAAAGATGGGAGTTTAGTTGACATGCTCCATCTTTGGCCTTTCACTCAAAATTATGACCACAAGCCAGTGAAAAAATTCATGGTTTTATTTGAAGACCCATCTCCTAGCTTTTGGCTCAAAAATATGGACTATGAGACAGGAGTTCTTAGGGTTTCCTTGAGTAACCATTCCCGGAGCCAATGACTCAATAGTCCGACCTACTTGGCTGTAGGGGGACGACCTGGTCCGAAGGCGCAGGGAATAGGCATTACTGTCTCACTCCTGATGCGACTGCGCATACCAGGTGCCTTTTGAGCTCACCGGCTCTTTGGTTTTATCCACCGTATTGATTGATGCGCCGGCGGTCACGGTCAACCGTTGGGCGATTGGAGTGTTCGGTTTTTTGGGGCCGACCTTTTCTAACCCATCCTTCCTCGTGGGAAGGCAGCATCGCTGCTTCCATAAATATGGACATGCTGGTCGCCTGGGGGAAACACCTTACTGTCTTCACACTCCTATCGCAGAGGACAGTACGACCTTACCTCCAGAGGCATCGTAATACGATTGCTCGCAATACTGGGACTCGCTGTTCTTCGTCGGGCTGCTCCGTGTTGGCCTTCCTGGCATGGTTGAACTTTTAGGAACTGAGTTCCAACCAGTATAACCCGCGGGATCATTGCAGCACAGAAGCCCGACCACCACGACAAGGTGAAAGCTTTGGGTCCGCCCCCAATGTGATAACGTAACGCAAACCCCTGAGCTGGTGTGATGTCGAAAGTGGGATATAAAGCTGAGTGTGATGCGAGTGCCGTAGGGCGCACAATAATGCTGCCTCACACCTCCAGTAAATATGAGGTAATTATAGGAAAAACGATTAATGACTGTCAGTAAGAAAGCTCAGACCTGACATGTTTTTCTGGGCAGCAAGTTGAAACGCAAAATCGGACAACCCGTGGTGAGTTATCCAACTGAAAATCGTGAACAGACGCTTTGGATTTGCAAAACAAAAGCACGCAGTTAGTGCTACTATGTAACGCTCTACATAATATTTCACAGATATGACCAGCGTTGCCAGGCCATTGAAGCAGACTGTATAAAGCCATAAACAAGTCATCAGGAGACAAAATAGTAGTTGTTATGATGTGTATACTACGTGTGTACATTAACGACATGATGTGTACCATTCTTCCTAATGTTAGATGCCACAAATAGTCTCAGATCGATGGAGAGTACGCAATGGCTTCTCGCTAAACTCAGTGTGAACGCACCAAGTCTTTTGGTCACAGGTAAGTTTACCTGAGTGGAATAACAGAGTAGTACGCATTCATCGGCGCAAAATATGAATCGATTCACACAAGCCACCCGGAACACACTCCTTTTGTTCGGAGAGAATGAGTAAAGTAGGTGGTTTCCGAAGATTACAAATTACGAGAAACAAAAGTATAACATGAATTTCAAAAGTAGGATGCAGTTAACGTGGCTTGTGTCTACAGAAAATCAGGGATTAGTTCGGATTCCAGACGCACACATCAACAGTCGAAATGAGCCGAAAAGACGGAGAAAGAAACGGCATTCACTGCAGTCTATCGCACACAACCATCCATAAAGAACACGACTCGCGTCAAAGTATAATGGTGTATTGCAACTATTAAATGTTGGGACATTAGGCTCAAAGAGGCTATTGTGTCAAACAAGCAAACGGTATGCGATTTCAATTAGGGATGTTAGAGTTGACGATGACAGAAAAAAGAACACCAGTTAGCACAGTCGCCCACCATTTCCTCGAAGGTCTCCAACCACGAATAGTCGCTAACTTTTGTGCTTCATGAAGAGTCAAAATGAGCCAACTGAGGGCAACCTGGCTATAAGTTTCCTCACATTATATCTCAATCTTGGTGACTGATCTGAATATATTTATCTAATGAAAACCGGGCATAAAAGATCGTATACTTCACTAACACAGCGTTCTCGCAAATGATTAAGACCTACAGGCTGAAGTTCCGTATTCTTTCTGTCACCAAAAACTTGTGGAAAGATGACCTCAGACCAACTTAGTGGGATCGTGCCGGAAAAAACTTATCAATATAGAAGTTATGTATGTAGGTCAAAAAAGAAGTATGCTTGAAACGTACTTGAGGGAACTAGTTTGATTGGTGCTCTGAGAGGACTCGGCTGAAAACTCAGGATTTGTGTCAGCGTCGGAATCAGCTTTGATTTGCACAAGTAGACAAAATAACGGTTGGGATAGCTCAAGCGCTTCGAGAAGCACAGTCTGGGAAGGCGTTGGAACGGCAAGAAGCTATCAGGGATAACAAAGAGGATAGGCAGTACGTAAATTCTATTAGTCCACAAGGTACTTTCAATGACAATGGCGTTACATACACAATGGTGCACTCAGAAATGCTTAATCAGCAATTTACAAATGTGTTCGGCACGTCTCCACGGTTTCGAAAGGGTCGCACTAGCCATGTCTTTTGGTGATGCGCCGCACATGGACGTGATTAAGACTGTCAACCTATATATAAAACACCTCGGAGGAGATAACCCCTACCCCGATTTCTACTGCATTCGAAGAGAAGTGTACAGCAAGTCAGTGTATGATTTCGAATTGCTTCCAGAAACTAGCTTCCTAATCCTGCGTTCACTGGGAAGTTTCACAAGGATTCTACCACACACTTACATCAAAAACGCCTGAGTTGAGATGAGTATGAAGCAAATTTGGTAGGAATCTCCCACACGCTATGGCAGTTTAAAACTTATTGTTCAAATCGTTCGCTTCAACCAGTTGTGCGGTAGTTAGCAAAAAAGGTTAACAGACCATTTCATCGAGTGATTGCACGGGTATCAACATTAGGTAAACGGGTGTACGAAATCGGCAACCAGGAAAGCGCACTCTGACACAGTAATGAAGACAAAGACGGAAGAAATGTGATCACGTTAAGAAAGCCAATTTCAAAACAACATTTCTGACAGACAGATGGGGACATAGGAATAAAAAACAGTTGCAACTTAAAATTGATAAATGAGTGGATAAGCAGCACAGCACTTCTTTTAACGACGACTTCCTGGCGCATACGATCGAGGTTTGAGCTACCGATTTACTTTACTACTAGAATAAAATCCAAAGTATGACCCTTCTCTAATCTAACACGTGCTCGGCTTCTTACGAGCTAATACGACCGCTGCAATCTGACTAAAACGTAAAGATTAATATTGACAGCTCAGTAGCGTTTCTGGTCAGGATCCTTACATGGAAAGATACTATAAAGGGAAGTACTGTACCTCATGCAGACTACCTGGGTCAGCTCTCCATTTTTGTCATGTTTCGCATGCTGTCTAAGGTAACCGATTTATAAATACAGTAAATGAAGATTGTTTATCAGGTGCATCTAAGCGGCAAGTGTGACCTGCTGAACCAGGTCTGAATGATGTCCAGACTGAGATAGCTAGGTCTTCGACGAATTCTGTCTCACCAAGAACTTTAGCGACCACTGAAACGAAGTAGCTGTATCTAACTCTGTGTGCGGTTCGCAGATGATGTTGTGAAAACGTGTTGCACAACTAGCGATCTGGACAGGCTTGGTACAACTCATTGGCGTTTCATGCAGTGAATTCACAAAAGAGTAGGTTTTCTAGCGAAATACACCCATTTTCAAACCAATTTGGTTTTCCGGGAGACTCACCTGTAAGACAGCTGGATCTCTCGTTTATGATGTCTTTAAGCAAGTTGGGTTCAAGTAAAACATAAAGTTAACAGAACTCGGAGACTGCGTCTACCTGAAGAGCCCGAAGAAGGGTGAAACTGGTCCTGGGCTGTTGAAGAATTTTCAGCAACCTTATGAGTAGTGTAGAGGTTTACTACTTTGGAATAGGAAACGAAAGTATTTCATGGGAAGTGTTATGGCAGCCAAGGAAGTGATCATGAGTAGAAAGATTCTGGTCATTCTAGGTCAAGTCTAGAATGAACGAGTTTCAAGAATTCATAGCTTATTTTTTGGGCTCGAAACATGAACTCCGGATGACAACACGACATCAGAATGAAAAAGAAACGAATGATACATGACCGAAAAAAGAATCTCGAAATACCAGGTTACAAAATCCACAGACCACACGTCGCTCAGTTTAGATCGTAATAAGATGAGAAGTAAAATCACGTGAAATGACAAGTGAATAACAAAGAAACTAAAGACTGGCCAAGAACCTTGGCGATGAGGTACAACACAGAACTATCATAAGTGTAATGCAAATAACGTGAAAAATCGCTGAAAGTGCAACAAAACGGTTGGTGGATTTACCGATGGGAAAATCTGCGATCTTGAGATGGTAAACTCTGCTCAGAAGATCGGGATATTTTTTTAAAAAAAGTTGCGGAGGAATTAGGGAATCGGACCAAATTAGGAGGTGAAGACCACACAAAAAACCACACAAAAAACCCACACAAAAAACTGAATGCACCTGACTGGGCTGCGGATAAGCTACTGTTTCACTCTCCGGAAGACAGCCTGTATACAAACAAGGCCAATGTCCGGAGGCCAGCCGTCCCTAATAACCGAAAATCATTATTTGGATGGATGTCACGTGCAGGCTACGGACCAAACGAAGGCGTGCCCTGATTGGTCAGAATGCCAGGCAATCTGGATCGAACATCTTTAGCTCGACGCTTCTCGCTCCCTCACGGAGATTCCAGCACGACCTTGTGGAACATTCTGCGATTACCCTATAAATACAGTTGTAATAATCTTCCGTTGTCTCCATAAAGGAAGCTACCGTGCCTTTTGATATACCACAGTGGGCGGAGCAGGAAGCTAAGGACCGGCACAGAGTTGCACTACCGTTCAGCACGTCACAACAGCCAAACATGTCCACTTTTCCAAACCACAAAGAGAGCATCCGGCGTCGTTTTGAAATAGCTCGGAAACATTTGCTGCATTCGGTTAACTAAAGTCGAATTACGTCGGATAACTGGACAGTGTTATGAGGTAGACCGGTCGTGAAAGTTACGTTGTTGGTTTGATGTAGAGAATACAGGCAAATTCGAAAGTAGACGCCAAGCAGTTTTCGGCTGTGATACGGCTAGTCCCCTAAGATACTACCTCTCCGAAAAGGTCACTTTCAGTCTGTCTCTTGAAGCGTATTTCAAGAGTAAACCATCTCTCAGAAAAAAGCCCGATTGATCGGTCCCTTAGAGTGGCCTCTCCAAATGGAAGCAATGTATCTTGTGCACCGGCACGATGTGGAGGGGTGCAATATGGAGTATACTGAATCTACCACTTCGTAAAAGAATGTAAACTTCCGTTGCTACAGCAGCAGGAAAAAATTAGTGACGATAAGTACAGCAGCCACACACACAAAAACAAAAACGTATACCGGCGAAGTATATCAAGTCACTTTCGTACATGTGGGACTGGTATAGACAAAAACCTTACCACGAAGAAAGGCAGCGCATAAAAAAGTTTACTGACAATCTATTCCGGATGGATCAAATACATATAAAAATGTTATCTTCATGGAGTTCTGTTCAGTTACAAACAGTGACACTAGGAAAGTCTTCCTGGAAAGAACATATCTTCTACTACTTATATGGGTTGTCATAAGCGCTTGCTCGGACGCAAACCAATCACAGTGATCAATTTTCAGCAAAGAAGCGAAAAAGCAATCCATAAAAACTGCGTGAATGCATTCATTTCCCCTCGAGTAGACTGTTCATTGTAACCTAACGCGAGTAGCGCTACCCCAAACGGAAAAAGAACTATGGTTAATTTTTTATCTCCGACACTTGCATGCCATTCACCGTCCATATCGTGACCTGAAACCAGGTCTTCCGACATGCGAAGCAAATGAATTTAACGTATGTCGGAATTACCCGAACAATCCTTACCAGATACAAGAATACGTGCGCACTTGAGTGACGTGCATCAGGCAACTGTGCACATATACGTATGAGCTGTAACAAGTGATAAACCAAAGCGTCTACCGCCAACAATGATCGAACGAAGAGACCGCACTCGGACAATCACAACCACTAACGGATGCGTTGGTTCAACCTAAGTAAGCAAAAGACGGTTGTTTTGACGAACGCTTCAGTCGTATGTTGATATTCTCTATTTTCCCAAACGAAATTCACTTGATCCAAAGGTTATCAAACTGGCAATCGTGTCCGAGGATCATCGAACTCGAATCACCCAACTTAACCGGGTAATGCTCTCCAATTGGCAAACTTGAACCAGCATGCATACTCAGAGTTCTATGAAAAGTCCCGGGTATTTGATACAAACAAATAAAAAACAATGACTTACATCTCTCAGGACATCAAGTGTCTTTCTCAGCTCAGCAGCTGTGGCCAGTTCACATTCATCGGTTAAGTCCGGGACAGTGGAAGCTACCAGAGGAAAATAGGAAAAACCATGAATTAACAGAAAATGAAAAGCCGATTTAGTACGGTATAAACGTTCAGCTACATGTGATATGGACGAAAACACACCTAAAGACGGCACATGAACTAAGTGGGTTGATCACGAGTAACACACAGAGGATGACTGGGTAAAAGGATAAGTTCCGCATCACGGTGAGATTTTCCACCACTTAAAAGGTTCGGAGAAGGAATGGTCTAAAAAAGTGATCCTAAGCTACGGTCGGCACATCAGATCTAACCCTCAGCTGCTACCAAAACATGAATAGGATCCGTCCAACAGAACATGACCGGTTACAAACCTGGAACCAACTGAGAAACCCTTGCATAAAAGAAATACCGGTAGTGCACTAAAAATGCAGTTTGTATAAATAACCATTTGACCAGAAGATGAACCCTCAAAAAGTGTTTTGCATCATAGGTCACGTTTGCTCAATCGAAAAAATAAATGTGAACTCAGGCTTCGCTGGATATCTGAGGAGTACAGACAAAAAGACAACTAAGGAACAATTGGAACATGAGGTGGCCTGGTGCAGCACATCCAGTTGCCTGGAAACATCACAAACGGGAGATTCAGCTGGGTTCCAGGTGAGTCTCTCGCAAAGCCAAATTGATTTACAAATGAGTGTATTTATCGAAATCAGTCCAATTTGGGTGCAAGTAGAACATAAGGTTGACGGAAACTCGGGAACTGCGCCTACCTGTTGAGCCCCAAGAAGGGCGAAACCGGTCGTGGGCTGTCAAAGATTTTCAGCAACCTCATGAGTAGTGCATTACGTATGTACAATTGAGGGAAATGAGGGGGCTTTAACAGTATTTCGTTCAGTATGGTTATGTGGTTGGCCAGGCGGGTTGAATGAAGGATGAAATGCTTAGACAGCATTCAAGTATCCATCGCCTTGCAGTGAGTGAGCTAAACGTGTGATTGCCACTCATTAACAAGAGATCTGTTCAACGCTCGTTTGAATCTCTCTTTCGGCGTGTATATGAGTCATTATTGCAATGCATGTGCAAATTGTGTCCGAGTACGATAAATAAATACTCGGTGGAATCCGAGTAAGGCCAAACAGGATAAAAAAAACTATACCCGGAGAACATACCACTCTTATCAAACCACCAATAAGGTTTTGTTTTGTCTTAATCTCACAAATACAGCATGGTTAGAACAATGAAAATGACAGTGGACAGCTAGTGTGGCATTTTTCAACGACAAAAGGTGTTGCTTATGGGAAGAGATATGACTAAACGATGATACGTCTGTTTTGAGAAAGTACGGTGTTTAACTGTCTTGTGGAACGAAATATGGAAATTCTGGATTTCGGATTATTGCTTCCAGTTTCTTAGCACCATCGACAGGTAAGTAGTAAGTAAGTGATACATCATTTGGTGTGGTGGCATCGATAACATGCTGGCAAAAGAGGAAAATCGATTACTGACTCAGAGAACCAACCATAGCAGAGTGGACAAAATTCACGAACAGTAGTGAACGATATCAAAAAATACACTCATTTGCCAATCAGTTTGGTTTTCACGGGAGACTAAACTGGATTTCTCGTTTATGGTATTCTTCAACGGAATGTACTGTACAAAGGCCGCCTCAGGGTTCTGTTGGTACGATATTCGAGAAGAGATTTCATCAACCTTGTGAAAGGTAGTGAACAGTAGTTTTCAAAATAAAAACCTTCCTACAAACACAGCGGCATGAAGAACAGGGAGGATATAGTGTAACAACGGTAGGTATGGATTAAAATGCCTAGAGAACTCTATAGTGCTTAACAAATCTCTCGATACCCCCAGCAATTTGCAACTTCTGGCGTTTATCTTTGGGCCGAATGTTTGTGAGAAAACAACGTGGGATTCAACCAAGGTATGGAGGAATCGACAACCAGAAAGCGATCTTCGAAATACGAAAAGCTTGTAGTACTAAAGGCTTCATTAGAATAGGATTCGGTGTAGAGGTTGGCGAAAAAGGCAGGTCTGGTGGCGAAGAAAAGCTTTGGACATCTCTTCTGTTATGAGGCTGGTTGTTCCCGTAGTGAACTCCATCAGGTCCCATATATTTCATCAACTTTCTACCAGGACGGTTGATGAGACCATTTAAAAAAACGGTGACAGCCCGGGGGCTAGACTATATAGTGAACGCTGTGACCCAGCGCTTGAGCGTGGATTCAAATATACCCCATGTATACAAATTTGTGTTCCCTACATTGAAGTTGATAGAAGTCCGAGGAGAAGCCTTTGCTGGTTGTGTCCTGTTTGAGGCCCTTGAATTTTAGGAATCTTTTATAGTATTTCAACCAGAATAGTACAATTATTGCACGCAGATTTGCTCATCAAACTGTTGAGAATGGGAGAATAACACGATATTCGAATCAGATACTCGATTACGAAAGTACATGAGAAAGGTTAACTCGTGAATAAGCTGGGATGATATTCAAGATATTGAGTTACTGTAAACTAAGAAATGTCGTAGGATTGATCGAAATTCACCGATATACTACTGAAGGCTTCGCACTATTTGGTGCCCGTAGGGTAGATGAGAGATTCAGTCGAAGCTCATCTGAATCCAAAATTTTGAGCTCAATAAGTTGAAAAATTTAGTGCACAAATTGCAAGATACACCGGTAGAAAACTGATTCCAAAAATATCACAAGAATTTTACAAGCCCGGTGAGGTAGTGTGCACAACAGAGGGTTGGGGAGGGGTTTGACCGTACACCTATACACATACGTATACTTTTATCTAGCCTGCGGAGCTGAAAAAAGTTCAGAGACCTCTGGTCCACAATAAATGCAAATCCTTATTCGAACGGACTAAGTTAACCGAATGGTCTGCACAGCCGCCTGAAGCTGGATATTTTGCTGCACACAATATAGGTTAAGTAGTGGAACCAACAGACCGAAACAGCCAACAACAGGAATTTTGTCTACAAAAGAGGGATGCAGCATGCGAACATCCAGGAAAAGGGAGAATACAGAGGGTCTCGGAAACTCGATTCTGCCAAAATCTGCATCTGCATCTTTCTCACAACTATTGTGGAAGTTTGACCGAGTGAAAGAAGGGCATAATACAGCTGGATGCGAAATATATCAACCAACCCTAATATCTGATGGCTTTCTTAACGAAAGGGCCATTTGATCCAGTTGCTGTTGTAATGATTCTTGGAAGACATGCAACCGTCGGTAGACAGTGAACACATTGGTCCCTAATTATTAAAAAGACAACGTATTGGACCTACTCTCGGCAACAGCAGGAGTAGAGACATCGCCGGGCCGGATGACCAAGCGCCTTAGGACGCCAATAAGAGGAGAAAGGTAGAGCTGCTTTCCTAGATCGGCATAACGTGTGCAAAATTCATGGGCCGTGGTGAGTGCTACCAAGTAGGCAAATTGAGTGAGAGAATCGGACATTTTATTCTGATCCGTGGAATTGTTGAACTGCCTTTGTTCCTTTAGGGCGAATAGTTCCAATATCTGAGACATACAGAGAATACGGAACAGTGAGATTAAGAGATTCAAGCACACGAAGCAAGTCACGGATATTGATGGTGATAATAAGTTGCATACAAAAAGCATCAAAAAACGACATAGACTGAAGAGTGAAATGACCTCATACGGAGAAGAACAGAGTTACAAACACAGTCAGGAGGCAAGACAGGTGAATGAGAGACACCGTGACAGACTGCTACGATAATGGGAGCTACAAAAAGCAAAAGATGATGGGTTGAAAAACAATTATGGGACACAAATGCACGTTCTTGAATTTGTAAGATTTGTTCCATGCGTTCCAAGCGCACGAATAACAACTAGGGGCCCTAGTCACCATTGCATACAGAACTTCGCAACACGAAGGGACAACGGCACGCTCAACTTGGCCTGATTTGGGTTGGATTATAACATGGGAAACCAATGGTCATCTATATTTGCTTCGATGTTCAAGGGGCATAATCCCGAAGGTAGTCCAGGAAGCCCCAAACTGTGACCCACTCAAAGGCTGTGGTGTTACTTTGGAACTGAGATAGACAAAAAAGGCCATTTGGTGACTGAACCTGATGAAGGACACGAAACGGGAGCGAAGAGAATAATTGGATATCCATGAGAAACGGAGAAAAACGCAATTACTCAGATGAGAGATCCAACTGCAAAACAGCTGATTGCGTAAAGAACAACTAAGTGGCGCGTTAGAATTATCAGCACAGACCTGGGCCGAAATGGCTGAATTGTAATCCAGTTTAACCAAACCAACTGATTGTTCTGCTGGCTTGATCAGAAAAGACGGCGTGGTGGTGAATATATTGGCCACAGCTTGTGCAACAGCGGGTTGCAATCGTGGGTCGAGAGAGTTTATGCATCCAGCAGGGGAGGTAGATGAAATTACTCCAGGCGCAAGAGAAGCGGTGGCCAACAGCAGGTCCTTCACACCCGATCTAGCAGGAGCCTGAGTGTACCCATAGGGACGCACAAGCAACCGAGACAACAGCCCCCCACATATCTTTTGAAGCCAGCGAGGAGCTGATGGTAATTGGACGGAACCTTTAACCTGAAGATGATCGAAAGAAGGTGAGAGCGAAGTACCTCACGCGTGCGTATCAAGCTTCACTTAACGGGACACCGAGTCAAACTGAACCATAGAAATCATGTACACCGCTAAATGAGCGCGACTGTTTATCAAGTGTTACGTCAAACTATATGAGTTTCCTAAAGAATGAGTGGTTGGAAGTATGACGGATTAACCATGACCGTGTCCATCAACTAACAGAAAATCGATGGTAGTATGAGAAGATTTAGTAACAATCATTTGAGATTTTTTCCTGCAAGTGGAGGCAATCTACGTTGGAAAGCCAAGAAGCAATATCCAGCTGTTTCATCCTTATTGGGAATCATCTGATGCAACTGACGCAACTCCCGCAACCATTGACTAGCAGCCAGAACGTTCTGGTACGGTCAAAAGCTGGGAAACACAAGCTGACCTTTTGCGCCGTGTTTTCAGTTCACGGTCAATTATGGGGTCCTGAGCTCAAGCCTCTTCCATGATAAAAATCCACACACATGAGAACACGACTAAGTCATCAAATCCAATTCCACTCGTGTCTAACAATAATAATGATAACAATAATAATACCCAAAAATAATGATTCAGCTGTGGCTCCCATTTGGAGTATGGCTGTCATGCAACTCAACACGGGTATGAGGGTAAAATTACTCTAGCCCAGGCAGGAGCAATAAAAAGGCAGTGTTGGGTTCGAACCACGGACCTCCCGGCCAGTAGCTTCGCTGAGCTATCTCGATCTCATATGTGTCTCGAGGACATCAAACGAACTCAAACTGATTTACTCACCTTATCGGTGATCGTTTTCCCTACATATTCCGTATTACGTTAACAAGCACCCGGTAGTCCCATATCCGCTTGATTCGACGTAAGAGTTGCCAGCAACTTTCCAATGGAGAAGTTGTTGAGCTGGTGGGTGATAACAAACGAGCGGCTTTATTGGGGTTGGCCAACAGCATTTGTTGCTACCACGCTAATTGTACCTAAAAACTCAATCCATTCCTGTTCAGCTGTAACACCCTTCCGGTGCCTAGCTGCCATGCCGCCCGAAGGAAGCACAAGGGCTGAGATAGTGCCAGGTTGCCCAAGCCTAGACAGGGCAAGTCGAGAGACAGGAGTGGGGTTCGAACCACGGACCTTCCGGTCAGTAAATTTGCGTTCTAACCACTTGAGCCATCTCGCTCCTCAATACCTGTGACTGATTCAGATCAACCACACTAGCTACACACAATGTCATGGAAAGGGTCACCAGTGTTCCTAGATGAGAGTCGAATGAGCAACACATACACTGCAGCAGGTGTCGGATCTTGCCTCTGTTTAATAGATGTACCAAACATGTGAGTGCACATCGGACAAAACCATCCGCAAAAGTACATGACACAATTGATAAGTTTATCGTACCCGTTGCGGATTTTGAGACTAACATAATCTTCAGGAACAGGTGGTCGCACGTTAGATAAGCAGGGCTAACGAATTTCTCATCTGTTCTGACAGGAACGCCGGTCAAAATTTGTTTTAGAAACTGAATCGTGGACCAAGCTCAGAAGCGGTTTCTCCAGCGTCCAAAAATTCAGTGAGGTCTTTGAGAGACAAACCAAATGCGGTCTCTTCTGAGAGTAATTTCTCTAGAAGGTGACAACTGTCAAATCGGAGGACAGCTATCTTCGGGAGTGGCGGAACGGATTTCCACGCAACTCGGGCATACATTACTTTACCCAGATGAATCACGCTATAGTATCGTCCTTACGAGCATACCAAATGATCGTACGATGCCTGTAAAATGCACATAAAAAGATGATGACTTCAACGAAAAAGTACTTTGCTTCAGACCACCAAATTTAATCCCCCAGAAATTAGACAGAACAACACCTACCAGTTAATGAACCAAACTTCCCGATTCTTGGAAGAATCCTCAGAAAACTTACCACGGATAACATTACAGCCTACCAGTACCAACCGAATAGACAGACCTGAGTGAACTTCGTCCGAAGAACTGCGTATTGTGTATTCACACACATCAAATTCCATTTCCGGGCGTTTTAAGACACAACATAAGTTTAAGTATCTTGGTGAGAAACAGCAGCTGTTGGTCTAGATTTTCAAAGTATCACTCGCTATTGATTGTTGGTCTGTTCACCGAGCTTGGCAGTTGGATTGCAAACGTTTTATCACCAATCGTCAGTGCGGGGTTGACGATGTCACCCCGATTGGTGACGAAACGTTTGCAATCCAACTGCCAAGCTCGGCGAACAGACCAACAATCAATCAGCGCACCCGAGCTACCTATATTCCACAACATTGCCAATATCACTCGCTATAATACCAAGCCCCAGTTTTGGAGCTTCGATTTGATGCCAAAAAGGCTGAGAGCGTACCCTATGTCACGATGGGTTCCCAGAGCTACGCACCACCCAAGATGGCAACTACCGCCTAACGGATGGGAAAATTTCACAGTATAAGGCCTACTATAAGTAAAAACCAGTCGTCACCTAATTTATGATGACTTGCATGAAAAAGGTTAACAGTTAAACGGAATAGGACAAAATGGCTAATAATCAACTACCTATGTGTGAAATTCGGATTCAACAGATTGAACAGTGACTGTTGCGACGAATTCCGTAAATTGCTCCGTACTTTTACAATTATATGGTATGTATAGGAGGTAAACAGAATTTTCAAAAGATGCTACAACGACAACCGGTAGCTCGTACTGCCATATTGTAGGTGAACTTTAATACCACTACGACTTCATTCAAAGTTTCGGTAAAACAGTGGAACTGGGCCTTACAAATCTAACAGTGATGTACTACGTTTTCTGAGCAATTTGGGTGGCTTTTGCTGCTGGTAGTCCTTAGGACATTTCGGCAGCCGAAATGGACAGGCTACATTGAGTCGCCACACGTAATTTTATAGAAGAGCTTAGAGCGGACAATCACTAAGAGAAGCAAAATGTGTTAAGGCCATCAAAAAATAATCGGGGAGGACTTCACATCACGCATTTAGGTGAAATTAGTCTTATTGTCCGTCTTGTTTTGTTTGGTCAGTAAAATATCCACGTCATTACAGAAATCCAGGCGTTAAAATATTACAGCAACCTAGAACCTAATTCAGCGTTCATAAGGTGAGAGGTGGCATTTGGCTCAAACCTGCTCCAGAAACAAAAGACGTGTTTGGAGAAACGGCAAGCCCGTCCTTCAAGCAAACCGTCCATCTGGGGTGTGTTAATTTTTTCTTGAGAGTGGAGGGGGGTGATAAGACGACAAAAATTCTACGATACACAAATCGAAAGACAAATCAAGATACATACATCATCTCCACTGTGTCGACGTTTTTTTATGGAATAGCGTATCGAAGTGACCTGCTGACGAAGTTGGCTTACCTTAACAGCACCTGTGGTACCACCTTGTAAGATAAGTAGCTCTTTCATAGCAACATGGCGCGGTAGGTCACACAGTAATTTCCACAACTGTTTTCTAGCCTCCACGGAAGCTTTACGTTGCTCTGAGAGCAGCTGTCCGTCTACAGTTGGAGCCAGACCCACGGGTCCGTGAGCGATTTGAACCAAACACGTGATAAAATCACCCAGAAACACTCCGGGTGACATAAGGCGATTCAACTGCACTAGTTTGGATTCTCGGAGAAAGATGAGGCACCGCGCGACCTACAACGAACAACGTAAGAAAACCTATGAATAAATGCTCATATAAGGCATATTTAGTTTTCCGAAAGGCTTTTACTGTAGACTGATTGAAATGAGTTCATACACCCAAAACCTGAGCTAATGCTCAGTAAAACACCCTCAAACTGAACACTGTTGGACCCCGAAAATACTCACCTACAGCAGCAAAACCTCCACATTTCAGTAAAGTGATCTATTTACATGGGCTTACCAGGTCGAGTGTTTGTTTATCCAAGGTAAATCAGCTCGGCATTAAAAAAGATGGCATCTTCCATAGCAGTCAACAAGCTCTCCATGGTCATCCCATCAGTTTCATCACAAGAACGGCGGCTTTGAATAACAAAGTTCTAGACTCTGAACCAAAATGGGTGACACAAGAAACTCAATGACGCTTTATTTCACCTTGATCCGAAGGGAAAGCATGACTCAGGTTAGGTCAAGAAACTGTATGAATATTTTGATACTTGATACGTATTGTTTTGAATTTATCATCAAAGTAATAATAAATGACCTAAATACGATATAACATTTCCAATAATTAAGGAACTTTTTTGAAAGGCCTTTAATGGATTGTGTTTCTTATCTTTGAGCACTTTTAAGATACAATGTCAGCTAGCAGCTAGCTAGTACTATCAGGACATTTCAATTTAGGTACACATATCACCTTTAAAAGTTTCGTACAGCGATCAGGACATCGTGATTGATTCGGACAGTTGTAGGCCGCTGAATCCAATCGCATACTCAGTGGCAAACCGACTCCACTATCCAGCATGGGATACACGCCGAGGCAAATAAGGAATTCCAAACATTTTCTCAACTGCTGCTCACGAGCCACACTGAACAAGAGGTCACCTGAAGTAGCAAGTTCCGAAGAAATCCGTGAAACTTTTTCCAAGTAGTCAATACAACAAAGACAAAATGCCTCATGGACATCTTTGCCAGATAGTTCTCTTGAAAGATTTCCACTTTGATCAGCTCTCTCGGTATAAGATTGGACGCACAAAGCCAACTCGCCACTCGGGTTTGAAGTAGAAGAATGTGCTTGGGGTATAAGATAAGTAATTAAATCCACGATAGCTTGAGACATAGCTATAAGTGTTGAAAACAAAGGACACGTCAGCATCATTATCCATACAAGCAATGGTGGGATAATTCAAGAGCACCCTAGCAGATGGGTAAGGGAACTTGTCGGGGCCATAATCCCACATCTGCCACTGGTGTCAGAACAGTGCACACGGGAGATATGTGGTCCGCAAAAGCTGCTTAAAGGTGACACCGGTCAAGTGCTTATGCAGGGGTGAACCGAACTCCCTAAACAAATTGAGTAGACCACGTAAGGGGAATCTGGGGAATGAGTAAGTCTATAGTGAGAGTCAATGTAGTCGTGTACATGAAAGCGACTGAAAAACTGGGTGT
Source organism: Clonorchis sinensis (assembly GCA_003604175.2). Taxonomy (NCBI): domain Eukaryota; kingdom Metazoa; phylum Platyhelminthes; class Trematoda; order Opisthorchiida; family Opisthorchiidae; genus Clonorchis; species Clonorchis sinensis. The sequence goes on along the minus strand of CM030370.1, from coordinate 122,772,495 downwards.
AAAGTATACAGCTGACGATGCGCTGTACGACAGCAAAGATGCATGATAAGTAAGAATGATCACCTATGATGTTAAAATTAACTAACTCTCAATCTTGTAGCACTACAGGTACTACTTGATTGACAGTTTCTTGAGGTTCGTGAAATAGCGCAGACTGATATGGATCCGACGCGTTAAAACAAGCAAGGAACTCCGAAGTGTTTGTGGGACATCTTTCTAGTAGGTACAGTGTCACGTGGGAGTGGGTACTTTAGAATCCGATGGATTTCATACACATGCAACAGCCGAACACTTTCAGGAATTCGTGAATGTTAAGAGCTGTTTGTATTCGCATGCTCGTGGGTGTGTGAGTGTATGGGGAGGTCTCCAAGTGCTTTCCTACAGGCAGTGGTGTCTTACAAGGGTTCGTTCGTCTGTTTGTCTGTGGAGGATATGAGACATCTTCAGGTCTTTGAAAACCGCTTTCTCAGAACTACAACTGGAGTGGGTCGCAACTAAGGAATCCGGAATGAGGTGATCAAGAGACGGGTTTTTGGTGATGCAGACGGTTCTTCACTCAAAGAATGCCTGCAGCACTATAAGCTAAGGTGGCCGGGCCGTGTGTTACACACGTCATGGCTGTCTGCCGAGATGAACGCTGTTTTCCGTGGCTAATTCGGAGTGGCATAAACCTGGTGGTGGACAAAATTCTACATGCCAGAAGGTTGTCGTTAATGCTGTTCGTCCTCCAGGGTCTACGTGACCATCCCTATGCTTGCCTGGAAACACTGGACAATATGGCGGCTAACCGATGTCAATGGCGTTAATGCTGAGTTTCTCCCCAGATGTCTGCCCGTTGAATACGCACGTACATCGAATGTTTCCTGTTCGCTAGCCCTAGGTCCCCCTCCCTGTCCCATTTCTTCCTTTCCATTATCAGGCTTTATTCAAGTAAACTGACATGGTTGTACGGCAGTGAAGCAACAATGTTCTCGTCTGGTGTTTAGGCCAATAATGATGATGATGACAGAAAGCATCAGCTTCGATGAAACCGCAGTATTCCAGTTAAAACTGAATATCCAAGCGAGGTGGCCAATCAAAAGGGACAGGGACACCATTTTCTAGTGTGACAAACGGCCATCTCCATAGGCCACTTCGGTGCCACTAAAAAAAATTATTCTGGGAATTAACCCAGATGTACTTTCCAGTCCACTAAGGCTTGAACCACCGGAGATACGGATTCCCAGGGTGTGGTATTTCGATGTAATTATGATTTGTCGCTACAAAAAACGCGCACAAACTGAATAAATGTAAGTGTCCTCCTGAACGCATTAACAAACGTAAAGTGGACTATCTTGCTTTTAAAAAAACAGCTCAAAGCTGCATGACTTCACCCAAGTATTACCCGACCTACGCAAATTTATTGAGCGTAAATCCTGCTTCATTATGCTGAATCGATAAATCCAGTTCGTGTATTTAGCAGAGTTTCATGATGAACACAACCTGATTAATCTGGTAAATGAAAGCAAAAGACACTACAGCCAATGGGACCTGTGCGGATGTATCAAAAGTGGATAGGAATATGATCCGATAGTGTAACCCGACAAAAGTCGAGTGCCTAGCAATTTAGTCACAGGGTTTCTGGACACATGCTTGACTGACTTAATGAAATAAGCGGCAATATAAAGTAATAAAGTGAAAACAGAAACAGAGTTCATCTAGCTAGACTACACGTTCAACCTGAGCAGCTACTTAGGATACGACACATATCGGACGCATTTGGGTTAGAAGTTCGTCCCGTATGGACCAGTGATTGATCCTCCAGGCTTGTCGGTGTTTTTAAAACTTATGCGATCCATCATTTTCTTATATCAATAGCGTCCTACTGGGAAACGGAAAAAGGATGCACACTGTTTTGTGAGATAGAAGTTGGTCACGCAGAAAGCGTTATCCAGACATTGAACTCCTAGGCGGCCGAAGCTTTTACATAAGGAAGCATACCTATTCGCCTAATTTCGAATTGTGAAGGAACTGAATTGGAATGAGAAGGTTCTCTGGCTCAAAAACTGCTCTTTTCTTTGTGGAATAGCAGGAAGTGTGGAATTCTTGAGTTACTGTCTCAAGCGGTGATTTCGTTGCAACTCAGCAGAATCTGATTAGTAGTTTTCTGATTGCCCAAGTAAACCTGTCCCACAGAACATTCTAAACGTAAAACATGCTTATGTTGTTCGTGAAAACCCAAGGCGACCAAGTTACCAACCGAATGGGTTGAAGAGAAGGAATAAAAATTCCCGTTTGGCATCAAAAAGGCTCTGGTTTATTGTAGAAAGAGGAAACATCCTGCTTCGATCGAGTCCTACTGGTTGTTAGGGTAGATTCAGATGAAGTGGGTGGGACGGGCGTCTCAAGAATGACTTTGTAGTCTTCTGCGGAAACCTGTACTTTGTCCGAGGATGCAGGTAAAGCCAGCTTGAGCAAACTGCCGACAACAGAGGAGGTCACTTCAAGGTCTGATTTCCGTTTCTTTTTCTTTGGTGGTTCTATCGCATCACTCGAGTCCGCTGATGACATGTCCACGGGTTGTTCATTCTCCGTGAAAGGACGCTTCTTTTGATTCGACTGTTCGGGTTCAGGTTCACTCTTGATGGTTATAGTTTCTTCATCTGGTTTCAAGACATCCGGTGAAATTACCTTCCTACGTTTCCTTGGCTTTGTAAATAAGTTGTCACCTCCATCACCCGAACTTTGTAAATCCTTACTAGCTAGCGTCTGAACTGGGCCAGCGTCACTCGAGAGAACACTAATGAGGTTACCGCGAAGCAACACCACGTTAGGATGAAAGGACACCGCAGACAATCGAACACGAATGACGTCGTTTACCTTTACCGTTGTATCCGAAATCTTATTCTCGGAACTCAAGCTAATGTTGGATACATCACTTTCCGGACAAAGTGGTACACTCAAACTGACATTGGGGATATCTGTTTTGCATATGATTAAACGGGACTTAAGGGCCGAGACTGTAGCTATCATCGGCATACCAACGCGCGGAGAAAACACAGACACGGTGATCTGCGCACGGATATACAAGGTTGGTAATTCCGGACGAATGGGAACAAGTGTACGCTGTGAGACACCGGGATTCTCATCCGAAGTCAATAGACGCAAGGTTTCTTTCTCAACCTTTACCAGAAGTGCGTTCAAATCGGGAACAAACTGGTTTACGTATGAGGCGACGTGTTGCATTACGGCTCCGACGGTGTTTTGGAAATGTATTGGATACAATGGAACAGCAAAACGCCAGGTTACCTGCTCCATCTGGCCGATTGAGAGCTAAAACATCAATAATACGTTTGATGATGAAATGTGAATACAGTTGGACAATCCAATTTTACTTAGCCTCTTGGGGAAGATGGTAAGCGAAAGCATTTTAAGTTTTCGTTTTCGGAAAGGTTTAGTAACAATCGGTAGATTTATTGCTGGGCAACGTTTCGCTTTTGACACAAAAGCTTCGTCAGGCCAAGTGACTAGGTTACGAGGTTGGTCGAAATTTAAGGCAGAATGAGAACCAATCAGCTAAGTCAAGCTAAATCTCTGTTAGGTGTCGACCGAAGGATTTTTGTGTGTTAGGGTGGGTGACCAAGTGTTAAGCCGATGGGGAACCTACATGGATTTGGGTCCAGCCTAGGATCTAGTTCTTCCGGTTCGGTTCATGTGAAGTTTTAATTACACGCAAAGGTTAAAGTAGTAATTAGAACCTAAACAATAGGACCTGAGGGGCGAGATGGCTCAAGTGGTTAGAGCGCGAATTTACTGACCGAAAGGTCCGTGGTTCGAACCCGACCTCTGCATCTCGACTTCCCCTGTCCAGGCTTGGGCAACCTGCCAGTATCCCGGCCCTTGTGCTTCCTTCGGGTGGCATGGCAACTAGGCACCCAAAAGGCGTTACAGCTGAACAGTTAAATAGGACCTAAAAATGTCACCCGCAGAAAATTAGAAACTGAACAAGGATATTTGAGATGATCAACAAGAAATGTCTCTCCTAATTTTTTCGTTTTGCAAAAACGGACGAAGATGTTGGACGACAAACCGGAATAATAAATTCGCAGCATTTCAAGGCCCGACAACAGCAGCACTGTGACCTCCGAGATATCTGGAAACCCTTCGGTTAAATAGATTAGCAATTACCTTTCTTCCTTCAGTTACATACCAAATCGCCTTTGAGAACACCAATGGGGCCGAATAAAAAGATTACCTGGTGCGGGGATTTATAGCACAAGGGAAACTTGGTCTTTTCGGTCACCCATCATTATCAGCTGTAAGAACCGCGCACGTGTCGTACAATGGTTGTAGCTGTCACAGTTTCGTTCACCGATGATTTCGGGAGATGGGGTAAGTAGCTGAGCATTAGAGGCGGCAGTGGACGAAGTGGTGCGTAAATACAAGGTTGTCAGTGGAATTTCAAGTGGGGAGATCGGGAAGGGGTTATGCATTGAGGGCAATAGCTTGCATGCACGAGCGCCATTGAGAGCACGACTGGACCATGTCTGACAATATCTCTAACCATTGATGTGGCCCGTCTCGGGCTTCCCATCCAGGTAGACGGTAATGACCAGCGCAGCTGAGTTTGCTGGTAATGGCCTTCACACTTCGCTGCCAAGTCACTGTTCGACCTCCTATGGCTCGCTTCCACCCTTCGCGTGGTTCTGCAAAAAGAACCCTTCTAGGAGGTCGGTCGACTGGCATACGGAGCACGTGGCCAAGCCAGCGCAACCTATGAAATGTGATCAGTTCATCTATCGTGGGTGAGTTATTTCATCCGAATACCATTCGACGTACTTCACCATTGCTGATCCGGTGTTCCCAGCAGACTCGGGCAATGTTCCGAAGACATCGGTGGTCAGTGAAAGTCTTTTGACGTCCTCGGCCCACAGCAGCGAGGTTTCTAACCCATATAATGGTATGGAGCGCATCGCAGCATCGTAACTTCGACCCTTGACAGATAAGCTGATGTCTTACCTACGCCACAGGTGACTCAGGTTCACAAAAACTGCTCTGTCCTTCCCAATCCGGATGGAAATATCACCTTTCGCTAGACCACCGGGACTGATACAGCTGCCCAGTTAGAAAAACTTGTCTCTTACCTCAAGCAGCTCATCCACAAGTATAAGGCTAGGGTTCGATCCTATCCAGTCTTGAAGTAGCACTTTACACTTTGCAGCTGTGAAACGCATGGCAAACCGTGAGGCGGAATTAGTTAGATTATTTAGTATTGTTTGCCTTACCACGGCATCCGGTTCAAGAAGAGCTGTCTTCTGCGATATCTGTGAGCAGCCCTACAGGCATTAGAGGCTGATAGTGAGTCCTCCATAATCGTACCAATGACGAAGTTGAAGTGGAAAGGGGAAAGCGGACAGCCTTGTCTGACACTAATTGATATGGAGAACTCAGGCAAGAGTTTCCCGTAGATCTTCACACGTCAGCGGGAGTTGGCGTACAGCACCTTAAGGAGGGTCAAGAATTTATGGGGGACAACTTTGCTCCATAGACACTGTCATAGCGCCTGACGGTCCACGGTTTCGGTCACAAGTAACCCCGAAACAATCATCAATGAATCCAGGATTGTTTATTTCGCGCAAACGAAGTGCCGAAAGTAACCGTAAAATTTCCAACATGTGGGATGGCTTTGATTGCCACTGGGATGGGAAGTTTAGCTAGGGCCATTCCACGTCTGATTTATTGTTAATCTCTTTAGACCTACAGCTGATACCGAATGTCGTTACTTCAAATGACGTTTTTATTAATGTTCCGCATCAGTTCCTTAGTCAACGCGCCCAATGTGGGTATGCAGAGACCATCAAAAAACGATAGGTCCGAGCGCATAGTTGCCCGTTCTGTAATCGCGACCGAAGTTCTTCTTCTAAGTTCATGTCTGCAGAGTGTTTTTTAAAAACCGAGGGCACTATAGAAAGCACAGTTCATTGATGAGAGTAACTTTTTATCGATCGCTTCTGGACCAGCACGAGGTGAAACCGAGCCAAATAAGGAAGTCGTCGTAGCTCACTGTTCGCTACCGAGTGAAACAGCCTGAAGCTGCTGTAACATCCTCATGGGTCTATTCAGCCGACACTGATTATGCCCGAAACGTTTGAGTGACTAAAGCAGTCCAAGATAAGCACGACTTGCGTGAGCCAATTTTCTATCAGTCAACTTATCTAACCACTTATCTTTAAAGTAGACACACTAGTACAAAATCAGAACTGATGAAAGTCGCCATCCCGTGTTGGGGCCTTCATGCAGAGGTTCGCTCCAAAGAGAAAACGTCGTGATGAATTAACGTTCTATCCCCTGTAGATTATTAGTGAATTCACCTTTTACCTACCAACCAGATGACAGGATCGTTACGCAGAGAACCAGTGTGTTCACAAGATAAACTTTAAAATGCGTCACAGATATTATCTGTAAGACAGGAGACAATGTAATCAAGACTCTTAATGTAGCAGCATTTAAAGAAAACCGACTCCAGGGAGCAACACGGTATAGTCAGTATGATGTACTGCGATCTGATAGACATGTAATACCACCATGATGGTGATGGTAGAGCACCGACTTCCTGAGTTAAGCAATGCTGGTACGTTGCAGAAAACGTTCTGGAGAAATTTAATGGGTCCAGCTTAATAATAACAATCGTTCAGCTGTAACACCCTTTCGGCGCCTAACTGCCATGCAACCCGAAGGAAGCACTAGGGCTGGGATACTGTTAGGTTGCCCAAGCCTAGACAGGGGAAGTCGAGAGGCAGAAGTGGGGTTCGAACCACGGACCTTCCGGTCAGTAAATTCGCGCTCTAACCACTTGAGCCATCTCGCCCCCAGCTTGAATGCGGGCGAGCCCATAGCTAGCGCATAGGACGTCGACTTGTGAAAACGCCGTAGCATAGACAAAGCTACAGATGCTGGAATTTTATAAAACTGTCCATACGTTCTTTCGCTCTAGAGTTCACTTCTAAACTCCACACAAACAGGTACAGCCCGTAAGACGGCACAGACCTTCACAAATTCGACTGTTGTCCAGCCAACTTGACATTCACGGCTTACCGCGCAAACTAACACAATCACTACGGCCCTTGAGCCACTGAAAAATTTACCTCCTCAATCCGCTGGCAATATCTCCATACATTTCGTCCAACATGACCGAGATGTTGATGTTCTCTATTCCCCTCATCTAGTCCGGCGAAGTTTTCCAAGCGGTTTGCTGACGTTTGGTTAGCATTTGCTCGAAGTCCCAGGTTGAAGTTGGTTAACCAACAAAGACCAGTTCTGGGTGAACTGCCTCATGATGGAAAGACAAGCTCCCTAAGCAGGAGTACTCCATGAAAAAACAAGAATGGAGTGCTGGTATCATTGTCGGGCGCCCCTCTTCACAAGATAGCTTTTGGAAAGCTTCCCGAATGTTTGCGCGTCAATCAATCAATCAATCAATCAATCAATCAATCAATCAATCAATCAATCAATCAATCAATCAATCAATCAATCAATCAATCAATCAATCAATCAATCAATCAATCAATCAATCAATCAATCAATCAATCAATCAATCAATCAATCAATCAATCAATCAATCAATCAATCAATCAATCTATCAGCTATAAACCATGTACCACAGGCACATTGGTTCCAGCTACCACAGTTTCTATCACCAAAAAACGGGAGAGTGTGGGACATAAAACCAAGCCTTAGCATGTTCAGTTAATTCGGGAATCGGGTAGCTAAGCATTGAAGGCGGTGGCTTTGATGCATGAGCGCCACTGACTGAGCGATTGGGCCATTTCTGCCAGTGTCATTGGTTGGTGAGATGAGTCCCGGAGTCCCAATCCAGGGAGACGGCATTTGCCGACCCGACCAAGTTTACTGGTCAGTGCTTTCGTAGTTCGTCGCCAGGTCATACACTGCCTACCTCTCGGTCGATTCCACTCAGTACAGGGCTGAAAGAGCTCTGTGAGGAGGATGGTGTCGGTGGCATGCGGAGTACATGCCCTAACCAGCGTATGAAGTGTGAGTAATTCGTCTATCGCGGGAGAGAGCCTTTTTCCTAGGACCATCTGGCGTACCTAAGCACTACTAATCCAATGTACTCACCAGACCCGACCAATGCTTCGGAGAGAGTGATGGTAAAATACGGACATCTTCCGTATATCCTCTGCGTGTAGAGGCCACGTCCCTTATCCGTAAAGCAGTATGGATCGCACTGCCGCATTGCAAACTCTGCTCTTGACAGATAAACTCAAGTAACGTCGGCGCCACAAGTTTCAGAGGTTGGCAAAAGTTGCCCTGGCTTTTCCAATTCGAGAAACAATCTATTCTCCAGGTAGTCCATCGGAACCTATGGAGCCAACAAATAAATAAATAAGTGAAAAAAATTTATCTACCACATCGATTGGCTCGTCTACAAGCATGAGGTTTGGGTTTGGGCCGGCCCACTCTTTTAGCAGCACTTTACACTTTGCAGGTGTGGAGCGCATGCTAAACCGTCTGTGCTTGGGAATGATCGGAACCAAGGAGAGCAATATCGTCTGCATACTCAATTTCTGTGAGCGGACATCCCGAGAGCATTTCGACTCCCGGGGTTTCAGAGGCAGGCAGAGAAATCGCAAGCAGCATATCACTAAAAAAATTGAAGAGGAAAGGTGAGAGGGGGCAGCCTTGTCTTACACCACTGGACGTGGTGAACTCAGGAATTTGTCTCAAGGTAAAGATATGGTCGATGCATCCTCGACCAGGGCGAAACCCAGGTTGATTCTCACGAATCTGTCTCTCCCGGTAATCAATCAACCTGCCACAGAGCACTTCCGACGAGACAGATACCACGATGGTTTTCACATCACGTGCTAGCGTCCTTTTTGAAGACTGGGATGAGATTTGAGGAGCTCCATTCGGCTGGTATTCTGTTTTCGTTCCAAATCTTCTGCAGTATTGTTTTCAGACTGTTCACCAGGACCTAGTCACCTTCTTTGAAGAGTGCGGGGTGCAGACTATCCGGACCGGTGCCTTATCGCACTTCGGGATTGATAATGGTGGATTGGTGTCGATGTACCGTTCAGGTTCGCTGAATACTGCGAGCGGTTGTGTTGAAGGAGACCAGCTGAACTGTTCTTTCAAGTGGTCAGCCCACCGCCCTAGACAACGATTTGGGGGATGAATTGCCGTTGCGCGTTTATCGCACATTGTTTCACTGACATTTGCTTTTTCTGACCGCTTGATCAAATCAGTTGAAACGGGGTGCGGCTGTTGTCTGCAGCGAAAGCCTTCTCTACCTCCTAGACCTTCGAAATCCACCAGCGTTCTGTCATTCTTCAAGCTCCTGATTATCCGGTGCTTGAGTGATTTGCGTGCTCCACCACAGTCGCAAGTTTCTGGTATGGCTCTTCTGGCAGCAGTAAACTCTGCTGATGTCGACGATATCCAGTGCTCATTGAGTCGAGTCAGATGGCATGGACATCATCATCATCATCGACAGCACGAAATCAGTGATCAACACCAATGCTTCGATGCCGTACAACCATAATTCATTTGAAAGCCTTATTGTAAAGAAGAGAATAAAGGTGGACGGGGAAGCGAATTAGCGCTAGCTTACTAAGGAGGTGCCTACACCCCCAAACACTCATTCAGACAACCTGGATAGAAACTGACAACAAGAACATCATTGGCATCGGTTGGCAGCCATATCTTACAGCATCTCCAACCAGGCGCAGTGGGGATCACGCGGTCCCTATCCTGGAAGGCGAGTAGCGCCGACAGCATCCAAGCGTTTCGTAATCTCCTTCATATCCCTGCCCCAGGTCAAGGATTGGCCACCTCTCTGGTTCTGCTTCTCTGAAATCGGCACGAAAAACAGCACTCTCTTCGGCAAACGATGGTTGGCATGCGCAATACATCGGCTAACAAACGCAGCTTCTGGTGCTGGATACATTCTTTAATGGATATCTCCGTTGCACAATTGAACACTCGCTTTCTAAATACCTAATCGCGGCTTCGCCGACACCAAACCACACGAGCCATGGTTCTTAGACAACGGCTGTCGAACATTTCAAGACGTCTCAGTTGCGCTGCTCGAACGGACTAAGTCTCAGCCATACAACAAAACAGCCCCATTTAGCCTCATACACAAGTCAGGTACAGAGACACCATAGCTGTCTTAGGTTAGCAAACGCGACCCAGGCCTTGCAGATTGTTGCATTGGCCTCATCTGTCACACTACAATCAGAACTAATACAACTTCCAAGGTATGTAAAACGCTCCAAAACTTCCAGTGCCTCTCCCTGGATTGTAAGTGGCGTGTTCAGTGACTGCATGTCCACGAGCATGACATTACAGTTTGTGGGTGCAAAGTACATACGAAAGGACGGAATGATTTTGTTCAGTTCATCCAAAACATCTGCGCGTTCTTCTCCTCTTCGAAGACGCGAACGATGTTTTCCGCGTCGACAAGGTTTTCGTCGGCGACCATCTGAACACCGGAGTTTCGGAGACCTTTCAGCGTTCGTCTCATGAAACTTCATCGACCACAAAATTAGGTAGGAATGGAGAGAGTGGGCATCCCTGACGGACACCACTTTGTGTACGGGAGTTTTTGGAGAGCTCGCCGTATACTCGTACGCGTCCTGAAGTCTGAGAATACAAAGAGCTTATTATGTTCACGAACATCCGGGACGTTCCTCAAAGAGCAAGCGTGTCAAGGAGAACAGACCGATTAACCGAGTCAAATGCTCTTTGGAAATCCAGGAACACTAGAATTGTGGGTCGCTTATACGTATGGCGTTGTTCTAGCACCTGACGAAGTGTGAAGATTTGGTCAACGCAACCCCTACGAGGTCGGAATCCCGCTTGCTGCTCTCGAGCAGCGTCTCACGAGCCACTGTAAGGCGACAAAGCACAAGTGACGCCAACAGTCTCGTTACAACCGAGGTTAAGCTGATCCCTCTGTGGTTACCACTCACTGCGGACCCTTTTTGAGAATGGGTACCATCAGCGACTCTATCCAGTTTTCTGGGACAGACTCCTTTTCCAAAATGCAAGCAAGCAGATCAGACAAGCGCTGACTGAGGACTTCAGCCCAATCTTCAAACAATGCGGGTGTGAGCTCATCCGGATCAGGGCTCAATGGCGCTTGAGTGAACATATGCAGTCATGAACCTCCGGACCATAGGCGGTTCCACGTTCACCTTCCAGGGTTCTACGTCAACTGTGGGCTCTAGACGAGTGGCGGCTGGTGGCCACGACAATTGGCGTTCGATGTATTCGGCCCACTGGTCCAGGTGTTCTTCCCTATTCAAGATGATCCTGCCGTCCGATCCTTGATGGTTTCGCTCACAGCTGGTTTCTGGGGGCCGGTCGGACGGATCAACTGAAATAAACCTTGGGTATCCCTAACTTTTCTGGTCTCCTCTACTTTTCTAGCTTTCAGAGTAAGGCAGGCTTCACGGTCGTTCCGCGTTCTTCCTTTAAAGGATTTCAAAAAGATTTCAAAAGATTTCAAGTGGATTCACTTGAAATCTTGTGATTTGTCGCGTTAGATTTTTTTCCCGATCGGTACCCGCTGGGGTATTTCTTCGATCTTTGAGCAGTGCCAATGTTCGGCCTGATATCCAACGCTTTATTGGGTGTGTTAGCGAAGTGCCGCAGGCTAAACCCAAGCACTGTGCTAAGAGATCTCGATCTCGTCCTTGTATGAATTTACACCTGATATTGGTACCGTTGAAGAAGACTCCAAAGGAAATTTCGGGTAAATTCGTTTACCATCCGAAAATGTCCGTCTTTCGTTGCCAAGCTATCCGCAAACCTTACGCAGTCCGGGGAAACGAAGTGAAAAGGGCATGCGATTCATGCACAAGCCAGCATTCTGATTGGTCAGTTGTGCGCAAGCCAGGAAGCGCGCGCATTCAAACTGCATTTGCGCACAAGCCAAGACAAAAAGAGCTAAATGTCCAAAGCGCACAAACTAAGGAAAGATGAACCGTCAGGGCAAGCAAGAAGGCAGCCTGAAACAATTTAAAGATTTTATTTCAGGTCTCTGTTTCTTCGCGTGAAAAATGTACGATTTAAAGTTTATAAAATGAATAAGTTAGAATCACAAAACGTATCCAAGTCCTTTAAATGCCCTCCGTCGACCTGCCCTTCTTCGCACAACCTGTTTCTGACTACCCATATCACCTCTTCCAATAAAAGTTTGGCAGGATTTCGACATTTGTCTTTCCGGCAATCTCGATTAAGCTTATCAATAATCTTGGGCATGTATACATATCTAGGACTTTTCGCACCCGGAACTTTAAGTTCCTTTCATCTTAGTTGGTCATATTTTTATGCTGAAAAAGCGGTAGTATCCTAAGAAGAAACGTGCTGACGGGGAAAGTCGAAAAGGCGGGCGCCGCGTCCAGGATTTTAACCAGGAACCACCAGGTTCGTGCGACCAAGCCTATCCCACCATGCCATCGAGCCACGGCCTGCCATTGGTGCATACCTTTGCTAAGCAGCTGGGCCTTGTATGGAGTAGTCGTAGGTTTTGGTATGGATCGCGTGACTCGAAGCAGCCAACCATTTGCCCGAGTTTGGCTTGTGCATGAATCGACTTCCAGTGAAAAGCGTGTCAGCTTATTTCTTGGTTGCAACGTCCCAAGCTAGCCTTCCTTTCAAAACGACTATCATAGGTACACAACGTATATTAACGCCCAAATCCAGATCAAAACACTTGTACAGCGCGTCATGTATAAAGTGTATGAACGACAGCACCCGACGCCTTCTGAATGCTCCACTGGAAGCCGGTATTCGGACAGTATTGGGTCATGATTGGCTGTTGATGTCCACAGGTCTGAGCTTGCCTTGAAGCCGGACCGGAAAGTGGCCCGAATTTGGACCAATCTTGTACGGGATGGGCTTCTCGGGCATAGCAGCGCCTAACTGCGGGCGATAGAGCGGCATCAGTACGGAATTCAGCGTAACACCTGTCCCTTGATTTCCTTGAGTAGCTTCGAGGTCCGGGTTTACTTGCAGTGGCTTCGTTGGTTTGCGGATTCTCTCTGTCCAGCTTCGCAGTCGTAATGTGTGCTCGGGTTATGCTCCAGACGGAGCGGCCGTTTAATCTTCCGGAATGGTGCCGAGATCAAATGTGTACAGAAGCATCTCCAGACGCAACTTACTTCGTCCTGTGGGCAGGAGCTGCGTATCTTTGGGCCGGATTTGGTCTGCGTACCGTATCTACCTGGCTGGTCCAAAATGAATCTCGTAAAACACTGTCGTGACGGCGACGGATGTGTCCTGGGATCCACTTAAGTTGCCTGCCGCTGTAATCGCCTAACCTTTGCTGAGGAAGCGCACATTTGCGCAATGCTGCCGGTTGAACTGTTTCTTTATTCTTATGTTTCCTTGACTAAAGTGCCTTTTTTGTCGTTGAATATTGTCATGCAGTGTTTGTAGCCCCCTTTGGAGCGGTACCTCTGATGACGACACTCGATCAGACGGTTTGGAGTTCAGCCTCACTTGATATGTTAGCAAGAACCCTCACGAAATCTCTTCCGTCGGTCTTCCCACCTGATATTCTAAAGTTCACGCTCTGGAGTGTCAACAAAGTGTTCCGCCTGGCCCTTCGAACGTGGGTGAAACGGCGGCGAGCGGATATGAGCTATGCCATACTCCCAACTAATCGCTGCGTACGCCAGTGAACTGACTATCGCTATCAAATGGAACAGTCGCTGGTATTTCAAAGCGGCTGAACAACTTTTGGATTTCCGGGACTGCAGGGGCAGGTGTGAAGCTGTTCACTGAATTAATTTCTGGCTAATTACTGTAGGCATCGATCACGACCAAGAAGGTTTGGCCGCTAATTGAACGTACATGTTCGATGTTGAGTCCACGAGACTAGGTAGCTTTTCACGGATGACTTGGATGCTTTGCGACATCACGGGCAAGATTTGGAGACTTGCCCAACCTGGGAGTCCATCAAAGGTTAGTAAGAGTAACTCCGTGCAGGGGCCTTCATCCTGTTCGTATCTGAGTACCTTGTATAAAACTGGTTTAGGAGTACTGATTGTAACCCCTTTGGAATGACATTGTGCCTTGAAAATAAAAAGGCGTTCGTCGGTTAGTGATAATACGTCATGACGTTAGAAGTAACGTCATAATTCGTCTTTTAGGCAGGTGCGCGGCCTTTGATTACGCTGGTACTTGATAACATGCTTCAGCTCGATGTCCTGAGCTGTAGCCTGGAGGACCACGTCGCCAGTCACTGGGAGGATACGAACTGTTCCGACACTATGTGGCTCACTTGCAGTTCCCAGTCACTTTCTGGACTAGTGTCCTCTGTTTCTGGCTTGCTTGGTTCGGTGAGATGCGATTGCGCTTGTCCAAGGCTGTTGATGGGCTGATACGTGATCATAAAGTCGTATCCCAGGTGCAGAGTGGCCCATCAATGGGGACGTTTGGCCTGATGATGTGGATTATTCTATGTACCCTTTTGACGATAAACACGATGTCCAATGCTTCTTTTTCTGTCTAAATGAATTTGCGCTTGGCCTCTGTCGGGGATCTGGCCGCATGTGTACTGGCTTTCTGGATGCTGTCGGGAAATACGTGAGAAATCACAGGACCAATATCATTGTTTGAAGCACCTGACATCACAACGATTTCCAACGACGGATCGTAATGAATGAGAAGCAAACAAGAACATAGCGTAGAATGACCAGCTCCAAAAGCAGGACGGCGTTTCTCTACCATGTTCACGCATTTTGCAGCCAAACATTACGTCCGATGATGCAAAACGGTCAGAACGCCTGAATACCTGCACAAACCATAAGCGCACACACGTGATGCACCAATACTTGGAATTGTAGCTCGCATCAAGGATCCGTCAAAGTTTGGCCAGGATGCAAACGCTCTGAACATCTCCAGTCTACTCCCGTTCTCCCAGTGGCAGCTTCCGAATTATTTTTCGCCATCAAGAACTGGATGTTCAAATGGCTGTTCGGCGGTTGCGTTTTCAAACTCAATGAGCCGTTTAATTGCATTGTTTTCCATCAACCGGATGAAATATCCGCTAACTGGAGATATTTAAATTAATTTTACCCAAACTATAGGTTTCCAGGATTGTGACTTTTACGGAGAATCAGTCTAGTCCATTTGCACCTTTCGGTGATATGTTGCTCAAACAACTTCGTTTAATAGAACAAAATTTCAAGGTCGCGAACCGTCACTGATTCGCATTTTGTTACCGGTTAACGAGAAATTAATCACACTGACATAGCATGACGTTCTTTGGTGTTATTTGGGGATGAGGTAACATCGACAGCATATTCAATGCGAATTCCATCCAGATAAATCAGTCAGTGACGTTTGTTTGCTTTATACTCCTCCGATTTAACAAATGAGATGAGTTTGTTCAGTCGATCTTGCTACAATATATATTTTCCTATGGAGGTCGCGCCCATTAAGCGAAATGGTTTTGGATAACTTCATAAATTGTGCAGTGGCGATACGAGAGCCATCTACATGGATGGTCCCCTTCCCCAGATATGCCTAACTAGCCTGTGGATAATACAGCGTCACGAGACGACTGGAGGTAAATTATCAACACAATGGTGTCGGTCCTATTAGGAATATGACCCTCCATATGTGGAATACGTCGCAAAGCGAAAATCTATTCACGGCAGTTATGGAAATCCACTGCTGGTCGTCATGATAACGATCGCCGTTGTCACTCACCTCGACTCCTCACATCGACTGCTGGGCCGTTGTCTATGTGATTCTGAGGCCGGTAACCCAACCTAATGGCCGTCGATGGCCCTTCATGCTCATAGCTGTAGGCGTTGTCACTCACCTCGACCACTTATCATAAACGCTACCACACTATCTATGTGCGTTTCCTTCTGACTTGCGCCCGCGATAAATTTGCGAAATCACCGTTGGTAAATTGCGTTTTTATTCATTGGATGCGTCGTTACAAACGCAATGGGTAGCCGCTCCAGTTTTCGTATTCTGCAGACCAACTACTCGGGGCGGGGATTCTGAAAATGGAGACAATCAATTGGGTATCGCATTAACCTTCAGGGACAGCATTGAAACATCGTAATTTAATGAAGTGCTTCATAATTGCTATTATCGTCGATGGAGGATCAATGTCTACCCAGCGGGGATTATACGGATTCAGTGACTCAGCAATTGACACAAGCCAATTTGCAGCTAAGAATGGGTAAAAAGGACCTTCAAACAAGTGGCTTTAGTTTCGAGGAGGAGGTGTACCGCGTAGCATTAGATGAAATCTCGAAAGTATTACGGTTAGTTGCCCGAATGGGGCCCTGAATGAGGCCCTGGAGGAGGTCACCTCGTATGGGGGCAGACAAAATCTTCGCCATCCCGGGATTCGAGAGCAAGGTCTACAAAGCATGCGCTTGCAATTAGACTTCACATTGCCGGTATACGTCTGCTCCGAAGTTGGGCAGAATAGTTTATTCTGACTGCAATCGTGTGATCATGCCCCACAGTATGCCAACCACTAGTTGGGAATAAACATTATTATTATTGTTATTATTAATTGTTCGGTTACGTTTCCATAGACCGATCAAGGTCCCTATCATGGCACGCTCCCCTAGCTGATCGCTTGATGGATGGAAGGCTGCATTTGCGCGACGAACCGGCGACTAAAGCAAGCGGTTTAATCGCTACGTGCGCATTCACCTGCTCGGCGCACCTGAAGATCTTCTCCACCCAAAGCGCGGAGCACGTCACCACAGCAATAACCGATAAACGGTTATCGACCTCGCGGAAACCAGTTATTGGCACGTCGATCAGCTGGCCACAGAGAGAACAGATAACATCGTCTGTCAGCGTAGAAGGCCACCTAGGTTGGGAACGGTTGTCCTCCAACACCGAAGGCTGAGTGCTCAGTGCTGCAACTAAGTGTTGACGTACCCGTAGATGCGTTTGCACAATCAGCTACTTCATGCAGCTAGTAGCCTTACGTGGCTCCAGAGACTTCAATATGCCAAGTAACCGTTTCGTCAGCCTATGAAAACCATGTAGTGGCGATGGATATGGCCTGGGAACTAGAGATAGAGGTATACCACATTCTGGTAGCTTGTATTCGGCTAGCCACCGTTGATGGATTTAAAATCGACCCAGGCAATGCTTGTTTGATTACTTAACTCACTGCAGGGGAAATAGTGGCTTCTAAATGCCCGGGGTAGTCACATAGATCGACAAAATGTGCATGCACAGGCACCAACCGGGTGTTAACCGTCTGAGAACATTGTGAGGTTTGTATCCCAAACTAACTGTCACTAACAACGGAGTTCTCGCCCTGAGGCGACCTGTCTGATGGTGTATCAGACTTGGCGCGCGCGTGTCGATGTGCCTGAGAACTTAATGGCGGTATGCGTCGTCATCCGGGACACCACACCTTAGACGTAGCTGTCTCGATCGCGAACTTCTCGGCACTCGTGATAACAGGTGGTGTGCACCCCACACACATGAGCCACTCTCTGTGCCGAGCGGCTTTTTGGATGGCGTGCTCCAGTCTATCGGCGTGATGTACGTGCCTCTCCAAACGCCAGTTGGCTTTCTCTAGACGGTTATTGGTCACATTCCCGAAGTGTACCGACCGGCATTCTGCATGAATGGCCCGCTTTTGTGGGATGTACAACCAGTGGGCGCTCAAGCGGGAGACAAACCCGGGGTCGATTCTCTGCAGGATCTGTAAATCGTGATAAAATCTACTTGATTACTGTCCGGTGCACAGCCACTTACGCAGCTGCGTTATCAAAGCGGGCCATGAGCTGGGGTGTGTTCCGGCTGCTGTTGAGGTCATCTGCACGAGTTTGAGCAACGCAGTGAGACGTACGTGCTTCCGGATGACCTGTTGTGCTTGATAAAAAGCGCAGGATTATGTCGCAGTCCCGCACGGCCTCGGCAGCCCGCATCTGTGACGTCAACTTGTCCATGACGAACGTCTTGGCCGAGTTTTACTCACGCATCATGTCCTTAACCAAGCAGAACAGCTGTAACAAAATAGCAACTTGCTCGTGTTTGACGAAGGCATATATCACGGGTCGTCCAACATCCATGCCATCCGTCACAAGGAACGTATATGGCTTGTACCTATACGGTGAACGTCAAAGGCTCTAAAATCATTTACCCAAGACGGTTCGTCTCGTGCGTAGCATCAACTTTTACTGCATCCGAGAAACGTCGAAATAGTGTGAGCTTTTGCGTGCAAGAAAAACACAAATGGCTCAAACTACCACCTTCGTATTCGACCAGTAGCACATGACGATGTTCGTCTACGTAGGTCACGAATGCCTGTACCATTTTGGCGGTGCGAGCAAAGAAGTCTTAGCTATTGTTCAAATACTCTCGAAATATTTTCGAATCCAATACAGGCTAAAACAACCGAAGAAACCACCTCTTCCACAAAATTCCATACCGCCTTCCAGAATATATCACAATGAGCCATGTGAGACATTTGTAGCGTGGGCGAGTCGACGCAATACGCTCTAAGGCAACGGGTACACCGGGTTAGTTTAGACACAACGGCACGGGTAGGCACAGCAAGCACGATGCACGTATAGGAAAGCAGAACGACAGCGTTGCAAACACACGTGTGTTCGACACCGGAACTGAAACCGGAACAACGGGTACAGGTCACGGGTAGCACAGAATAAAGGTCAAGGTCACTCAGGGGGGTGTACCAGCAGGCTACTCCACCCTGTCCGGCGCCCGTGGTGACTCGTCCGGGTACCTGTAATTGGGAGAGAGAGAGAGGGAGAGGTGCACACTTAATGCCATAGGTTAAGCGGGTAGGTAAGCGGGAACCGTCAAGTTTCAAATGCGTTACATATTAAAATCATGAACCCTGCGCACATAGTGGCCTTGAGTGCGTTCAAAACAACTTCAGACAAAACTGCGGCCGCATGGTTAGTTATCAATAAGTTACTTGAACACCATGAGATGCTTCAACTTCGTGTACAGTGATCCTTGCTCCGAGCCATGGGTTTGGGGATATTTTGCGAGTGCTCCTACGGATAGGCGACAATGCCATTTTTATGAAGATTAATAGATCAGATTCGACCGCCTACGGGTATCCAACAGATCAAAGAAGTCACAACCCGCGAACCGCGAAGTGTGTCGACCCCGGCGCACTCCGTCACACCAGCATGTCGCCTTCGGTGTCTAAGGATCAAAGTTGACCAGAGTTCAGCGAATACGCCTGGATCTTGTACTCGTAGTTCCAAGAATACGCCAAAAGCCTGCAGATAGTAAGTCAAAATTGCGAAAGTGAAAGCAATCCGCTTGACAATTTGCTCAACCCTGTATACCTTATGTGTTGCGATAATGGTGAATGGATAGGGTGGATAGAAGTCGCAAAGCAGACGGTTTGGAGGGTGATTGTAAGCATTTATCAGTTTATTGAGTATCTGAAGACATATTCACGGTGGTATCCGTATAGAAGCATAAGGAAGAGGACAAAACCATCGTCATTACTTGGTTTCTGATGTAGCGCAAAGTGACCGCCAATTGTGGATTTTTTGGTGTGGCCGCAACTAGTGCGGAGAAAAAAATAATATTTTCAGTTAAAGCTTCTGAACGTCCGAAAAATTTCAGGATAAACCAGCACGGTTGTTCCAAAAACAAAACTGAACGGCCAAAGTACTGTGTTCACCAAACTGCGTATATTAATCAACGCCATCATAAACATTCTGCGGATTTACAACCGGCGCTACCTAGCAGGTTTTATAGGTTAATAAGGCTCAAAAAGAGTCATAAAGCGATCATGCTGAGATATGGCAAGTACGCTTAACCCCGGCATCTAAGATTGTACATAACGCTGTTGAAAGTTGACTAGAACTCGCGAAAGAAACGCTTGCATCTACAATTACACGCAACGAGGCAAATGGCATAAGTAGATCTCGCGTCATTATCTGAAGAATTCAGTGTGTATTGACCATCGAGTTTCATCTGGTGCCCCCCACACCGTATGCCGTTATTGCTATGGCCCAAACACCATCTCGTTCAGAAAAGATCTTGCGCAACATAGATATAAGACCACATTTTTCCTTGCCTCTTTGATACTTTTGATATCTCATAAATTTTAACAGAGATTGTCCTGTTCGGACAATTACCGAAAGGCGACTTCTGCAGCCAATTTTACGGTACGTTTACAATCCACAGTGGTACTCAAAGTGGAAGGCAGAAACGAAGAATTATTTCTTAGATCCTCTCAATGTCCCCAACGAAATCGGTGAACCACGGAGAAAAGGCACAATGTAAATTTCGATTCCTACGTTTTTAAACTTTCCGGAGTTAAGACAACGACTAAGACGGTCACAATGATGAGCCAACAGATTTTCGCGATAATTGGGTTGGAACATAAGAGATGCTGGCTGACTGATTTGCGCTTTGGTTTTCAGGTTTGACAGCTAGATTCCGACATTCGCCAATCGATGAAACGCGCTAAAAAGAAAAACACTGCAAAATACTCCATGACTAATCAAAGGGATATAGGTCAACCTTGTTCCGTGTGTGGAAGCATATTGGCTGGATACTCGCTGATAAAACGAGTGCAGCTTGTCTCGCACGTCTTTTGTGTTGGTAGATAAACATCAAGCGGTCGACTTCAGGCGCTGACTTAATGTCAAAGAGTTTTGCATTATGGAACAGAAAACAACAAACTTAGAGTAAGCGACGACCTAAGATACGTAGACCATGATTATATAGTACAACAATTTGCATATAAGATGGTACGCATGTATGATGTGTGATATGGCAAC
Source organism: Clonorchis sinensis (assembly GCA_003604175.2). Classification (NCBI taxonomy): domain Eukaryota; kingdom Metazoa; phylum Platyhelminthes; class Trematoda; order Opisthorchiida; family Opisthorchiidae; genus Clonorchis; species Clonorchis sinensis. The sequence goes on along the minus strand of CM030370.1, from coordinate 122,751,709 downwards.
CAATTGTTAGCATATGATTATATAAAGTATATAAGATATGAACTACATAAAAGAATAATGCATGTATGATGAAATATAAATGACCATTTTTGGAGAATTTTGGCAAACGGCGAAATGTTTATGGCCAAGCCATCCTGGATCCATGACGCTTTAGCCAAATCAAAATCGTTCTATCTGACTAAACCTACAATTAAGCATGACAAATTGAACCCACTTCTCATTCAACCGCAAGGTCTCCATTTACAAGCGTTGGATACTACAACATTTTAGTTGCGAAATTATCAGACACAGGAACGATTGCTTTTACTTACATCACTGCATTTTGTGAGGATTCTAGCAAAAATAGCTACTAATGCTAATGTACCAGAGTACATATATTATTCCTAAGGTGTGACGATCTAACGAGCACCCGATTGTTATCAGTGCGGGGGCAGTTGCTGAAAAACCTACGGCCAGTAACACTGCGTTCTTCAGATAACTATAAAACGCCTAATCATCGAAGTATTTTAGTCGCTGTTCTGTCCTGTCCTCTCTGCTTCGGACATCGCTCTCGCGTTGTGCAGGAGGATGTGTTGCGTTTATGATGATACATGCATTTTGTTGCAAGGTCTCTTGGTCTGTGGTATGGTGTTGAACCAGCACGGTTGTTCGTCCCGAGATCCATGTAAGCGTGATGAAAACCGCATTTCTGGTTATAATAGTGGTAGTTGTACACGAAGATTAGTGCGTTTTATCTTTTACAACTTATTTTTTAGCCCTTTATCATAGCAGAATTTAGCGGCCCAGGCTCTTTCGGGATTTCTTGCGTTCACTGTGGGGTTGATTTTGGTTGAATTTTTCACGCGATGTCTGCTTGTAATGCAGAGCTGCGGCGCTGAAACCGAAGTTTACCAATTCAGTTTACTGGTGTTGGTCGAACAGATGGTAGTAGATCTGTTCTCCGGGCTTGGAAGTTGGTTTGCAAACGTTTGGTCCTCAGTCGAGGAGACATCGTCAGTGTGCAGCTGAGTGGGTGCTTCCTCCGCGCCTAGCTGTTTTATATAGTTTTAAGTTTGAAGTTTGAAGTTTTATATAGTTTTTGAAGCTAATATCCTGTCATATGATTGGCTAACTGGTATATATCCTCCTTGTAGTGCTATTCGCCCAAATGTGATTTGTGCTGCGCTGTGTTCCGTACGGCTCGCGTTCCATTGGTTGGTTGGATGGCTGTTTTGAGGTGCTTCAGGTTCATTTGCGATTGGTTCGTCCCCGGTTTCTGTTGCATTGTGGTCACTCTGTCTTGAATTCGGTGGGCTGTGATGGCGGTTTCTATTTTTGTAGTTTCCTTACTTCAGCCTGATTTAGCCTGATTGTTTGTTTGATGTGGTTTGTCCGCCTTTGCGTCCTGTAGTTCCGTAGTTCTTTTGCTTGCAGTGGTTGGTCGTCGATAGACTGAGTCTATTTCGATGTGTTTGTTGATGGTTTTTTAGTGAAGTGCCATGCTTCCATGAATTTACGTTCTTGTTTGGGTCAATCTGTGGACAGTGCTTCAGTTGAATTTGTGTCTATCTTGATCTTCGTGCAAGAAGACGAGTGAAAATTGGTCGCGCCTTTTGGTTGCAAGTTTGTGTTCGTGTACTCTGGTAAAGAGGGTTCTTCCTGTTTGTCCCACGTAGTGTCTGCTACAATCGCTACATTGCAACTTGCACACAACGTTGATCCTCAACATTACGTCCAATCGTCCTATTAGGTTTGATAACGCTCTCCGTAGGGTGTTTGCAAGTCCGTGGGACACTGTTTTGTTGTACTGTCGTAGCAAGCGTGTGGTCATTTCTGAAATATTTCCGGTGTATGGAAGTTTGATCCGTTAGCCTTCTTCTTGTGCTTTTGGGTTGGTCGAACTGAGTTTTCTGAGGGTCCGCCAGATAAAATTTTTCGGTTATCCATTTTTTCTGAAAAGCTCTGTATGATTGCCTTCCCACTTTGACCTTTGCCTTCGTAGTGTGTCTCGATACGCTTGAAAAAAGTCCGGCTGCAGCTTTGCTTGTGACAGTTCGGTGATTGCTATGGTGGCTGATAAGTTGGACTGTATGCGTTGATTTTCTGTAGACTTCTCTCTGCAATGTCCTCGTGACAAGGGCATCTAAGAATGCTAGCTTCCCATCGATTGCTCCTTCCATTGTGCATTGGATGGCATCAAAAAACTGTTTATTATTTGGCTTGTTCGTTGAAGCTCACTCCTTTTGATGATGACAAAAGTGTCTTCTACGCAGCGGATCCATATCTTGGGGTTTGTGTCCGGAAGTACAATTTGTTCACGTTTTTGCGTTGCAACTTATGCAATCAATCCAGAAATCGGCAATCCCATCAGTGTTGCTCGTAGTTGCTCGTAGTTGCTCGTAGTAGTCACCGTTGAACTCAAAATATGTGGTCAGGCATAGGCTGAGCAATTCGTTAGATCTTTTTCTCCAGCGATCCATTTGGTTTTCCATGTCTGTCAAGTAGTTCGCCGACAGTTACTTTGGTGGTATCCAGGCCTACCGATGTGAAAAATAAAATTATATAAAAAGCCATTATTTTATCCTCTTCGATGCTTATATTTCGCAGTCTATCAAAGAATTGCCCTGTGTCGTTGAATGAGTGTTGTGACCCACTGACGGAATATTTCAATCTCCTCCGAAGTTTTTTTCGACAGATTGTAGTTTGAAGTCCCCGCAATGGATACGATTGGTCGCAGTGGTGCTGAATCTTTATGCACTTATAGGAGTCCGTAGAAGCGAGCAATGGATCGGTTTTGAGCTCTCATTTTCCAGTACTCTTCTCCATGATCCTTTGAGGCTCCTGGAGTTTATAAAGTTTTCTAGTGATTTCGTTTACAAGCTTTTGGCTTTGGCCACTCTCGATGCGGCGATACGTAGTCGTGCCGTTCATCAGAGCTTTCGCCTCATAGATGTAGTCTGGCTTGTCCATGATGACTTTCAGGCGTCCCTTTGTCAGCCGGTAGGATGACGACTGGCTCGACTTTCCTTGGCTTGTTCATTGCTTCCTTTTCTTCGCGTGACAGGGCACTGAATGCTGTGTTGCGTGTGACGACTGGGACTACGATTTGGCGGAGATGTTGCTGAGCCTCCTCATCAAGTTGAATGTACTTCATAGCGGCCTCTAGACTAGCTGGGTATTCTAGGTTTGTGGCGTCTTTAAAGTGGAAATTGAGTTTTCTGACTAGAACGTTCTTTTCTGCTTCTGTGAGCTGTCTGTTGGAAAGGATCTCGATCCAAGCGTCATGTTTGCTCTTCTTTTCTCCGTTAGTAATTAGCCTAGCGAGCTTGTTTTCAAGACAGGTCTTTTTGTTTTTGGCGACGGATCTGGCTATTCGTTCTCTTACAATGCTCAGTTGTTCCAGTAGTTCTGGTCCCAACGTCTTCCGGCAGGCTGCTTTGTGTTCACTGGCTATCTTTTCGTGCTTTCTAATGCGATTATGTGCATCCGTAATCATTAGCCGGACTATTCGCCTACCATTCTGTCTGGCGAACATCCAAGCCTGTGGATGATTCAGTGGTGGCCGATAGATTACGCCACAAAGAAGGATACATTTACGCGGACATTCATGGAGGAAGCGAAGTTGTCGGCGCGTGGAGGATTGACGGCAGGCGAACGTACCTTATCAACAGTCTGTTTTTAGCGTGCAACCTGAGTGTGAAGAAGGGACAACAAGGACTATATAACGGTCACAAGATGGGTTCGGATCAGCTACTGCAGAAGACGTGAGAGGAGGAGAGGATGTGATGTGACCAATAGAGCCTTGTGAGTGCGGAGAGGTACTGGATTACATGGAGCTCACTAATAAAATTTCTTCAATTTCTTACACATGGGGGACGGTATGGACTCCTTAAATGAGCCTGGATATGGGCAGGTTTGTGTTGAGACCTAACAACAAAGAGCTATATGAGCTTGCCGATATTGTTCAACAGATTTAGAACAAACCACTGTGGACGTGCTTCTGCCTAGTGAGTATGGAGTGATGCAAGACGCCGGTATTGGTGTTAGGGTGTGGGCTTATTGTGTTGCACTGAGCATCAGTCGATTAGTAGGTATAAGTGCAGAACAAAGGTAGTGCGTAATTCCCGCAAGGTGAGGAGTTATCTAATGTGGAAACGAACAATGAGGCCGGCCGTTGGACCGGTTAGTAGGGTGAGTTATGGGATAAGTTAAACAGGGGGCGGTGGTAGTTAAAAGCTCTGTCATAGAATTACATCAGAGGAGAGTATTGTGTAAAGAGGCGGTCAGTTGAAAGAGGATGGCAGACGGCATTAATTGTGTAAAGGGGCGGTCAGTTGAAAGAGGATGGCAGACGGGTAAGAAACGACGGAGATAGAACTTCTGAGGTTGTCGACAAAGATCTTAGATTAACTGAAAGTTTCTGTAGGAACTGAGCAGTCAGGCCACTAGTCACTGAGTCACTTTTGCCAGCTCCGAGCAACGAGTGGCACCAATAGGCGCCCACGGGCGCTGACTGGTAATGCTAGCATTGAATAAATAGTAGGGTATTTATATTTTGTTTGTATGTGACCTCTACCGAGAACAGGAGAGACAAACGTGTTTTATGTTTGGCTGACGATGTGGGCTTTGTGAGGCGCTCTAGGGTATGGGAGAGCAAGCAGGTATGGTGGATGCCACGATAGCTAGCCGCCTAACCCGACTTCATTTCCATCCTTCCTTTTTGATGTCACAAATGACATTATCCTCCGATACTAATAAATTTGACCTTTATACAGGTCTGCTCAGTCCAGCATGTGACTCCTTTTCGACGAACCTCATTTTCACCCTTGATGCCTACAATGACCACATGGCCCTCTATATTCTGCACCGCCTCCCGAAAGTTTTCTAGTCATCCATCTCATTACTCCCGAGAACCTTATTTCCATGCGCCCTTAAACTTTTCCACCTCACCCACCAATTCGAGATTCCTCAATTTCTTCATCCTTAGTGCAGTCCGCAGAAACATTGCTGCGCTCACTAAATTTTAACTGACCTCTCTAAATGCTTCTTCTGATGTCTGTTCTAATAATTCTCTCCCTCTGATCAACGTCTGTTTTCTTTTGCTTAAGTTGTATAAAATCGAATCTATCAACATAGCTTCTTCAACCGCCGTGTGCATCTCTTTCTTGGCACGCATGATATCCCTGTGTTTCTTTTCGGATACACTGATCCCGTTCTAATCAATCCCATCACCGTGGTGGTAAGGGGGCCTTTTATAATGCAGAGCAATGATGGACGTTTTTCCTATTGACGTTCCGCTGATCTCCACACTCACAACAGTTTAGCTCTCTGTCTGTCCGGCTTTAAGGGTATGAAAGAGCAGACAAGTATGATGTGTGCCTGATGTAGACCCGACCTATATTGTGGGACGACGGTAGAGTGCGTCCAATGACCTGGAACTGTAGCACTGATGAGGGAGGGGTTGAAAATATTAAGCACGGGGATGTCCTGGCCACCATATTTTAAAATGAGAGAGCACCTAAACTCAAGGCCCGAATAATTATTTTTTCCAGGTGGCCAAGTGATGAAGTAATGCAATATAAGTAGGTAATGCAACTAGGAGTGTGCACAGGTTGGGGTTCATTTCACTGGCGGAGATAGCCATCACTTAAATAGCTAAGGAGTTACGGGTAGGAAGGCTCAAAACGGAGAACTAGAATTTTAGGCTTGTTGCAATATCGGAGGGACAAAAATGAGGTTACCTTTAGCGGCTACAGTGTTTGAATCTGCAGAAGACTTTCCCTCCTAAGTTATGGTACTGCCCAACTCAAGTAATAGATATCGGATAAACTAGTCCGTCGCCTCAGAAGTTCATTCCCGTCGGTCCTTATACATTTAGTTTCCCTAGCCCGGTTTGCACTAGATCTCTTGTGTTTTAATAACATATGTTAGCTAATTCAACCCTCGTTTGGTCCCTAGTCCTCCAAGTATAAATCCATCCCCATCCTATCTCATATAATCACTTGCTGTCCGCACCCTAATAGCGGTAGACGTCAAGTCTTTCTCTGATGTCTCCGCAAACTCACCATACTTTGTTAATCTCATCCAATTCCCTCGTCTTCTCAAGACTTGAGCTCCGGCAATATCAGGTGTGGAAGATTTGGTCAGCTGTTATCCACGCTCAGGGAATTCAGCACCCCAGCCCAATGACCTTAAACGTGACGTCCGTTACGGAGAGGTCCAAAAACTGAAGCATGTCAGGCCAAGGATGGCACGGCGCTGCCAAACCCAGTTTGATAGCACACCCGTAACTGTTTCCTTCCAACTCTCGACCGTACCCTCTCGCCCACTCGTTCCATTAACTGCAACTACGAATAAGCTCCTCACCTGGCACTAGCTGTCTCCAAGTTATGTTCATCCCAAACTGCTGAATCTGTCCTTCGAAAGTAGCCATTTCGGTGGACTTTCATTCTGTGTTCCCCACAAAAAAATCAACAATTTTCTATACAGTTCGCATTCTGGCTCGTGTGTTGCCATCATCTCGCTCTCCCAAGGGATTATTTTGCCCAGCTACACAGCAGTGACACCAGTGAGTCTCTACAGTTTTACTGTATACCATGTTTCTGAGATTCCTCTTACCGTTTGTCCGCTTTGCTAGTCCTTCCACTTCATCATCCACCCATACACTTTTTATGACCCTGGCCACGAGCCAAACAGTCCAAGGCTACGAGGCCTTAGCGGTTGTTTTATGCTCCAGTTCAGTTTGACCGGCTGGATGACGCCAACTCTGCTGCTTCACCAGATTTGATGTTCTGGCTTCTCATTTTCCAGAGTTTACACTTTTCTTGTCATATGTTAGGCAAGAAACCACTTGTTTTGCCCTGCTTTGTTTTGTTTTTGCCTGCCACCTTCAAATCCTAACGATTCGATCAATGTTCTCTCCAAAAAAAGAGCATAGGACCTGTGCTTCCACGCTCGTGCCGGTTTGGTGGTGACCACGTCTACATCGGATAAAGCCCACCGCGTATGACGCTGTCCCTTTTCCCAAAACCCCATGTACCCACAGTCCCCTCCAGTCATGCCTTCATTCTGGCTGTAACCTTATGATCATGCCTGACGGCATGCCTCCCACAAGTTGGGAATAATCTTTATTATTAATAGGCTTGCCAGCACAGTTCCAGTGAGGCTTACTATTACCTTAACTGAGTCCAATAATGCCACTACTCCTATCTTCCTCCAAGAGTTCAGACCCTGATTCCGCATCATCCTTTCCCTCATCGTATGCGAAGAAGCGTCTTGAAGGCAAAGGGCCCAAAAGCAACCCCATCACTCCCCGAGGCCGGTCGGCAGAATGCCCCATTTAAATTCGGACTGCTCAGTTGTATTAACCGACATTTCTTTTCCTGCCCCACTCAGTAACTGTCTTCCTTCCTCTTTACCAAAAGAACCTCAGCTCCACACTGACCTGGCAAATCTCCGTGCCCGTGTGAATAAGATGGAGAGCGAACTAACATTCTACCGTAGCCTGCAACCACTAGCCTGCCTTCTGATTCCTGATGCACTGTGTGATCCATCGGATCCTGCAAAAGCGGTAGTCCTTACTGACACACTCGCCTCCGAGATTGGTCGGTGTATGGAATGCCGTGAATAAGTCTTAATATACAACGCGCCGGATCGCACCCCGGTGGAACGCACAAAATTTGCCATCCTGAGACCATGTAATATGCATGACACAGTCTGCACAGCTCAACAGCTGCGAAGGTCGAGACTCAACTTGCGTTGCCCCATGCTAGTGCAATTCAGAAATAAAAACGATGCCACGCGCCTATTTACATCTACCCAAACATTCTAGACTGTGAAGGTCAAAGCTGCCCGTCCTCAACCACAGAGCCAGTTCACAAGGAATTCACTCTCCAAGCATCTGCAGGCGACTGCTGATAACTATTAAACAGATCCGCCAATCCTTCAACAATTTGTACCAGTAAATGCCTTCGGCGTGCTTCAGTCACAGACTTCTTATGCAAACAAACCCTTGGAAAGCTGCGCAAGTCATATCACCGATGGCACATGTGCACATGGCTGCCGGAAAAACCTCGACTCAAACAACACCTTGTCGAATCCGCCAACTGTTCCAACCACTTCCACAATCCCTTCTAGTTCCGTTGTTCACCCATCCGTCCCCGAAATCAGTGTAGTTTGTTCCAAGCCGGACGAACCTACCACTGCCCTTCCAAATGCTGGAGCTGACGTGTTGTCCCTAAAGCTCGGTGCTGCACAACTGATCCTCTCCCTGACCTTCATTATCCTGGAATCTCTTCTTGTCTAAACTCGCTAGGCTGTGAGGCTGATTTGTGTCCTGATGTACACAAACCTACCTGACGATTTCAGGTCCCGCATCTCCCGCTCAAGACCATGAGTCCTTCTATCCCACTTTTGGACACCTACCTATGCAGACTCCGATCTCGACCGCGCCAACAAAATTCACCACCGATAGGACAGGTGCGGTATCTCAGCAGCCCTTAACCGGTGCTGAAACCGTAATTAAAAGCACAGTCTCCTGCTTCAGACTTCCTGACCTAATGACACTCCGCTTCTCTCCACCAAAGCACTTCCCCGGGCTCAAAAACCTGCCGTCGAGGCCTCGTATCATAACGCCTTCTCTCAAAATAAATCCCTGTTGTCCCGCTCTTCGCCCTTCGTTTGCGAACCTGACAACACCCCACATGGCACATAAATAAAACTGTGGCCTCCCACATCATGCAAGTCTGGTCCTTGGCGGGGTCCCCAACTCACAAACGCCTTTACCTAATCTTAGTTCCTATCGAGCTCCGCCCCCAGGCAACCCTCATATTATTTTCCTGGGATCTCTTTTCGGCAACTACCTACTCAAACGCAGCCCCCGCTTATCCCGAAGCCACGTACAGCCCCACCTCTATGACCTTTAACTGTATCTTGCCTTTCCATTTCAAAGCCCTCTCCACTACATCCAACACAGTGGACTCCTGTTCACTCCAGACGGAGCTCGCTCCTCTCGGTGAGTTTGATTGCACCACGAGCTTCCTCGCTGCACCATGTCCCCTCCACCTATCTTACATCTCTTACTATAAGCCTCTTATATCACCTCTTCCAATCAGCCCAGTTTGGTACCTGTACCCCTCACTCCCCACGATTAGGTGTTCAGGGCACTACAACACAGATCCTCCTGCCCTTTTTAGTGCCTCTATCATACCCGCTCATTTCCTTTTTCTTAAACACTGCATCCGCCCATCCGTATTGCGTGATCTAAATCCCGCCATTTTTGTTCAACTGCCACATGTGGTACCATCCTCTGACGCTGCTGATAGCACCGTTGCAAAAGGTTACTCAACCCAGCCTGTAACCCTTTGTCCACGGAGCCCCGCTGTCTGCACTGCCACCCAAACGCTGTCTGCGAACCGACCAAGGTACGTCCCAGAATCTTATTCTCACACATCTTTAACTGGTCCTACCTAACCCACCAGTTGAAGAACTCCCGATTTCTATGTCCCTATTCCATTCCATGCTAACCTCCCCGGGCCAACCAGCTTTTTACTAGCCAGCCTACCCACCACCTCTGATCCCGCTTATAATATTTCTGTCCTTTTATCCAACACTCGCTCTTGCTGACCTAAATTTCACTACATTCGGGCTATCTTTACTATGGCTTGTTCAACCTTCATATGCACCACCAAGACATGGCTCTCTCCTAGCACGCCTGATGCCCGAATATCTCTTCCGGGATACACTGTCGTCTGTGCCGATCGTTTCCACCACAGTGGTGGTGGCTGCCTCCACTCTGGAACTGAAATAGAAGTCTCCCTTATTGACAATCCATTGCTGGAGAACACTCCAAACCCTGTTTGCCTTTCCTTGTCGGGCTAATCCACCGTTCATCCTCGGGTGTGTATACATGCCCCTCCACACCCAGCTAACCCGATAAGCTATATATCCACGCTTCTTTCTCATACCCAAGCTCCAAGTCACCCAAACAACTTAAACGTGGGTGATCTCAACCTGCCTGAGACCTCCTGGTCTCAACAAAAATCCTCTTTGCGCCTTTCCACTCTGCTTGCCCAACTTGACGTCAGAGGCTTGTAACCAACACGCGGTCCCCACACCCTGGATATTGCCCTCGTCAACGGTTATCTGTATCCCACCGCTGCAGTTGGTCCGAAATTCCCTGACAGCGCCCATCGTAATGCCGCTTGCAGCTGGACGAGTATTCAACCTGCTCCTCACCTCCCCCTTAAGCTCCTTCATCCTTTCCCCTGGTACCGTCGAGGCGTTTGCAATCTCGTTGCACCACAAAACCTGGGACGAGTACTTTCTCTCTCGTGACACGCAAAGCGTGGCCAACCATTTTACGGAAATATTGCCATCACTATACTTAGTTGCTCAAACGAGAGCTTTCTATGCTTCTGGTTGTCGTTCAGCCAGACGCCCATCCTTTGTGGGCTATAAACTCAAGGAGTATCGTATGCTCTTCCGTGAATCCCGTAATTACTCACTCCTTATTCTACTTAACAAACTCATGACTGAGATTGCCACTGCCAAACTAGCTATGGAAAAGCGCGATGAATCTACAACACCGTAGCCTATTCTTTTCAATCTAGAATGCTGGGTCGCCTCTTTCGCTGGCGTTGCTTCTCTAATTTATCCGCAATTCCAAGTATTGTGGCCGCCGACGGGAAGCCTCTTTTTGACCCTGCTGACACTTTAGGTTCCCTAAACTCTTACCTCGCCAGCTGCCATGTTCCCCTCCCCATCGACCCTATCTACTCGTTGCCCTTTACCTGGCTCCGAAGTGACCGCGTCTGTTGAGGAGACATGCCCCACCCTTTGCACACTCTCGGTTACTTTGTCTGACTAAACATTCTCAGTCGCCCGACTTGGAGACTCCTATTCCCCCTCATCCTGAAAGTGGTGGCCCGGAAACCCCACCCACATCCTTACTCTCTTCAATGCCTCCCTTATCACTAGCACAGTTCCGAGTAAGTGGAAGCAATCCACAATTGTACCACACTATACGTCTGGTCCACGAAATGCTCCAGCCAGCTATCGTGGCATCCACCATACCTGCTTGCTCTCCCATACCCTAGAGCGCCTCACAAAGCCCACATCGTCAGCCAAACATAAAACACGTTTGTCTCTCCTGTTCTCGGTAGAGGTCACATACAAACAAAATATAAATACCCTACTATTTATTCAATGCTAGCATTACCAGTCAGCGCCCGTGGGCGCCTATTGGTGCCACTCGTTGCTCGGAGCTGGCAAAAGTGACTCAGTGACTAGTGGCCTGACTGCTCAGTTCCTACAGAAACTTTCAGTTAATCTAAGATCTTTGTCGACAACCTCAGAAGTTCTATCTCCGTCGTTTCTTACCCGTCTGCCATCCTCTTTCAACTGACCGCCCCTTTACACAATTAATGATAATAATAATATTAATAATAATGTTTATTCCCAACTAGCGGTTGGCATACTGTGGGGCATGATCACACGATTGCAGTCAGAATAAACTATTCTGCCCAACTTCGGAGCAGACGTATACCGGCAATGTGAGGCCCAATTGCAAGCGCATGCTTTGTAGACCTTGCTCTCGAATCCCGGGATGGCGAAGATTTTGTCTGCCCCCATACGAGGTGACCTCCTCCAGGGCCTCATTCAGGGCCCCATTCGGGCAACTAACCGTAATACTTTCGAGATTTCATCTAATGCTACGCGGTACACCTCCTCCTCGAAACTAAGGCCACTTGTTTGAAAGTCCTTTTTACCCATCCTTAGCTTCGCTTAATGGAAGGCGACCTCCATAGGAAAATATATATTGTAGCAAGATCGACTGAACTGACACTTTAGGTTCCCTAAACTCTTACCTCGCCAGCTGCCATGTTCCCCTCCCCATCGACCCTATCTACTCGTTGCCCTTTACCTGGCTCCGAAGTGACCGCGTCTGTTGAGGAGACATGCCCCACCCTTTGCACACTCTCGGTTACTTTGTCTGACTAAACATTCTCAGTCGCCCGACTTGGAGACTCCTATTCCCCCTCATCCTGAAAGTGGTGGCCCGGAAACCCCACCCACATCCTTACTCTCTTCAATGCCTCCCTTATCACTAGCACAGTTCCGAGTAAGTGGAAGCAATCCACAATTGTACCACACTATACGTCTGGTCCACGAAATGCTCCAGCCAGCTATCGTGGCATCCACCATACCTGCTTGCTCTCCCATACCCTAGAGCGCCTCACAAAGCCCACATCGTCAGCCAAACATAAAACACGTTTGTCTCTCCTGTTCTCGGTAGAGGTCACATACAAACAAAATATAAATACCCTACTATTTATTCAATGCTAGCATTACCAGTCAGCGCCCGTGGGCGCCTATTGGTGCCACTCGTTGCTCGGAGCTGGCAAAAGTGACTCAGTGACTAGTGGCCTGACTGCTCAGTTCCTACAGAAACTTTCAGTTAATCTAAGATCTTTGTCGACAACCTCAGAAGTTCTATCTCCGTCGTTTCTTACCCGTCTGCCATCCTCTTTCAACTGACCGCCCCTTTACACAATTAATGATAATAATAATATTAATAATAATGTTTATTCCCAACTAGCGGTTGGCATACTGTGGGGCATGATCACACGATTGCAGTCAGAATAAACTATTCTGCCCAACTTCGGAGCAGACGTATACCGGCAATGTGAGGCCCAATTGCAAGCGCATGCTTTGTAGACCTTGCTCTCGAATCCCGGGATGGCGAAGATTTTGTCTGCCCCCATACGAGGTGACCTCCTCCAGGGCCTCATTCAGGGCCCCATTCGGGCAACTAACCGTAATACTTTCGAGATTTCATCTAATGCTACGCGGTACACCTCCTCCTCGAAACTAAGGCCACTTGTTTGAAAGTCCTTTTTACCCATCCTTAGCTTCGCTTAATGGAAGGCGACCTCCATAGGAAAATATATATTGTAGCAAGATCGACTGAACAAACTCATCTCATTTGTTAAATCGGAGGAGTATAAAGCAAACAAACGTCACTGACTGATTTATCTGGATGGAATTCGCATTGAATATGCTGTCGATGTTACCTCATCCCCAAATAACACCAAAGAACGTCATGCTATGTCAGTGTGACTAATTTCTCGTTAACCGGTAACAAAATGCAAATCAGTGACGGTTCGCGACCTTGAAATTTTGCTCTATTAAACGAAGTTGTTTGAGCAACATATCACCGAAAGGTGCAAATGGACTAGACTGATTCTCCGTAAAAGTCACAATCCTGGAAACCTATAGTTTAGGCGAAAATAACTTTGGTGGGCTCCTAGTGGCTGCTGCTTTTGCTACGTTGGCTTGGGCAGTTGGGTTGATGATCCGGGTTGAAAAAATAATGTGTGGGAGTAATTAATTATGGAAATGCGCAATACGGGTATGTGTCATAATCATGATGTATGTTTAAAGTGTATAGCCTCACTGAGGTCGCTGTTGGAGCGAAGTCGACTGTGGAAGCTTCGTGAGAGAACTAGTTTGTACTAACGCACATGGTAGAGCGCGAAATGTGCAGAAACTTAGTGAATTTGTGAAGAGCACAAAATGATACTTCACTGAGAAATTTCGATCCAAACGAACGCTTCAGCTCAATAGAACGAACTCGACCCAGTGGCGGTCGAGGCCAGTTAAAGAACTTGTTCATAATTAGGGGCAAAAGAACGAGTGGACGAGTGTACATATTGGGGAGTAGGGAGGAGATTGTTGCGGGCGTACACGAGTGTGTCGTTATCCTGATCATGCCCAGATGATGGCGGCGTTTTAGTACGGATATGAAATGCGAACCAATCTGAAGAGAACCTTGGGCGAAGAGATCCAAATCTTCAGGTTGAGAATAGACCAAAGGACATTACTGGGATAGATACTAAAACGGATTTAGATATCTGCCCCCTTCAAACATCCTTATCAGTGCGTCATGAAAAATCTGCTCAAAAGGCAACCGCCCTTCTACGAACGATCCAGCGCGCCTTCAGCCGTGTTATTCGTATAGACTCCCAGATACTCTATGGAGCCCACGTCATACCGCTTCTTGAATATGCCATCTAAGTTGTCTTCTCAGGACGCAAGAAAGGTGTGATCCTCATTTAGCGTGTCGAACGAGCTGCTACGAAAATGGTTGCTGGCCTTAAATCCTGGATCACAAAACGCGTCTCGCGGTGCTTGACCTACTTCCCCTGGAGTATCGTCACCCAGTAACTCTTGCCTACTTATGCCTTGTTTGAGCAAGTTTTGGTCAACAGGTTACTTTACCGCTGACCCAACTAACACACCGCGCGGATATGGTAATAAGATTTCCAAAATCAGGATGCATATCTTCATTATACAAGCAGGTTTTCGCACTTCCGGTAGTTGGTGCGTGGAATAAGCCTCCTTCGACGACTGCTAATGCTGCATCGTGTTCCCGGTTTAAAGCACTTATAGGCGCTCTTTTGGGAGTCCTCGCGCTGGTGATCTTACTGATTCGCGCTGGGAAATTTAGGAGCCGTGCTACACCCTTCTTCGCCTGTGACTTTCAGGTGAACAGAAGCCGCTGAACGACAAGAACACACCCGAGTCGAGAAGCTTGGGCAAAAATCCCGAACATCCATGAATCAGTGACAGCTTGTTTTAACGCGCCAAGTTTGGAGACGCGCGATGTCCCCGCTGAAGTCGATTTGATTTGCATTTGGATGGACGACCTCGTCAATTTACCATTGTCCGACCTTTCTCAAAACCCTACTTTTGTTGTTGGCGATCCTTCCAGAGGTTAGTTACCGATTTTTTGAACCCGAGGTTCTCAGATGATTTTACCTCAATTGCAAGCACTCATTCCACGTGTTCTTTAGAGCCGGTAAGTGGCAATCTGTTGTTATATGGTCAGACCCTCCTGGAGCGGGATAATGAATACAATAATAAGTCAAGGAAACCGGCGACTATTCAGTACTCTAGGGTACGTTTTACGAGTATGGACGGTGTGGTTGGAACTCCATTGAGCCCTTTGGTAACCAATGACGTAACCTATGCAATCAAATCTAACGGTAAGTGGTATTCCATGAGTAAATTCGAATATAGCTATTACCAACACGCCTCGATTTTGCGCTGTTTTGCAAAATTCCAAGTCCGTTTCTCGCTTAATTTACACTCAATAGTGAAGTTTCACCAAAGATTCCCCAATTTTTGGCTGACCTGACCTATATAAATGTCAGCGTACCTCGATGAGGCACACTCGATAGGGCTTCCGAAACTGTAAAAGCCATCGTTCCAACTGTCCCAGTCGGGTGAAGGATACGCGGGTGACGGTACCACCTGATAACCTGAGCAGCCGCCTGTTCGGTACTGGTCACGATCTCATGCACTGCGCCTTGCGGCTCGAGCGAATTTCACGATCGTGAGGTTGTGGTAATAGCATCAGCCAATGGATTAGTTCCTCACATGTTTTCGGTCCATTCTGTGTTTACTAGATTAGGCATTTTAAGGGATATCGGAATTATTAAGACTCAGGCTGGTCGGAGGAAAAATCTCACCTGTGTTAGCTTTATCCTGTGAATCTACCCCACTGAAGTTATTCGCTGAGTTGAGTTCGAGTCGGAATTCGAGGTTACGGATCTCCAGGTGCTGGCATGCACCTTAAGGTGCTTAAGTTGTACCGAAAGACATCTGCCAATGCTTTTCCACAAATGACGTGACGTTCTTTGATACTCTATTCCGGTTGGATTCAGGTTTTTAGTTAAATTGCCGTGGTAAAATATCCTCCGAGGATCTGCATGCAGCGACCATGTCTCTAACTTGTAACCGCAGCAGTGTACAATCTAATCTTGGTATCTATCTTGATTTCACATCGGAGCCACATATGTCGGAGTCTGCAAGTGTTTCCCTGGTCTACCGAATCCGGGCAGTGATTTCATCGTTCTCCGGTCCGTCGGTGTACGTGAAATTGCGCAGATAGACGGACTTATCTACCACGTTGATCGTGTCGATCCCACCCAACCTTGCGGCAGTACTTCGCATCTCCAGGTGTCCCAAACGGTCAGATCCAATAAGAGCTATATCGCCTGCTTTTATTGGTTTTAACGACAAATGTGTGCCTGATATATTCATTCCATTTATGGTAGCAAGATCGAGTACAAAGTTTTCGTGCCACCTGCCTACACGAAAACGGACGCAGTTTGCTGCATCTGCCTTCATTCTTCCCAATCAAACCAGGCAGGCGTTCAGCGGAGAGATGCCTGTTTACTTGTGTCCAGTTCAGTAATGCGCTTGTAGCTCGGACCGAATGCGTTTTCCACAGCATGTATACCGTGCGCCATTCCATCAGAATCACCAGACACCCGAAGGGTGAGATGTGAAAGATCTGAGTACAACCTAAGCAGCTTGATGGTGTGTATGACCAACCGTGAATTCCACAGATAATCTTTTACCACATCGGCCGTCGCGTGGAGTGATCAGCTTTATGTGCCTTAGTTCCATGTACAGCAGTGCGGATAAAATAAAACAAGCTGCTATCCAAGGCTCCATTCTTTCTCACATATTCGCTCTTCCTTACTCGCCCTGTTTCTAATGCAATTTCCGTAAGCCTATTCTTATGGTCTGACAGATCCGTTCGCCACCCATTGCCTCCAACCGCGGTATTTACAGTTGATTCGGCAGCTGCTGCCACGTGTACTTGCAAATCGTTCTTCAAATCTCGTCGCTCAGCTCTTCTGGCAGCCTATAACGTTCGTACTCCAAAAAAAACCGGACAACAGACTGCACTTTCGTCATCCTCTTCATCATCACCATCATCATCAGAGACCGCAACATCAGTGTTACACTGATGCCTCACTGCCGTACAACCAAGTTCATCCAATTATATTTACAGGATTAGAGTGAAAATAAGAGCAAGAGTGGGTGAGGGAGGGGACCTAGTGCTGGCCTATGTCGCGCATTTTGATGTCCCTACACCTCAAAGTGCCCAATCGAACAATTCTGAAAGAAACTGACAGCACCAACGTCACTGACAACGATCAGCCGCCATTTCTTGCAGTATCTCCAGCCAAGCACATTTGGGGTCACGGATCCATCCTGCAAGGCATAGAACACCAGCACACCCAAAATCTTCGTAATCTCTCTGCCAATAATAATAATATAATTGTTCAGCTGTGACACCCTTTTCGGTGCCTAGGTGCCATGTCACGAGGGCTGGGATCCTGCCAGGCTGCCCAAGCCTAGACATGAGAAGCGGTGATGCAGAGATCGGGTTCGAACCACGGGCCTTCGGGTCAGAAAATTCACGCTCTAACCACTAAACCCTCTGGCCCTTCTGCCGTTTCATACGTTGTCCACCTCGCGGTTTGTTCCGTTTTGAAGGATCCGCGGACAACAGTGTTCTTCTCAGTAGATGGTATTTTGACATGCGTAACACCTCACCGAACCACCACAGTTGATGATGCTGGGTGTTTCCGCGATTGATGTGCCTGGCGCCCAACCAAATACCCGTTTTCTAATCACCTCGTTACTAATCCACTGACACCATCCGACACCAGCGACGCTTTTGAGGTATCGTTAGTCAAAAACCTGAAGACGCCTCACATCACATCCATAGAGGCCATGTTTCGCACCCATACAACAACGCAGCCCTTACTGTAGCTTGGTACACGTCACCCCTAAGACACAGTGATATGCCTTTCTGATGCGGCAAGTGACGCAACTTAGCAAAAGTGATTCGAGCCTTGGAGATTCTTGAGCTAATATTTCCATCAAAGCTAATACAACTACCGAAGTATGTAAAGTTTTCCACAACCTCTGGGGATTCTCCTTGCATTGTAAAGGGTATGTTCAGAGACTGCACGTTATGGAGCATAACTTTGAAGGTGCAAGGTGCATGCCGAAAGATGGTATGACGGTGATCAGTCTATTCAACAGGACTTGTGCTTCGCCTTGTTCTTCAAAGATGACGTCGTCTGCGTACTCTGGATCGACAATGTTCTCACCAGCAACGATTTGAACACGCGGGTTTTGAAGATCCAGTTTTCGGATTAATATTTCATCAATAACGGAACTGAACAAGAGTGGGTACCCTTGTCGGACACCACTTTTTTAGAGGCTTGTAGAGAATTCATTATACACCTACACGCCCAGAAGTATATGATTATATGGATCGGATTATGTTCACAATTTTCTGGGGCGTACCCTGTTGAGCAAGTGTAGTTAACAACATTGACCGGTCGACAGAATCGAACGCACCCTTGAAGTCAAGGGATACTGAGATTGTCTGTGTCTGTACATGTGGCGTTAGTTTAACACCTGATGGAGTGTGAAGGTGCGGTCGACGCAGCCTCTACCTGGTCGAAATCCCGCTCGATTCTCACGAGTCAAGGTTTCGGGATCCACCGTAAGACCGTGAAGAATCAGTGACGTCAGAAGCCTTGTCACAACAGCAGTCAAACTAACACCTCTGTGGTTACTACATTCACTGCGATCACCCTTTTTGAAAATGGGCACTACTATCGATCCACCTTAGCTGTATGGGATGGCCTCTTTCTCCAAGCTAGCTCCAAGAGGTCTAGACAGGCACTGGCTGATGAACCCGCCGTCATCGTTGCACAGAGCAGGTGGAAGGCCGTCAGAACCAGCAGCATGATGCTTGAGTTCAGAAATACACTCGGACACTTGAGACTGAAGGCGGCTCCATATTCACAGTCCACCTGTCGAGGATTGAGGATTGGAGGTAGCAGGTGGCAAGCTGAATTGCTGTTCGAAGTACTGTAACCCAGCGGTCCAGACGTTCTACGTTTTTTCTCCGCGAGTGCTCCAAAATTGTGCACAAATGCCTATACCACAGCCAGTTGCCATCGGGCCTGAGCATTTTCATGGGTGGAAGTTCTATACGCTAAACGAAGGTCTCCGTCAGACGCGCTTTGTTCACATAGACATTTCAAGACATTCATGGTCTGAGGAAATTCGATATATCATCTTGTAGCTTCAGCCTTCCACTAAGTAGTTTCTGTCTATCGTATTTATTCTCCAGTTGCACCGTTTGCATTCCTTCTAGTTTTATCTGACTAACCGACCTATCCGACTATCCGACGACTATCCGACCTAAAGCTGCCACCTTGACGTGGTGGTCGGGCTTGAGTGCTGCAATGATCCCGCGGGCTACACTGGCTGGAACGTCGTTCCACAAGGTGCAACCATGCCAGGAAGGCCAAAGGGGAGCAGTCAGACCAAGAGCAGCGAGACCCCGTACTACGAGTAATCGTGCTACGAGGCGGTCTGGGGGTAAAGTCGTACTGTCCTCTGCGATAGGAGTGTGAAGGCAGTAAGGTGTTTCCCCCAGGCGACCAGCATGTCCATATTTATGGAAGCAGCGATGCTGCCTTCCCCCAAGGAAGTACGGGTTAGAAAAGGTCGGCCCTAAAAACCGCACACTCCGATCGCCCAACGGTTGACCGTGACCGCCGGCGCATTATCCACTACGGTCGAAATACTTCTAAAACCAAAGAGTCCGGTGCTGCTCAAAAGGCACCTGCTGTGCGCAGCCGCATCAGGAATGAGACAGTAATGCCTTATTCCCTGCGCCCTCGGGTTAGGCCAACCCCCTGCAGCCGAGCAGGTCAGACTATTGAGTCATCGGCTCCGGGCAGGGTCCCCAAAGAAAACCCTACTGTCCACTGCCTCGTGGGTCAGACTTTTAAGTCAGAGGCTAGGGGCAGGGTCCCTGAACAAAACCCTAGATCCCCCCACTGCCTTGTGGGTCAGACTTTTGAGTCAAAGGCTCAAGGTGGGGTACCTCAACCAAACCCCCTTCTTCGGCCTGGGCAACCGGGAAGTATCATTTGCCCGCGCAGTTCTGTGTCCACCGATGTCCCTCCCCAACCCCTTCCCACCACACAAGCAAATGTCACTGGGTCACTTGACTGTCAGTTATCTGACCGAAAGGCCCTATGCCCCTTGCTGCCTATTAACAGTAAACAAAATAACACCCTTCTAAATCCACGAGATCCTTTCTATATAGGAGCTTTTAACGTCCGTACTCTATGTCAAATTGGCAAACAGGCAGAGCTTGCTGAAACTTTATACTCCCTTAAAATTGATGTATGCTGTGTCTCCGAAACACGCATACAAGACCCAAGCGTGGTTATGCATCTCAGAACGCCAAGGATGAACTCAGCTCTTTCACATTTCTCCCTCCGTGTGTCCGGTGACCCAGAAGCGATGACTCGTGGACTATATGGCGTGGGAGTTGCACTCAGCCCCAGAGCTGAACGCGCTTTGCTGGATTGGATCCCAGTGAACAGTCGGCTTTGCGCCGTCCGGTTATCCAGTTCAATCAAGCTCAATGCCTCTCGGCATAAAAAGCGCTGCCTGTTTGTAGTGTCGGCTTATGCCCCAACGGAGTGCAGTTCTGATGTTGAGAAGGATACCTTTTATCGAGAACTATCCGGGCTCATTCGGCAGGCAAAAAGCACTGATATTGTGATCCTTGCAGGCGATCTGAATGCTCAAGTGGGTCGTCTGAGCTCCTTGGAATCACATTTGGGCGGTCGATTTGGAGTCGATGCTCGCCGCACAGACAACGGAGATCGACTCCTTCAGTTGTGTGCTGACCATGAACTGTTTCTGGCAAGTACGAACTTTCAACATAAGCGTTCGCATCGCGTGACCTGGCGGCCACCAACTGCAAATCAACCGTGGACCCAGTTGGACCACGTGGCCATCAGCTACCGGTGGAGAGCCACAATTCAAGACTGCCGTTCCTTTTGGGGCACTCCACTTGATTCCGATCACGCCATGGTGCGTGCACGCCTGACAGTTCGCTTCCCTTCAGGCCCTCGCAAACTAGAAAGAAGCATGCCAATCCAGTATCTTCGAAGATCGACCATAGCTCAACAGTACCGATCTGAGCTAGCCCAACAACTCTCTACATGCACTGGCAGTGCGAGTGTAGATGAAGCATGGCAAAATGTGAAAGAAGCCATGTTAGCGGCGTTCAGTGCTGTCTGTCCAACCTCCCCGATTCGACCACAAAACCACTGGATATCGGCGAGGTCGCTATCCATGATTGATGCCCGGAAATCCATACCAGCAGGCAACGCGTACGACGGCGCACGCAAATCCCTTAAACGCCAAATAGTGAAGAGCCTAAGGAAAGACCGAGAGCTCTGGTGGAAATCGAAAGCTCGAGAGATGGAGAAGGCTTTTGCTACGGGAAACAGCCGTGCCCTATATCAACTGATACGATCGACTGGTCCCAGGAAAACAACGGTCAGCGAAACGATAAGTGAAAAAGACGGCTCATTAATTCACTCCCAAAAACGTCGACTGGAAAGATGGGCCGAACACTTCGAAGAGCAGTTCAGCTGGCCTCCTGCAACACAGCCTGTGGAGATAATGCATACGGGCCAGTGGAATGTAAACCTTGATCGTCCTTCGGAAGAAGAAATAAAGTACGAACTATCCGTACTAAAACGTGAGAAGGCACCAGGACCGGACGGTCTCTATCCAGCCCTCTTCAAAGAAGGCGGAGAATCCCTGGTGACCCATCTGACAAAGCTTGCTGGTGCTATATGGAACGAAGAGAAGGTGCCTGCAGAATGGGGCATGTCGACAGTTATCCCTATTTTCAAAAAGGGTACGCGGACGCTGTGCGAAAACCACCGTGGCATCAGCCTGTTAGCTGTGGCATCGAAGGTACTCTCTGGTCTTATCCTTCGAAGGTTAACTGAACACAGGGAGAGACAAATCCGTGAAAACCAAGCTGGGTTCCGTCCTGCAAGAGGATGCATCGATCATATCTTCACCCTCCGACAGATTCTTGAACAGCGACACTGCTTCCAGCAACCAACAATGGTTGTGTTTCTCGATCTGAAGGCTGCCTTTGACTCTGTAGACCGCCAGGCACTATGGCAGTGTCTGTGGAGCAAAGGTGTCCCCCTTAAATTCTTGACCCTTCTTAAGGCGCTGTACGCCAACTCCCGCGGCCGTGTGAAGGTCTACGGGAAGCTCTCTTCTGAGTTCACCACATCAAGTGGTGTCAGACAGGGCTGTCCTCTTTCACCTTTCCTCTTCAATTTCGTCATTGATACGATCATGGAAGACTCATTATCAGCCTCTACTGCCTGTGGGGTCGAAGCGCTCCCGGGGCGTCCGCTTACAGATATCGAGTATGCAGACGACATAGCTCTTCTTGGATCTGACGCCGTGGTAATGCAAAGAATATTAAATAATCTAACTAATTCCGCCTCACGGTTCGGCATGCGCTTCACACCTGCAAAGTGTAAAGTGCTAGTGCAAGACTGGGTGGGCCCGAACCCTAGCCTAGTGCTTGCGGGTGAACCGATTGAGGTAGTAGACAAATTTGTCTACCTGGGCAGCTGTATTAGTCCCGGTGGTCTCGCGAAAGATGATATTTCCATCCGAATTGGGAAGGCCCGAGCAGCTTTTGTGAACCTGCGTCACCTGTGGCGTAGGCGTGACATCAGCTTATCCGTCAAGGGTCGAGTTTATAATGCTGCTGTGCGCTCCGTATTACTATACGGATCAGAAACCTGGCCGCTGCGCGCCGAGGACGTCAAACGACTTTCAGTGTTTGACCACCGATGTCTCCGGAGCATTGCCCGAATCTGGTGGGAACACCGGATCAGCAATGCTGAAGTACGTCGAATGGTATTCGGGAGGAATAACTCACCCTCGATAGATGAACTGATCACACTGCATAGGTTGCGCTGGCTTGGCCACGTGCTGCGCATGCCAGTCGACCGACTTCCTCGAAGGGTTCTTTTCGCACAACCACGTGAAGGGTGGAAACGAGCCAGAGGCGGTCAAACAATGACTTGGCAGCGAAGTGTAAAAGCCACTACCAGCAAACTCAGCTGCGCTGGTCACTGCCGTCTTCCTGGATGGGGACCCCGAGACGGGCCACATCAATGGTTAGAGACATTGTCAGACATGGCCCAATCGCGCCCTCAATGGCGCTCATGCATCCAAGCTATTGCCTTCAATGCATAGCCCCCTTCCCAATTCCCCGACGTAACAGCCCATTGACAGTGGTGCATTTACGCAGCTCGCGCCTCCAATGCGCAGCTACCTACCTCACCTCCCCAAATCATCGGCGGACGAAACTGTGGCAGCTACAACCACTGTACGACAAGTACACGGTTTCTTACAGCTGATGATGATGATGATGATGAACGTGCATTGTTTGTATTCTTCGTCAGCATAAAACGCAAAACCGATTGCCCGCTTTGGTATAGGTATACAAAAGCAAAGGGATAGGCAGCGATACCTTAGTTGTCTCATGTGCACATAATAATTCTTTACGTTCTTAGTCTGGGGCTGGATGACTTAGTGATTAGGGTGCGAATTTACTGACCAGAAGGTCCGTGGTTCGAACCCGACCTCTGCCTCTCGACTTCTACTGTCTAGGCTTGGGCAACCTGCAGTATCCCAGCCCTCGTGCTTCCTTCTGGTGGCATGGCATTAAGGCACCGAAAGGGTGCTACAGCTGAACTGTTTTTTTAGTCTTGGGAAGCCTTGAAACGTGTGGTCAAATGCTACTTTTTATCCTTTTGTAACTATAGATGGACGAGAGAATATACCACCGGTACATCTGCTTGCCTCTCGGCTACAGTCTGCACAAAAACGTGAGTGTACACCCTGCGTTTCTCACCTTAGTTTCTGCTAACCCCATTGTGGTCTCCTTCATCCTGTTTGCAATCGTTTCGGCTCATATCGTTTATAATCTTAGGTTACTTTACATTCTATCTCTGTGTGAAATGATTTTAGCAGTAGTTGTAGGCTTTATTCAGAATCAATTACCCTCATATGATGTCTCTATCCTTCATTTTATGTGGTTTTGTTCAATCTTAGTTTCTCGATCACTTGCACTGGCATCATTTTTGTATACATCGTTTCCTGTTTGTGAGCGACAAGCGTTGCTTCGTTATCATGGGTTTGCCCCGTGTAAGTAAGGTGAAACGCAAGGTTTTTGTACTCAGTAACACAAACAGTTTTCAACCTCTACATCTCAAACGTTTCAGGCAGCCTGCCTATGGACTGACGGCAAATCATGTTTATAGCGTTTGGTGGCCGTAACTTCAAGTTTATTTTACAGTGGGTAGGAACTATTGAATACTCCGTACTCCGAAGAGAGTTCACACGTCGCTTTCAAAACCATTGAAACGTGGATCTGTCTCAGTGTAGAGCACTAGACCTCCAAAACTACACTGTGCACCGTCAAATCACCTTGATAGTGAACTGTTTCTACTAACTCTAATTTTAGGAAATGTAAATCAACGTGCCGGAAGTGCTCGGGTAAGTTGCTCATGTTGACTTTTGAGTTTCTTGCTGGTTGTTTCATCACAGTGGAAAATAGGAAAAATATAGTAATGAACCCTTCGGGTTCGTTCTGTTTCGTTTGTCTTGTTTCGCATTCATTTTCTCCTTTCTTACTTGTCAATTCTAGCCTACCCGCTCCATGCGCCTTCGGAGCCGACGTCGGCTATTAGCAGCTACTGTGGTCGACGGTACGCCTTTTTTTATCATGTTGCATTCGCTTGGTCTTCGAGACCCCTTTCAATATGTGGTGCATATGTTTATGTTTAGTGTGCGTTACCCTTCAGTAA
This sequence comes from Clonorchis sinensis, assembly GCA_003604175.2. Lineage (NCBI taxonomy): Eukaryota > Metazoa > Platyhelminthes > Trematoda > Opisthorchiida > Opisthorchiidae > Clonorchis > Clonorchis sinensis. Next base: position 122,727,119 of record CM030370.1, on the reverse strand, counting down.
AATCTGCTTCAGTTTTAACTTTCTAGCCACCACAAGAACACAGGATGTCTGCGGAACCAAGCAATCGCAGGTTGACTCGGTCCTTTTTTGTTCGAAAACAAATCTAACAACTTAGTCAGTGATCTCGCCAAGTTTTTCTGTGACGTTCGTCCAGTAACTTGATAGAATCTGTGAGGATGGTCGGTTTGATGTGATTCAGGCTTTAAGTAGCGTTGTCTCTTAAGTAGGCTTTAGCACTAATGAAAACAACCATAGCCAGCTCTTTTAGCTGGTGATCGGACGTACAATATATCGCAAAACAGGTAGGACGAACTCTATACTGGTAAAGTTGAATGTATTAGTTTGGCGGCTTTTTGTGGATTTCTTAAAATCGATTTGCAACCATGTTTACCGTGCGCTCTGCACAGTGATCCAGGGTGTCAAAAGACAAACTGGTCTCGCTGCTTATCCCCTTTCTCCTCGCTTGCGGATTCGTCCATTTGAAGTTCCAAAGTCGGCTGTGATCAGACGAACTGTTGTCGTCACCCCTTTTGGTAATGACAAATAAAGGACTTTGATGTGGCATGTGCATAGTCATCACCATCGTAATCGTCAATAACACAACCTCAGTGTTCAACACTAATGCTTCGCTGCCATAAGTTATTTGAAAACCTTATTGTCAGGAAAATAATGAAAGTGGGTGGAGCAAGGACCTAGTGCCGACCTGCCACAAGCATTTCGGGGGGAGTCAGAATCAGAATCGTTTAGCTGTAGCACCCTTTCGGCGCCTAGCTGCCATGCCGCCCGAAGGAAACATGAGGGATGGGATACTGCCAGGTTGCCCAAGCCTAGACAGGGGAAGTCGAGAGAGAGGTCGGGTTCGAACCATAGACCTTCCGGTCAGTAAATTCACGCTCTAACCACTGAGGTATCTCGAGGGGACCACACCTCCAAACACTCATTCAGATAATCTGGGTAGAAACTTACAACAACAACAACCCCACTGACATCGATTAGCAGCCACATCTTTTACCGTCCAGATGCATACTGATGTTCCAAGAGTCCACAGAGCATTCCTAGCTCCGTTTCTATAGAATGTAATGCTCTTCAAATAAAACTTGTTATTGCCTATAATGAGGTGTTTGGTTAGGATGATGGTTTGTTCTTCGCAGTTTGTCATTCAGATGCTTTGTTGAGGGAATGCGCACAATCGAGCGTTATTTGGCCTGTTCCTTTTACTGCAATGCACCAATTCTCATTTTTATTCCCACCTATTCATCAAACTCGGGTTCCGAGGTCAGGGGAATTCATACATCTATGTTATGGTACAAGGTCGATCAGGTGCGCGTGACAGTTTGGGCATGGAGCTCCCCCTGTTGACATTCTCGTCTTATCTGTTAAATTTGTCTAAATGGTGTTGGGTGTGACGTTCGATAGTGTCGCAACCGGACACGAGTCACGTTTATCTACGGTTTTCTTATCTGTACTCAATTACAGAATCCGATATGCAGTTGAGCCTTGGGAACTCTACGAATTTAGATCCGATACATTTAAACACCACTTCGCCACTCGGAGTCCAATCACAATGCACGACAATACTAAATGTATCTGGTAAGTAGGTGTAAAAATATGCAAACTTTTGTGGGTATATTTCTTAGTTGCTACTGATTTTCATAATATGTACTCAGCGCCCCTCTCGGAAGGTATTTTGCTTCCTCGACCAAACCGTTATGTCCCCTTCTACAGTTCATTTTCGAAAAATGTTCGCGCTTTCGACCCACTGATAGGCCACAGCTCAACACCAACTGCATCCTGCATTTGGGTTCTTTCTGAACTACCATGGAGTGGACGTACCGCCACGAAGAGACTGGACCTTACCGCGGTGTCGCAAATTGTGCGCCTCCATTGAACTATACTGGGGAGTGTTCGTTTGATGTTCAGTTTTTCATATCTGGTTGGTCGATGGATAGAGAGCCGACTAACACAGCCTCCAGTTTGGAGGTTTGAAGGCTTGTGGCGACTTGCTTCTTAAAAATGTAGGCTGCTCCAACGGTCTTACGCCAATCAGCGCTGCTTTGCCCTTAGGCCTTGGTCGTTAGGCTTTGGTTGATAACTGTAACCGTCCTCCCGTCCAGGTCTGGACGCCCCAGCAGTATCCCAGCCCGTGTACGACCAAATGCATTGCACTACGGATGCCACGTGACTGAAGGCGTTTACCGATGCTTGTCGGTTTTTATACTCGTTGCTTATTACTATTAGATACAGGCTTTGGTGGGGAAGCAGAAACACTTCTGACGATACAACTCTCGCAGTTGATCGAGATACTTGCTTTGTTTGCTACTTGGTAATGCTGCTATTAATCGTATAGCGGTCTATCATATGGCTCTTTGCTGGAACGTCCAAGATCCCCACGCGTAATACATTAGGATAAATGTGATTCTTCCTTGTTTTGACACTGATATTTCTGAAATCTCTCAAACAGCCCACTATCGCGTATGACCCTTCTGGGGCTCATCAGCTAGGTCCGTTCTTCAGGTTTTCACCAATCTTATTTCGTTTGTGAATACTTACTTGAACACTTATTCGAAAATTTAGGTGGTGTTAAAGGGGTGCTCAAGTCGTTTAAATACCGTTCTAAATGGAAAATGTGACGGCTTTTGTGCGGTACATTCAGTTGAAAAATATCATCAATAAAAGGTTCAGCTAAGTTCAGTTGTCTCCATTAAACGTAAACTTAATTTGCAAATGAGTGTAGTTCGTTTCCTCGTCTCCATCTAGAGAAAAACAGCGGCGCCAACTAGGTAGGTTTACGAGTTAGGTTCATAAACATACAGTGATTCAACAACGCTTGGTGCTCCAGTTCAACCGCGTTAACCTGTATCCATGCTTAACGAGAGTCTTGGTGAATTGATCCCACTCGTGGCTCCGGCCAGCTGTTTGCATGTGACTGGAGCTACACCGGCGAGTTAATTTGAATAAGGACAGCTGAGGATCCGTACCCTTAAGCGGGATACGACTGCTAACATGTGAAAACGGATCCAGTGTTTGCAACAGCCAGGGTAGCGGTTCTGTTCAGTGAGTCTCCACGTTTCTTCTGTTGCCTGGTGGGATACATTTGATTGTGCAAAGGAAAGAGATGTATCTTCAAATAAAAGCCAGAGCATTGCTTGGGGTTTTGATAATATTCACCTCCCACTGGTTTGCCAATTCGAGAAATTAAACGCAGTGGAGTGGAATGCGGAAACTATTTTGGGAGATCTATCTAGAGGACCTTTCTGATGCAGGAGGAACTACAGTAATTCACTGATTGCAAAGAAAGATACATGGATCTTTGAACTGAGTACTGGAGCAACAGTTTTAACTCCTTACTGTTCTGTAGTCGAATGGTCGATCCGTCACCTGAAATTTGCCCGTCCATATAGAATATCTTTCGGTACGAGCGGTGTGTTTAAACATCTCACTGAGCTGTTTCTGATTTTTGTTCGCTGTGCTTGGTTATGGAAGTGAACACCCTAATCATTACCGATTTACCTTGTTTACATCAGGTCAAGAGTACGAATCTGTTCCAAGTAGCGTGGCTTAGCACAGAAACTTTATTCCCTGTCCAATTTAGGCCGTTAAAGTCGCTTATATACCCTACTGTCTACGAGGCATCGATTGTTAGCTTATCTACCGTTGCGAATGATGTGAATGTTCGACTAGTGGTCACAGTGAATGAGTCTGATAGTACGTATACTGATATTCATCTATTGTGCAACCGAACGCCATTCCAAGGAGGTTCGCTCAAACAGGACTCTACTGTGGTTACTTCTATGCTTCATTTGCGCAATCTGTAGGGTATCCATACTTCCTCAAAAGATCAATGCCTTTGATTGCCAGCGTTTATCGGATTGACTAATGTGTTTTGTTGTAGAATGAGTGTTGCATTGGAACTGCAGGGCGTTCGCCTGACTCACATTGTTTGGTTATCGACACAATGAACTTGAGTTTGAATGCGTATTGATACTACAGGTTTTGAGGTTCTACTGGCGTCAGACAATTCCTTTTCAAAAATGTGGACATTTTGCCTTGGGTTGGAATCGTGTGCTGACGCTTGCAAGAACGATCGATGAGGGAAGAGTGGATAAGATAGAGTCAGGTCATTTTTATTACTCCTTAGAGCTCCTAGGCGTCCACGAGGGGTTGTTGAGTTGGAGAAGGTGAAAATAAATGTTTGTTCGTTCCGGACAGCGTGAGTCAGAAGGATCTGATGGCAGGTTAAAGCTAAAACGCACTGAATTGTCAATCGGAATTTCCAGTTAGAAAGATCCAACTGGAATCGCAACACTACTGAGGCAGTCAGTGTCACCTAAGTCGTTTAAATCTTCGAGCTCGGTTCATTTTTACCAACCACGTGTCAAGGGCCAAGACATTTCAGAGAAAGCTGACAAGATAACGTGACAATGGAATAATAGAGAAAATAATTAGGCATATCTATGGCAAAATAAATAACAGCCCCATTTAAAAAATGCCTTGCCAAATAGGACGACTTTTGTTATTTTGTTCATATTCACACCACTCGTTTGAACGGTCGTCCTCCTGTTCTGGCGTAATTATTTCGATGAGTCCACACTAAAGGGAAGCACGACTCGAGTTTCGCTCTCATTAGAGCTCATCAGCAGTGCATATCCAGTGGCCGTGCCGGGATTTGAACCCCGGACATCTGACATGCGAGGCGAGCGTGTTACCACTACTCCACCCACGCACGTTGGACGCGTCTGAATTTTCACGTCTGAACAGGCGATTGACACTTGAGCGATGTGATTGGTGTGCCCGACCCATCGAACGACGACCCCGTAACTGTCCTGGTTGTGACGATCGATTGACCCGCCAGTCAGGACTTCCCAGTCAGGTAGCGTGACACACGCTTGAAACCCAATGGGCGTTTTTTGGTTACATTTGGGGTTTTTGCGGGATAGGTATTTTGTTCATATTCCCTTTTGGTATTCTACCCAACCTAGAGTCACCAAATACTTGGCCTACTTCGGGCGTATCACTTGGTTTTCGCGTGAAACCTACATCCAAGACGAATCCCGAAGGACGAACCATTTTCTACAGTGCTTCACTATTTGGATGTAGTTATTCATAAAAAAACATTGACCCAAACCGAAGGATTCTCCTAGTTTCATATTTTTCAGTGCCCACACTCTAATCCAGCTCCTGCTCTAATGGAGTAGAAAACAGATTGTCTTTCTGAGGACACTGAATTCCTGACGATGTAGACCTGCTGTCGTTCGGAAACAGAAGGTCCAACTTGCGATTAGGCTGTCTCAGGTCTGAAGTTGACCTCATCTCATTCAGTGGATAAGAGCAGACTTGCCGTGTTTGACTGTTGTCACTTTTATGCGAACGGATCAGCTTTCAACAGTCACTCAAACCACTCACAGACTGCATGCTATTTTTACTAGTGCGTTCTCTCGAAAATAGTTCTTGGTCTTCGAACAAGAAACAAATATAGATGTCGAAACTATACGAACGACGTTTGCTGTTAGTTCTGAGTGTGGCGTAGTAAATCAAGTCAGTGCACAATTCCATCAGGTTAGCATCCCCATTTGAAGTGTATCAAAGGACGTGTATATCGGCCTACGTCACGGCCTCCTTTCCTGTATCTAGAGAGACAGCCTGTCCGAGATTCCGAGCGACTCTTACAAATAACGACAAAACGCAGCCTTCCATACTCAGCTCAAACGTGCAGGATTCCGTAATGCAGGGTCAGTAGGGTGATGAACGGTTATCCGTGTGAATTAATAATCTCTTAGTTGAGAGTCAACAGAGTAGGTGAGCATACGAATAGTGCTTTGTGTGTGTGTGTGTGTGTGTGTGTGTGTGTGTGTGTGTGTGTGTGTGTGTGTGTGTGTGTGTGTGTGTGTGTGTGTGTGTGTGTGTGTGTGTGTGTGTGTGTGTGTGTGTGTGTGTGTGTGTGTGTGTGTGTGTGTGTGTGTGTGTGTGTGTGTGTGTGTGTGTGTGTGTGTGTGTGTGTGTGTGTGTGTGTGTGTGTGTGTGTGTGTGTGTGTGTGTGTGTGTGTGTGTGTGTGTGTGTGTGTGTGTGTGTGTGTGTGTGTGTGTGTGTGTGTGTGTGTGTGTGTGTGTGTGTGTGTGTGTGTGTGTGTGTGTGTGTGTGTGTGTGTGTGTGTGTGTGTGTGTGTGTGTGTGTGTGTGTGTGTGTGTGTGTGTGTGTGTGTGTGTGTGTGTGTGTGTGTGTGTGTGTGTGTGTGTGTGTGTGTGTGTGTGTGTGTGTGTGTGTGTGTGTGTGTGTGTGTGTGTGTGTGTGTGTGTGTGTGTGTGTGTGTGTGTGTGTGTGTGTGTGTGTGTGTGTGTGTGTGTGTACTGGATGTTGAGGGCAGGGGAGGATAATATTTGTGCTTTTGTGTTTGGACGGGAAGCGATGTGTTGTTCGGGGATTGAGATCTGTTGAGTAATTCGAACGGGGATTGGTGTGTCGTTCGCTGGTGACTGTGATTGATTATTGACCGTGATGTTGATAGTGTGGATCGGGTTGAGCCCACCTGCTAGACGCCGTTTACCAGAGCGATATAAGACGAAGATGAAGATGTGATTGTTAAGATGTGTTTTTTTCTCTCGAAGTCATGCAGTGCCTGGTGGTCTGGAATCCGCTGCAAGTGTTTTGTAGGGATTTGACGCCTTGGGAATTGTTTTAGCATTCTGTCAGTGGTTTGGCGTACAGGTGTAATGTGACGGGAAATAAGCACGAGAGTTTAGCTAGTGCTAGGTTACCGGATTGTTGGCATGACCATTCGAAAACAACGATGTGTGTAGTCGAAGCAAGTATGTGTATTTCACTCGATCGGATCCTAATCCCTGAGATTTGTCGAGTTCAGTGGATTTTGTAGATAACTGTGGATGTGGAGTACTTGGGACTTCCTGAGTGTTTTACTGTTTTGGGCGGTTATCTGTTTGGGAGGCTATTTGTTTCGCTTTGTAGCGTTCTGGTTGGTGTTCTGAGTATTGGGGTCTACCATTGACATTGTCCGTTTCTCGGTGTCTCTGATCGACCATTGGGGATGTGTTTTGACGGACGTTGTGAATGGCAGTGCAGACGCGAAGAAGCGTACACCATCAGTAGGCATTGTTTTTTGTTGTTGGCTTTGTTGGTAGTGGTTTAATCGTGGAGCTGTAGGTGCTTCTGAGTTTGACTGTTGACTGGAGGGTTTTTCCTATTTGAATGTCGGCTATGTTGTGGGTGTATTTCGTTGTACGGCTAGTTGTTTCGGTTTCTGGTGCTCATCCGGGAGTCGCAGTCTAACGTTTGTTATTGCTGCGTTATTGTTGATGTTTGATTTCAGCACCGGAGCGTATAGTCACGAAGATGGCGAACGAACGGCCGATGGTGAGTTTCCGATTTGGCATGGTATTTTGCGTGTTTTTCTCGGTTGCTTTGCATTGGTCTTTTCCTCCGCTGTTGAATGTGTCACTTTCTGATTTTGTTCTCCCGACTGTTGGTATTTGCTTTATTGCTACGATCTGTTTGACTGTTCTGTTTGGATGTTGTTTTGCAGCAGCATCGTTCGCGTCGCACGCTCCGTGGTCGCCGAGGTCTGGTTGACGCGAACGTGATAGCTGACGGTGAGTTTTTCAATTATTTTGTTTTCCCTTTTGTTTGTTTTGTTTTTATCTTGCTTATTGAGGTGCTTGCGTTCGTGTTGGATGGGGCTTTTGGTCGTTTTGTAGAGTTTGTGAGATGGATATGGGTTTCTTGTTTGGATCTTGTTTATAATGTGTTGTGTTGTGTTGTGTTGTGTTGTGTGTTTGGCACTTCAGGGTCGCTGATGCAGCTGAGCCTTGGTCAATCCGCATCGGTTGGCGTTGCTGAGCCCGAGACTGCCCGGTTGTCGGAAGTGAAGGCAGTGTCTGAGGTGGTCCAGCTTGTTGACGAAGCACGGTGTAGTTCGCTATCGCCACTCGGTGAGCATTTGTTTCGGTTTGATTAGTTTGTGTTGATTTTCTGTCGTGTGAGTTTGGCGTGATTTGTGGAAGAAGATGTTCGGTTTTGTTGGTCGTGTTGGTTTTCCGACGACGGTGTCCGTTTTTGTCTCTGATGGTTTTTGTGTCGATGTTGGTAGGTGAATGGAATTTGCGGTGTTTTTGTTTGTGTTCTATAGGGTGATGGTGTTTTGTGTGTATCCGCGGTTTTTATTTGTTGGAGATTTGTGTTTTCTTTTGTAGCGGAGTCGGTGCATGCGCTTTCCGATGATGTTTGCGTCTCGCTGCACGCGGTCGAACAAGTGGATTTAGTGGTTGGCGATGTGGCCACAAGCGTACCGCGAGAAGCTTCCGCTATTGTTTCGCTGGGTCCACTCCCCTCGCCTATACGTGGCGCTGTGTCAGAGGCATCGAAGGTGAACTTGTCTGCTGTCACGGAGGATGCGAGTGTTCGAATGGGGACGCATGGTACGGTGACCACCATGGATGTGTCGGATGGTACGTGTTGTCTGTTTTGAAGCTTGGTCGTTCGGTTGATTAGGTGGTGGTGTTACTGTTGGAGAAGTCTTGTGCATGTCTAACGAGGATTGTCAGTATTGGGCGCCCGTGTCCATTTTGGGAACGAGCATGCGTGTACTGTACTGTATATTGTACGGGATAGGTTTGGTCGTGCTGAGTCTTTGGCGGATTGGTTGTTGTTCCCCTCGAGGCGGACAGTATGAGTATGTCTGTTTGGAAGGCGTTTGGGTTTTGGATTGTTTAGGATATATGCGAAGGGTTATTTTCAGGAGCGATTTTGTCAGTGTAAACGGTCGGAGATGACGCGCTATATTCCAGCCAGAGTGTTTACAGTGTGTCACCATGACGTTTGCGTGGCATAGTTTCTTCGTCAAGCGGTGAGGCTAGGCTCACACGCGTATGATGGACGGTTCTCTGGTGCCTGTTGGGGACTACGGGCAATCTGATATGGTTGTTTCATGTCTGTTTTGGCGAATCCTGAATTGGATGCCCTGGTTCTATTTGTTTCTAGCTTGATTAGCCTAGATTGTCACTGGTTGCAAGTCCGTTGTGTTTTGTTTTGGGCGGTCGGTCCAGTTGTTGGTTTGTTGTGGTCAATGGATTGATCTGCACCAATTGCTGACGAATTGGAAGAGTGTAAGTCAGGGTTCCGTAATGCAGGGTCAGTAGGGTGATGAACGGTTATCCGTGTGAATTAATAATCTCTTAGTTGAGAGTCAACAGAGTAGGTGAGCATACGAATAGTGCTTTGTGTGTGTGTGTGTGTGTGTGTGTGTGTGTGTGTGTGTGTGTGTGTGTGTGTGTGTGTGTGTGTGTGTGTGTGTGTGTGTGTGTGTGTGTGTGTGTGTGTGTGTGTGTGTGTGTGTGTGTGTGTGTGTGTGTGTGTGTGTGTGTGTGTGTGTGTGTGTGTGTGTGTGTGTGTGTGTGTGTGTGTGTGTGTGTGTGTGTGTGTGTGTGTGTGTGTGTGTGTGTGTGTGTGTGTGTGTGTGTGTGTGTGTGTGTGTGTGTGTGTGTGTGTGTGTGTGTGTGTGTGTGTGTGTGTGTGTGTGTGTGTGTGTGTGTGTGTGTGTGTGTGTGTGTGTGTGTGTGTGTGTGTGTGTGTGTGTGTGTGTGTGTGTGTGTGTGTGTGTGTGTGTGTGTGTGTGTGTGTGTGTGTGTGTGTGTGTGTGTGTGTGTGTGTGTGTGTGTGTGTGTGTGTGTGTGTGTGTGTGTGTGTGTGTGTGTGTGTGTGTGTGTGTGTGTGTGTGTACTGGATGTTGAGGGCAGGGGAGGATAATATTTGTGCTTTTGTGTTTGGACGGGAAGCGATGTGTTGTTCGGGGATTGAGATCTGTTGAGTAATTCGAACGGGGATTGGTGTGTCGTTCGCTGGTGACTGTGATTGATTATTGACCGTGATGTTGATAGTGTGGATCGGGTTGAGCCCACCTGCTAGACGCCGTTTACCAGAGCGATATAAGACGAAGATGAAGATGTGATTGTTAAGATGTGTTTTTTTCTCTCGAAGTCATGCAGTGCCTGGTGGTCTGGAATCCGCTGCAAGTGTTTTGTAGGGATTTGACGCCTTGGGAATTGTTTTAGCATTCTGTCAGTGGTTTGGCGTACAGGTGTAATGTGACGGGAAATAAGCACGAGAGTTTAGCTAGTGCTAGGTTACCGGATTGTTGGCATGACCATTCGAAAACAACGATGTGTGTAGTCGAAGCAAGTATGTGTATTTCACTCGATCGGATCCTAATCCCTGAGATTTGTCGAGTTCAGTGGATTTTGTAGATAACTGTGGATGTGGAGTACTTGGGACTTCCTGAGTGTTTTACTGTTTTGGGCGGTTATCTGTTTGGGAGGCTAGCCTAGTGCTTGCAGCTGAACCGATTGAGGTAGTTGACAAATTTGTCTACCTGGGCAGCTGTATTAGTCCCGGTGGTCTCGCGAAAGATGATCTTTCCATCCGAATTGGGAAGGCCCGAGCAGCTTTTGTGAACCTGCGTCACCTGTGGCGTAGGCGTGACATCAGCTTATCCGTCAAGGGTCGAGTTTATAATGCTGCGGTGCGCTCCGTATTACTATACGGATCAGAAACCTGGCCGCTGCGCGCCGAGGACGTCAAAAGACTTTCAGTGTTTGACCACCGATGTCTCCGGAGCATTGCCCGAATCTGATGGGAACACCGGATCAGCAATGCTGAAGCACGTCGAATGGTATTCGGGAGAAATAACTCACCCTCGATAGATGAACTGATCACACTGCATAGGCTGCGCTGACTTGGCCACGTGCTCATGGTATTTTGCGTGTTTTTCTCGGTTGCTTTGCATTGGTCTTTTCCTCCGCTGTTGAATGTGTCACTTTCTGATTTTGTTCTCCCGACTGTTGGTATTTGCTTTATTGCTACGATCTGTTTGACTGTTCTGTTTGGATGTTGTTTTGCAGCAGCATCGTTCGCGTCGCACGCTCCGTGGTCGCCGAGGTCTGGTTGACGCGAACGTGATAGCTGACGGTGAGTTTTTCAATTATTTTGTTTTCCCTTTTGTTTGTTTCGTTTTTATCTTTGGGAAGCACCGTCGCGTCATGCTATTCTGTGTGGCAGCGAATTTCTCCTCGCCTCTTGTGTTTTGACCGTGGGCTGAACAGATTGAGGGTGACAGTTGAAAGCGACGCGGATTCTCTCGTTGGTCTGAATGTGTCTGTCACATCTCCATCGTTTTGGCAGTATGTGGATCATGGACGCTGTTTCCAGAAAGCGCATTTTATTATTTTCCTTGACTTGAGAGCTCGTTTTGACTGTGTGAACCGTCAGGCACGACAGCTGTGTTTGTGTCGTTCGTGTTGTCAGACAGGGTTTTGTCTTTCACGATTCCGGTTCATCTTCAGCTTTGGTAAAATGATGGGAGATTCACTATCAGTCTCTAATGCGTGTGGGTTCGCAGGGCTCCCGGGACGTCCGCTGACAGATATCAAGTACGCAGACGACATATCTCCTCCTGAATCTGATGCCGATGTAATGCAAACCGTATTAGATAATCTCTATAATTCTGCCTCATGGTATGACTTGCGTTTCACATCTGCAAAATGTAGTGTGCCACTGCAAGACTGGGTGGCTCGAACCCTAGCCTCATGCTTTCGGATGAATCGACTAAGGTAGTGGACCAATTTGTTTACCTGGGCAGGTGTGTCATTCCCAGTTCCATCGCGATGGCGGACGCAAGAACTACCTTTGTGGACGTGTTTCACTTGCGGCGTAGACGTGGCATCAGTTTATCCGTCGAATTTCGAGTTTACAGTGCTGCGGTGGGATCCATATTGCTATACGGATCAGACACGTGGCTGCTGCGCGCGGAATTTAAAAAGACTTTCAATGTTTGACCACCGATGTCTTCGGAGCATTGCCCGAGTTTGGTGGGTCCACCGGATCGTCGAATGTTATTCAAAAGAAATAACTCACCCTCGTTCGACGATATTGCTCTCCTTGGTTCAAATCCTTCACAAATACGAACCATTTTAAATAACCTAAATAATTCTGCCGCGCGGTTTAGCGTGCGCTCCACATCTGCAAAGTATAAAGTGCTGTTACAATACTGGGTTGGATCAAACCCAAAATCGATGCTTGCAGAAGAATCAATCGACGTGGTAGATAAATATATTTACCTAGGCAGTTTTATAAGTTCCGGTGGACTGGCTGGATATGAGATTACTTCTCGGATCAGGACGGCCGGGGCAGCTTTTGCTAACCTCTGACACCTAAAGCTCCCATGTGACGTTCAAAGATAGCAACATCAGTGTTGACACTGATGCTTCACTGCCCTAGAGTGAGGGGTGAAAGGGGGTGGGAGCTAGTGCTGTCCTTTTTCAAGCATTCTGAGGTGCGTACACCTCCAAGCGCTCAATCAGACAATCCGGAAAGAAACTGACAGCACGAATGCCACTGACATCATTTAGCCGCTAATTAGGCGTCTCCGAAGTATTGGTCGGGTCTGGTCGGAATATCGGATTAGTAATGCTGAGGTGCACCAAGTGAGTTATGCTGGTTTGGAATGTACTTTGCATACCAGAAGACCATCTTTCTCGGAGATCTCTTTTTACCCAACCTTCTGCTAAGCGGAAGCGACCGAGAGGTGGACGGTGTATAACCTGGCAACGAAGTATGAAGACGCTGGTCAGTAAACTTACACCCATTGACGACTGTTGCCTCCTTGGATGGGGATCCTACGTGCGTCTATCCATAGTTTTTGGAGCATATTACATTGAATTTGTGGTGGTTCTACTGTTCCCTCCGGTCCCTTCTTCCATGATCCGTCTACAGAGTCCGTTTACTTATTCAGTGTTGTCCTCTGTTTCAGATCCCACCTCTCGTATTCACAGTACATCTACTCGAAGCGTGAGTTCTAAATGATTCGTACTTGACCTTTATCCGCTTACTTTTAAGGATTTTCTAAGGGCATTTACAAGCCCTTGATTTTGAAAACCCACTAACACCGTTGTTCATTTGATTGCTTTATTTCAACAGAAATCATCTGTAAGCAGCCGCCGACTGCTAAGCGAGAAAGATCGGATGGAGGCGGTACTTCTGCGTAAGTCCTACTATTTTCATTTGAAGATTGAGAAAGTAGAAAAACTGAAGCTTCCTTAGTCACAAATGACCGATGTTTCGGCACCGCAGCTCGTAGTGATGATACGTGGAACGGGGCTGTTCATTTGTTTAGTAGCTGTATTTGTTGACGATCGTACCTCTAATGAAAAACCGCCATGATTTCAAAATCACATGTGAAAAAATGGTGCTATTTTTTACGCCTGTTTCGTAACGGGCGGGCAACTTGTGATATGTTAGGAGGATGTGCTGTTGACTCCGGAAAGTGGGCGCACTATCGTTTCGGACTTCTGTCCAGGGTGAAGCGTCACTCCCGGCATGGTTACCAGCATTCTCTACGGGAACAAACTGCGAGCTGATGTCACTTCGCATGGTCACTTTCTATCGGGATGGCCCAAAGAATGGCTTGAACGTGTAGGCGCCGTGAAATGCATGACTGTAGTGGGCGAGCACAACTTCAACGCTATTCTCTTAAATTTATTGCCATCGTTTTGAAGCAGTGAGGGATCTTTCTTTAGCGCTGCTCTATCTGACAACAGTGCTTTTGTTGGTGATTGTGAATATACCCGCCTTTGAGCTCCTATTTCTTACTGAATATGATTAATTTTTGTATCCTATAGTAAACCAACAATCTCATCTGATCGGAGGCGACAATCTGATTGGATCTTTACAAAGGACAAGGGTAAGCACTTGATATGACCACATTCGGCTACGGAAAGTTCATATTAGGGTGCTATCTGTTTTTGCGTTATACAGTTATCCTTCCTGTGAAAGGTGAAATTATCGGGTTTGCGAGCTGCTTTTTTGTCCGCCATTTCGTTCTACTAAAAGCGGTTCAGCATTAGAGTATTTATATAATATACTAAAACCAATAAGAAGGGCACATACTTTCTTTGAAACGGCCGTCTGCTGATCCTGAGCTTTGTATTTAGGACTCAAGTTAGACGTTAGGTGTTGTGTGAGCAGTTCTGGTCCGAATATTTGTCCGTAGTTACCTCATGCTTGTATCCTGAAACAAACCGCGTCGGCCTTGTGCTAGTGTTGCCCAGATCGACGACTAATGGTGGGATTTATATGTAGCGCGACCCCTTACTAGTTCGTCTTGCACAAAGGACTCGCTAAGCCCTAATCTGTATACACAAGGATGGGAAATAGGGCCTCTTAGGTACATATGGTTTTTGAAAACGAAGTCGGTGCTATGGTGTTTCCCGACCCATGCTGATGGGAAAACGAGGTTAGCTCATCCCGCTCAGTTAACTTTGAATGTTGTTGTGGACTGCTATGTTTAACTTTCTATTTGTGTATCTTATTTATGTGTAGCCCAGTCGTGCAACTTTCGGACGACCCGGAACTTCCACTACCCCTATTCCCAGTATTCCGGCTCCCACGGTTGAAGATCTCTCTAAGGTAGATTGTTTGCTCGTGCTCTTTGGACACTTTGTTATGCAAATTGGACAGCTTTCTGCTCATCGGTACGTTTTATGTGTGTTGTGCAGATGCATTCGGATGAGTCATCCTTAGCCTCGGATCTATCTTCACAAACCGTGGACCGTCGCACCTCACCCATTCGAGCCCCACTGGATGCCCTCAGAAGGTTGTCGTGGCGACGACCCACCGACTACCGTTTCATTCCATTTAGTAAGTTATGCAGCAATTACCTACGACTGCTGACGATTATTACTGGCATTTCTACTGTTAACTTCTATCCAGATTTCCTGATTCTTTTCTCCTGTCCGGAGATGTGGGTATCTGGAATTGTTGTTGATTGTATGGTGGTTAAGCTTAGTGACATTTCTGTCAATCATCAACATATCATCGTTGGCAAGTTTCGCGGCCTTGCAGAAAGCAATCCCGTTTTTTTTTAAAAAAATTCACATCCCATGGCCCCGTTGAGCGAATTTTCAAAAATATTTCTTTGCAAAAATAAAACCCTATCTCAGGATCGTAGCTTATTCATTTTCGATGAGATTCTCCAACGTCGGGTCATCCTTAGAATGTGATCGATACTTGGTTTAGACAGTTTCGTCTACGGTTACGTGTGGGCGGGTTTGATGTTTTTATTTTATCGGTTGCAGAAGCGATTAACTAACTAGAATTTACCTTTATTTGGGGTGCAAATAGTGTCGCCGTCCGGTTGATAAGGGACGACAACTCATGCGTATTCTTTCGAATATTTTCATCTTTTGGTTATACTGGGTTAAGTGTGTGCTGAGAGCGCGGAAATAAAAAAATGATCATTCAACTGTAACACCATTTCGGTGCATGGCTGTCATGTCACCCAAAGAATGCACGGAATCAACGGTTAGTGTGCATGTCATACCTACGTTTGAGGCTTAACCCACTCAATTCCGGGTTCAAAAAGCATTGGATGTACTCGGGTGATTTGTCCGTCTTTGTCGCGGTTTACTCGTGAATTAGCTGCGCTTGGGATTCCTATGTAGACCCTAGAGTCATAGGTTCTCCTGGACTCCAATGAACTGGTCTCATTTACTCAGTGACTTCTGAAAGAACCACTGCGACACAGGGTCTCGATCACTACACTTGACAATAACGTGAGTGTTAGTGCTCTGTCAGGGTTGCCAGGAGACCTGAGCTATCATGTAGTTTATATTCGAAAGACCAGTGCATTTCGGCTAGCCTTAGTCAAGGGGAATCAGATTTAGATTCTCTGGTAAAAAGTGTATATCTTTTTTGTCCCATGGCCCATTCTGTAACGACCCCTGCTATACAAATGTGGAACCGTCCATATCACTCAGTATTCGTCTCTCCAATAAACGATTTCTGTGATTTCCATTGGAGGGCACGAAAGCGATTCCTTTCGACCCCTTTCCTTTAAACACTGCATCCACTCTGGAACGAGCACTCCGAAATAAACGCTTTTCTTGGGTTAACTTATGTATATTGTGGATTGTTTTTTCTTAACCCAGGCATGAGACGATCAGACTGATATGATCTGCATGTTGGAAAGCCAGGGACAGCGTGCCGTTTGGATATACTAGAGAGATGGTTGAACTGATATAGCATCAAGTTCATGGAGCGTGACGGGTTCCATTCCGCTAGACGTACGCGTTCCTTTGTGAATTCATTCATTCAACTTCCGCCAGGCCGATCCCCGTACTAGCTGGCGTACATTCAAGACCGGCTTGTTCCGTTGATATGCGCTTTACTCAATGGTATATGAGAAGCCTGGAAATATATTCCTCCCTTGGATCCTCCACAAGTCTAAACTAGTTGCTTTTCACTCGGTACTGTTTACTTGAACAGGCCGTGAAACCGTGCAAAATTGTGTCAGCAGGCTAGTAGAGGGTATGCATCAATCAGCTACGAGCAACTTATCAAACGACAGATTCTGTGCGAAATCTGTGGGATTATTTTTAGTGTATATTTACTGCAAATCTACATCCGAGAAAACACCTGGAATATCACATTGTTTAGGTGATAGTCGAGAGACCACACCGCACCATGGTGATTCCCCAAATTTGCTTGTAAGTGACGTCTGTTAGTCTGTATAAAGCGAGGAAGATTCCGGAGAGGATGCTACCACTAAAGGTAGTCACAAACATATTAAGTAACTGGTCATGTCAATGCGTTGCAATAAGTTATATATGTGTGTGCAATCTTTCACAGTGTTGTTTCTAACTCTCCTTATATTTTTTCCTCTTCGTTAATTACTCATAGAACAAATTCGTTCTCCATCCGCTTCGTTTGTCGCAAGTGGTGGTGCACTCAGACGAAGTCAGCGTATTCGTCCGCCAGCGAGGCGCGATCCCAATGTGGCTGTGGTATACGATTGGGAACCTAACTCTATCGGAATTCCATACAAAATGCCAGTTGGCCTGGCCGTTTGGCCGACAGACGAAGAAGTGCGAAGGCGCCAACGGTTTCTTCAACAAAAGCGAGCTCGTTTCAGTGATACGAAGATGCGTCTGCTTAGAGTTCGACAACGAACAAAGCGCTTGGAACGTCTGGCCCAACGGTATTGCAGACGAACAGGTAATTTAAACATTCTTTAGGGTCCTCGAGGGTTCATTGAGGACATAGTCGCCTTGGGTCTATAAGGATAAGTCGGTTCCGCGGATCTCACTTGTGCAACTGTTTTCGCCACGACCTTAATTTTTTACACAGCTGGTCTTCCAGGGTAGTAGAAAAATGAGAACTGTTGAATAGACCATTGTTACGGGATGTAACTTGGCAATATAAGCAATCTTCCAAGTGTACCTTCAACTGTTTGCTGTTGAGCGTCAATTACAGTTTTCGGTTCTCTGCTACCGTCACTCGTTGGCATACTGCTGGATTAGGATTCAAGATTATAACGGCTGTCGCCTACGTAAGACCAGACAGTCCTCATGCACTTGAATCTCCCAAGTAGTGAACAAATCTCAACGATTCAGAGATTTTGTGATTGGAAAAGGTTGATAGCGTGAAAAGGAAGCAGCCGATGCTTCCACTGGCACAACACCAGCTAAAGACTTGGGCTTTACTTGAGTAACAAGTCAACATAGATTGATTAACATTTCTGGACCACACAGTCCAAAAGGACAAACTCTAAACGCCCACACTTACGCAGATGATGTGTAGTGAATATGATTTATTCTATTGCATATCCTTGATTTGTGTCCCCGCACGCGCTAGCCCGAATGCCACTAGCCGTCTGATGGCATGACATCAATCGTATCCTTCCGTGCTGCGTTGTTGGGACATGAGTACGTGTAGGCGCCTTTATGTGAGCACTGTTCGAGACAGTTCTCCACCCAAACGGAACATTCCCACGAATGGAACACTCGTTCTTTTTCTCACGAGTATCCCTTCTTGGGAGCTAGAAGTCTCTAGGGTGGGAATTGGGTGTGGTTCTAGGGTCAGAACTACAGTAAGTGTATCAGTAAGGTACTTCAGGTCTACTCTTAGGGGGCGACTGTTGTGTTAACAAGCTTTCATCATCATCTGCAATACTTCGAAGCTCCTTTTGCACCAATGTTCAAAAGCCGTACATCTTCTGCATGTAGTGGCCACGTTTCTGGTCCGTTAGGCACCGTCGCACGTCGCGGATCGCGCCGTCGCAGTGCCGTTTCTGTCATTTACAGATAAACTGATGTCACCCCGACCCAGTCTTTGTCTTCGGTTAACAAAAGCTGCCCCGGCCTGGACTAAATCTCTTGCTATTCTGTAAAGTGTACATATAGTCGGTTACACTGTCCTGAGGAACTGGTAGCACTGAAAGCCATTGTTGCTCAGAAACCCGTTCATGTGTCTATTTTTTTCTTATACTTCTCCTACCAGGTCCTGCTGATACGGCTAATCACTGGCCACTAATCCAATTGGACGATGACGTTCACTGGGCTGCAGATGACCAGCTTTATTTGCCATGTAATTCTCCGGATCGCAGCACTGAACAACGTGAGTTTTTCATCTGAGCTTCTCATTTTCCTCATCGACCGGCTGTTTCAGATTACAAGTAAATCCGCAAAGAACCAGGTTTGTCTGTTTCCAATCAGTGCGGTGCTATTGAGGGTTATCAGAGAACTATTTAGCCGATATGAATTTAATGTGTCTGAATGTTATTCATCCGTCTCGACATTTTTGTTAGGGTTTGCTCTGGTGCTTACACCGACTGGTCTCGCCACACTACTGATTACGTTACATTACTCAGCATCGCTTTTCTCACTGTAATAACGCGTTGCTTACATTGGCCACTCTCATTACAGACGGATGCCGACACAGTCACAGGTTGCCTGACTTGGTTAGTCTAGCGCGGCGAGATAGCTGTGGTTAAAGCGCGAATTTGCTGACCGAATGGTCCGTGGTTCGAACCCGACCTTTGCATCTCCACTTCTGCCTAGGCTTGGGCAACCTGGCAGTGTCCCATCCCTCGTGCTTACTTCGGGTGGTATGGCAGCTAGGGCGTTACACCTAAACTTATTATTATTATTATTATTATTATTATTATTAGTCAATCTACAATTGGGTTACCCTGAATCTTCAAACGAATGACTGTGATAGCTAATTTGTCAGCGAGGTTACTTCCCTGAACCCGTCACATCTAAGGGGCTTTCTCGGATCTATGGTGTAGTCAGTGAAAACATCATTGCTGTGTTGCAAATACATAATGCAGTTTAAACTCTTCATCGAGAAGTTGGTTTAAAACTTGAGTTAAAAATGTAAATGCTTGACATTATCGCCTACTTGTTTTTTGTGTTTGAGCATATATATATATATATATATATATGGTATATATGGTCTTTTAGTTGACATTCGTTTGGACAAAGGAAACATTACTTTGGGCATTTGATGCGCATCCCCAGCGTGTGGTGATGTTTTTTTTAATTAATGGAGATTGTCAAAAGCGCTTTAGAACAGGCCATGTTGGCAGTGCTAACAAGTTTTAATCAGAATAAATTGTTTCACCATGTGACAATAAAACCCCACAGAGGAAGGATTGTCATAGCACAAGCAACTCTTGCCATGATGTTTGTCGGTCCAGTCTTTCCCGTTGACAGTGCCTAGTGTATTCAGATCACTGTGGCGCCTTGATATAACTAGCTGGAAAATTCATTCCAGTTTAGTTATTCGGATATATATCGTTACCAGAGACACTGAGGAAAGAGTTGTTGTAAGGTGTGTTCACAAGGGAGATTGATTCACTTTATGTTGTGTACTACATTTGTTACATGTACTAATGACTAATAACACTTATGACGTGTGTTTTCTTCCTTACAGAGGTCATCTTTCCCGGCGCACAAATTTCTTTTAAAAATATTACTACCTGTGAACACTCTGTATATACTGTTCCGGCTTTTTCGGGCGTCTGGTCTTCGGAACGCACAAACACCAAATACGGCCGAGTTATTCCTCAGTTGGAAGTTGATGCAGACCTGACGCGAATAGTCAGTGATGAACAACAGCGCCGTCAACTGCATTATGATCCTGACTCGGTGAACTTGTTTCAGTTAATCCAGCAAACTCCAAGCACTAGCTCAACCTCCGCACCAATCCAACCTCCATCTCCATGGGCTGTGCAAATCGCTAATTATGCTTTCCGTTTGAAATCCCCTTGCTTTATCCTCATTCCTAAAGGTATGCAGTTGACCTGTTTTTCCATTTTGATTGCATGTTGTATATTTTCCAGTGAATTGCACTAGGAGCTCGGATAAACCACAAACCTGGAATGAAAACATGTATGTTGCGTAATATCCTTTCGTTCACAGCCTCGGAGGTGTGCATAATGTGGCTGTCGAAGGCCTTATCTTAGGTAGAATTCTTCTTAACGTTTCAAGGACACCTACTGGACTGGCTTTTGAGTGTAGTTGGTTTAGTCCTGATAGCGTCTGGTGCATTTCGAACTTGTGTGTTCTACAGTATCCGCGCGTTATTTTAGTGATGTACTTTAGGCCCATATTCATATTTCCAAAGTATCCTGTCATACTTGGCTTGGCATAATTGTAATTTGTTCTTGTTTTGTTTTCCCTCCGTTTCAGGAATTCCGTACAAATTCATTAACGCAACACGTGATGACTTACTACTCCTTCGTAGTATCTATTCGTAACTTATTTAATGTACCTTAATAACAATGTATGATTTTACTACGTCACTATCAGATGATGATTTTACAAAAGCTTATGTGGCTACAAACCGTGTTCTAAGAATGCGTTAGATTCGTCAGATACCTTTATTCTTGGGAAAGGGCGGACGCGACCGATATCCTTACTGGGACTGTGGTCAGCTGAATCAGTTCATCATCGTTATCGTCGATAGCACAACAGCAGTGTCTTTGCTTTGCTGTCATATAATAAAGGGACCTAGCGCTGGAGCAGTTGGTCTAGGTCGATTCAGTCCATACATCTGGTAAGATGGGGATTGAATGTGCGCGGAAAATGTAGATTTGCTGCAAAAAAGTCTTTGGTTGCGTCTCCGTCAGGGTTGTTGTGATCTTACAGGTTGACTGTCGTTCTGTTTGTCTTACAAAACGTGAAAGATTCGTGTGACACGACTGGTTTGATATACGTAATCTAACTGGCGGAATCTGTTTGGCTCGTTTATCTTACTTCGCCTGAACATTTGGTATGCGTGAGCGTTACCGGGGCATTGCCTCGGATACAGCTGGTGTCGAGCATGCTTCTGCGTAAGGTCCACGTGGCATGAGTAGGATGGACACAGCGGTGGTGACAGATAATCTGACATCATAACAGATGTTTAGGTCGTTGAATGCACTCTCAAACTTGTTGAGTTCGAAAGAACTTGTACAGCCGTTCAGTTGGACGCATTTATCCGCACGCCGGCCGAGTTATTTGCGTACATAGTCTTGTGTCAGTATTCTGTAATCTGAGGGCGTGAAACGCGTGCTAAACACAAAAGTATTTAGTTTACCTGGAGTGCAACTAATCCGTTCTACCGAGGCAACCTTCCGAGGGGGACTCTTGGGCGACCTCTTGAAGTCATTTGATGATAAAGTTCCATAAACGAGCAACCGCACCTAGTGGGTCAGTGGACGTCGTTTCGATAGAGCGGGCAAATGTGACTTGATTTCCTGATGGATGCTATCCGGGAAGTGCAGTGTATCCGTGTTGTTTGTGAGCATGTACTGATATCACTCCGATGCTTTTGACGTTAGGAGTAGACAGTGAAGCCTGAAACGGCCACCCATATGCAGGCTGAAAAGAGGGGACAATAGTATGCAATCCTGGCTGGTACCAGTGAATGTAGTCAACTTTATCTAGCTTCTGCTTGTAGCCGTACGCAAAGCAATACATTTCAGAGGCAAGAATGAGGGCTGGATGCCTTCTGTCACTGGATCCTTCATTACGGAAGTCGATTTTGCTTCGATAGGTGTTTATAACTGCATATAAGTTTTAAGGCCATTGAAAACAATCTAGGAACCAATTACCAGATTTGTGCATACTATTATCCTTTGCTACTGTAACAGTCGTTCGCATATCACTATGGTGGATGCCGTTCGGGGCGTATAGTTGTAAAGGGAGTTGAAAAAACTCAAATTTCTGGGTGCGGCGCTTGTATCGTCGGTGGAATTGGCAATTGCCTTACGGAGTCTTGTCGTACGGATGACTTCATGCTGCGGTTAGTTCACATGATGTCGACCTGAATCAATTCCTTCCTATGAACGACCAGTGGCTGATAGCTCGAAAACTAACTGATTTGGAAGTGCGTAGTTCATTGCCCAGTTAACATTCAATTTCGTTCCCTTCAAGACAGGCTTTAATGGGAGTCCAACTTCTGTTTTCGTTCGAGAAAAATAATCTTTTCGATTGCGCCGTCTGCTGTCTTCGAAAGTATGTCCACTTGAATTTTTATACGTTTTTCGTGTTGCAGCCGGAACTAAAGAACATTCAGCAGGTTCTCATTATACAGTGCCCGAAAAAGTGGCTTGCCTCCGGCCGCTCAGCAAGGCTAAACTGTGTCGCTATCACGATGCCTTAATGTTTGCCTACTCGCGAGTAGTCTAGAAACTTCCAAAAGTGTCGAGTATGGTCTTTGGTTTGTCCGCTGAGCTGGGCAATTTGATTGCAAACGCCTCATCACCAATCGAGGTGACGTCATCAGTGCGTTGGTAGGGGGCGTGGTGGAGCGTGGCGATGGGTTGATGGTTGTGCGTTGAGTAGTGTTGTGTGTGTGTCAATATGCATGCTACTAGCCGGGGTTCAGTGTATCTGAGACGCTGATCGGCAGTCTGATGACCCCTGTGTAACCACAAGCGCGACTCGTGAACGTATCGCCTCTAGGAAAAGCCGACATCCCGCTTCCGCCTAATGGTGCGTCTGCATAATAGCCACACACGCGAGAACATAATCGGCTTAACTCAGCCCAAGCTGGTGAGGTTGTTTCACGAATGGTTGGCTGTTCGTGCGACGACAGTTGTATTTTACAGCGGTACAAGAGGATATTGGGCGTTCTTGTGTTCGTTCGTTCTCTGGAGATAGTGCTTTGTGTAATCCTTTGAATTATGCATTTTGACGGATGTGAGTTCAATAGGTCAAAAAGCTGGTTATGTGCAATTTTCTTTGGTTACATAAGACCGGTGCAATTTATTCTCATGCAGTGGGAGATTTCTTTCTGCAATAGTTGTGACAGATGGCTGCTCCCTCTGTCTGACTCGGAAGACCATCTTGTGCGGAAGAGCCTTGGAGGGGTACCGTGATGAGTGTCGCAAGTTTTGGTGAAGTTTTTATCTTATTTTACGGAC
The DNA here is from genome assembly GCA_003604175.2 of Clonorchis sinensis. Lineage (NCBI taxonomy): Eukaryota > Metazoa > Platyhelminthes > Trematoda > Opisthorchiida > Opisthorchiidae > Clonorchis > Clonorchis sinensis. The sequence goes on along the minus strand of CM030370.1, from coordinate 122,703,867 downwards.
TTTAATCATGAGGCTACCACATGTTACGTGCGTGCGACCGGGAGGTGTTAGTGTATAAAAACACTAACCAGTAAACTTAGTCGGGTCAGCAACTTCCACCTCCCTGGATGGATACCTCGGGACTCATCTCGCCAATGGTTAATGACAGTGGCAGAAGTGGCACAGTCGCCTAGTCAGTGGCGCCAATGCATCAAATATATCGCCCTCAATGCGAGGTGGTTCAGTGGATAGAGCGCGAATTTACTGACTGGAAAGTCCGTGGTTCGAACCCGACCTCTTCCTCTCGACTTCCCCTGTCTAGGCTTACGAAACCTGGCAGTATCCCAGACCACATACTTCTTTCGGTAGCATGGCAGCTAGGCACCGAAAGGGTGCTACAGCTAAATGATCATATTATATTATTATATTATCATGTGCACTTTGTGTTCACGCACTTGCGGATCAGTATATGGGGCGTTCTCTGAAAGCTTTCCTACAAGCAGTGTTGTCCGATAAGGGTGCCTCTCTCCTTTTTGTCGATCTGGTGGTAGATCGAGTTAGTCTATGCATTTGGCTAAACACGATAGTTGACGAATATTCGTGTGGAATCTTGTCACGAAATTTCACTATCACATGATTGCAACAGACAAACCCAATACAGAGCCAGATGTTGGAAAGTGTTCCATACATAAAAATTTCTGTTGTTCGTCTTTTACCTTTCATGTTTCTTCTTCCTACAGTCTTTTTCGTTTCATACACATTCTTCTCTCACTGTTTTTCTCCACTTTTGTTCCTTTGTCTTGCCTGTTCTTTTTGGTACTATCTGAGTTTCTTTACAGAATATCCGAGGACAGCCTTCGAATGACACCTCCACCCACCAACATTGGGACAACACGCGCAATCAGTGCTCTCAAGGCAGGCCAGGAAATCCTGTTCCCCTTATTAATGCCATTTACACGGACTCCCACATCGTAATCTAACCCCATCTACCATCGCGAAAGGAGGGAAAGACCGACAAACCATCCCATTTCCAGTTCACTACAAATACGGCTTAATTTGGCCATGATCCCTAAACTAAGACGAGTCATTTCGTGGACTTCTGGGACATAAAACCAATTCACGTTACAGTAAAGCCAGAATCAAACTCTTTGGCCCATTCTAAGGTTATGTGGGAATTTCACAGGCAAACAGGTCCAGTCAATGAGTATTTTACCAAAGTGCAAGACTTCATTGCCATTGAGATGCATATATCTTGTGTTGGGAATATCACGTAACATACGATTATTTACATACCATCTAGATTCGAGACCGCAGGGTAGTCCGAAATCTCCCCTTTCGCCGCGGGCGCTTACTTAACCAGTTAATACCTCAGGTGGGGGAAATACTGTAGAACTCTCTGTGTATAGCTTTACTTACCTGGAGGATATCTTTTGTTTGTGGCTCAATGAATGGCCTTAGGTTTTCGACAATCAGTGTGCTTCCCCAATGTTGAGCCCTTTCAGTTGGTTATGGTCCATCCTTTGGGGCCCTGTTTTTTCGCTATTCCGAAGGTGCTTTCAAACACTTATTACCTTCTGAGTGGTTCAGGTCGTTCACCCTTTCGGTGCTTAACTGCCATGCCACCGGAAGGGAGCACGAGGGCTGAGATGCCACCAGGTTGCCCAAGCCTAGACACGGGAAGTCGAAAGGCAGCGGTCGGGTTCGAACCACGGACCTTCCGGTGAGTAAATTCGCATTCTAACCACTGAGACATCTCACCCTCTGGATTGCTTGGTCGGCATTCGGACGCAGTCGAATCACAGCTTTTGATTCGATCCTTATGTTGGAGTTTAGTTGGTTTCCCCTAAAAATTTCCACATTGCGACCAACTGATAAAAATCCCTGGATCACTTCATTTAGCTGGTCCCAGAATGCACACTGGGTCGTAACAGAAACGTTAACACTACTGTTATCGCTACTGAGAAGTGTTGTCAGCTGTTCAGGTAGCTTTTTTCCTCAGTTGGAAAGCAACACCTCTGAAGTGGGAACGTTTTTGCCAACCAAAGGAAGACAAAATCGTTCGTGGTTTTGCGAATAAGTGAAAAGGGTTATTTCTTCATGTGTAATAGCTGGTTCAGTTAAAATAATGGCCAGCTAAACCAGTTCCCTTGAATAAAATCAAAGGTCTTATGACATTAAATACAAGGTATATAAGACAACAGTAGGCAAATATTCCGTTGACCAGTTGTCAGTGGTCAATGGTTAGAGGTCTGACCAACACAGTCTTCTGGCTCTAGGATTTGGTTCGGAGCATGTACGGCGACTTGTTCTGTAAAAATTGAAATGCACTTGCATATTCCGCCAAGCCGTTGTCTTGTGGTCGGACTTTTCCCCCAAAGATTTTGGTTAAGGTCCTTAATCGTCTTTAGGTCTGGACTCCCTGGCAGTATCCCAGCCCACGTAGAACTATGAATTGCACACACAAATAAGCTTGCCTCATCGGCCGTTGCGTGATGCCATCAGCGGGATCGGCTTACTTGCTGCATACAGCAGGACGGGTAAGCAAAAACAGACTAGTGCTCACGCTTCCCTTCTTTCTTTTTCACAATTTTTCTTCCCACTCCATTAATAACTATCCTGATAGGCCAAGCAGTTACAGCTGATGATCCCGTTTGTCCTGCATCGATTTCGCAAGTGGCCTCTGCACGCTGTCCGGCACCGACTACCTCAGGCATCTCAAAATCACTCTTGAAGCCTAGACGTTCGGTCTATCTGGCTGCTTTCAGTATCCGCAAGACAGCAAGCTGCACTTGCTCTCACACTGGAGTCGCCAACCGCCTCATCACTCTCCATTCGCTTCCGAATGCGCACATCTGGCGATCCATAGGCTGCTGCGGTAGGATGTGCAGGGGTCGACTTCGTTCTAAGTCACCAAGCGGAAGGATCCTCACTGGGTTGGATACCGGTTGGTATCTAGCCTCTGTGAGGTTCAGCTGGCAACGTCTGTGAATTAGCCTCATCGGCGGGAACTGGATCGCTATCTGTTTTTCGTATCTGCTTATGCCCCAACCGACTGTATCTCAGACACCATCAAAGACAAGTTTTACGACGCTTGCAGTATCTTGTTGTGGCGAGCTAAAGACTCAGATATTGCTGTGGTTGCCGGAGATCCGAATGCACAAGTGGGCAGGGTTAACGCATCTGACACTGATTCATTGGTTGACGTGGATTGCACTCCGTACGTGCGGACATTGGCAAATGGTGCTGACCGCGGATGGCTTTCATGCAGTACCAACTTCCCACATAACGAAAGTCATCTAGACACATGGTGTCCTCCAACGGTGTGCCGGTTGCGAACTAAGATTGATCACGTTATCATCAGTTACCGATGGCGCGGATGATTAACTTACTGTCGCTCGTTTTGGAACACATTTAAGGATTCCGACCACGCGCTCGTCCAGAGTCGCTTACGCATTCGCTTCCCAGGAATGCTAAAGGTGCGGACAAATCACTCGGCAACTGGGAGACTGGCAGATCCCAAAGTTAGACGCATTTACCACAATGGATATCAGACCGAACAGTGGCACTCCTTAAATCTCGGAGAAATATCCCGGCCGCTCCCGAACATAACTTGACGCGACGAATTATCAGTCGTCAATTGAAAGTGAGCGTGCGAGCCGACGGTGAAGTGTGGTGGACACAGGAAGCCAAGGAAATGGAAGAGGCCCAGAAAGCCGGTAATGCCCGATGATTATTTCGGTTCATCCTTGCGACCGGTCTCCGGAAACCTGCTATGAGCGAAACCATCAAGGATCGGAAGGGAGTGACCATCTTGAACAAAGAGCGCCTCGATCGGTGGGCCGCATACTTCGAACAACAATTGTCGTGATCACCAGTTGCCACTCGTCTGGAGCCCACAGTTGACGTAGAACCATGAACGGCGAACGTGTAGCTCTACAGCCTCGGAATTTTGTAACTGTATATGTTCCCATGCGCCACTGAGCTGCTGCTCCTGATGACCTCCCACTCGCATGGTTCAAAGATGGGGGTGACTCATCAGTCAGCACTTGTCTGGTCTGTTTGCATTTGGGAAAAAGAGAATGTCCTAGTGAAACATCAGTGTCAACACTGATGTTTCTGTGTCTGATGGTGATGACATGCAAGGCCCACTGGTCCATGTATCCATAACTAAACAACGACACATAGAGCGAACTTTAATTGTGTCGAGTTAGTTTCATACGTGAGCACTACCTTCAATAAGTACATTCATGTAATAATAATCGCTCAGGCGTGACATCCTTTCGGTGCCTAGCTGCCATTCCATCCTGGGACACTGCCAGGTTGCCCAAGCCTAGACAGATGATATCAAGGTGCAGAGGTTAGGTTTGAACTACGGACCTTCCGATAAGTAAATTCGCAATCTAACCACTGAGTCATCTCACCTCCTACATTCATGTAACCAACTTTGGTCCACCGTAAAGAAGACTTCCACCCAGTAACCGTCAACTTGAAGTTGGGCTACACTTTTTTTACACCTTTGATAAGTTCCGTTCTTCCATGTTAACAGCGAAGACTGAACTTCTCGCTGATCATGACGTCCTAGGAACGAGCACAATCCACCTAGTCCACACGAACCGTACGCTAGGTCAGACTTTTTTCGATCTGGTCACTAAAAAAAGTGGATCTACAATAAAGTGTGTAATTTCATAACAGATTCACTATAGTCTACAAAACCGTATGACCGCGAGTTCGCTGACGTAGAAAGTACTCTTCAGTCTGCCATGTTCGTGAAAGCTTAAGGAGTTCTTTCAAGTAAGCAAGATTCCGTCGTATCATATAAATGTCATTATGAACTCGCCACGGAAAGAGAACGCCATGCCGCTTCCAAACAAGAGAATAGCCGAAACGCGAATTCGGCAGTTGCTCAGATGACCTTATGCGACACTCGATCATGAACTGAGGTATAATGCTGTGATGATCAACCATCCTTAGAGGATATGCCTAGCAGGCGATTAACAGTTTGGACTCAGTTATACGCACCTGGTATTTACCTCATAGTCCAGTGTTGCACCCGGTCAAGTTGGATAAATCCAGAGTGGCATTCGACTGCGTGAACCATTAGCTTGTTTCGGGGTCTGGCGCTGTGGATAATCTGGTGGGTATCTTATGCCGTTTTACTCCAAAGCTATCGTGTCCGATTTTGGAACAATGCTTTATCAAGTGCGAGTCCAAGGGTAAAATCAGGACACGCTTCTCCGAATTGTCGAGTACAGCTGGAAAACAAATAAGCCTTGGCATGAGCTTGAAGCGGTTCAAAAAGTACCTGCTATCCGGAGAAGCATCAGGAGTAAGACATCTATGTCCTATCCCCTGCACCATCTGGCTAGGCTGCCTCCTGCAGCAGAGCGGCTTAGACTATTTTCATTAGCTCCGGCGATGGTCTCTCAAGAAAACCCTAAAATCCGCTACCTTGAGATAAAGACTTTTGAATCACAGACAATGGTAAAGGTCCCAAAAACAAATCTACATCCTCACATTGCTTTGTCGGTGAAACCTATGGGTCAAACGTACAAGGTGAGGCATCTTACTTAAACCTCTTTCCTAGGCCTGGGAAACCAGGAAGTATAACTCACCCATTCAGCCCATCGTCAACCGGCCCTCACTCATATGCCCTCCACAAGCATCGTCTTCATGATTGACCTAAACTCCAGATGAGATTACTTGCTTCACTGTCTCACAGTCATGTCAACTTATTTGCATAAAGCTGTATAAGGAAAAAAAGAAATGGAGCCGGGAGGTGGATCTAGGGCTAGCCTACAGCAAACATTCTAGGTGCCTATGTAATCAATACTGTCAGACGTCTGGATGGAAACTCACAGCATTAACTCCACTGACATTGGTCGGCCACCGTACCGTTCAGTGCCAAGCCCGCACGCAAAGTCACATGGACCCTGGAGAGCGAACAGCATTACCGACAACCTTCTGTCATGTCTAATTCTGTCCACCTCTAGGTTTCTGGCACTCCGAATTGGGCACGGAAAATAGCTTCCATCTGGCCCGGCCACCTTAGCTTATTGTGCTGCACGCATTCTTCGAGTTACGGCAGTGAAACGTCAGTGTCAACACTGATGTCGTCTCTGATAATGATGATGATGATAATTCTTTGAGTGAAGATCCGACTGGTCCTTAAAAAACCTGTCTCTTGATCAAGCAATGCCCCGGAAGTTTGTCAGCATAATACGTTCTTTGTATTTCTACACTTTGGAACGTGTGATAGTATACGGAGAGCTCTTCAAAAGCTTCTGTGGTGTCCGTCAGAGATGTTCACTCTCTCCATTCCTATTTAACTTCGTAATCGATGAAATCATGGGACGAACTCTGAAAGGTCTCCAAAACCCCGGTGTTCAGATGTTCGCTGACAAAAACCTTGTCGATCTGGAATATGTAGTAGACGTCGTTCTCCCCTTCGATGAGGAAAAGAAGACGCAGACGCTTTGGGATGAACTGACAAAGGTCATCCTGTCCTTTGTATGCACTTTGCACCCACAAAGGTGGAAGGATTCACTAAACCCGTCACTCACAATCCAGGGAGGGGCACTTGAAGTTGCAGGGCGTTTTAGGTACGTTGAAGTCGTATTAGTTTTGATTGTAGTGTAACGGATAAGGTCAATGCACAGATCTGCAAGACTCGGGTCGCGTTTGTTAATTTGAGAGAAAAGTTACAACATTACAGGGTATGATCAATTTTTGAAGACACCGTTCCTACTTTTGGTCATGGGGTCCTGTTCCAAAGTGGTTCCCAGTCTATATGAATGGAGTGACCACAGTTGAACAATATCCACTGTTTTCGGTTTGTTGAGGAAAGCGATGGATGTAGCAAAAAGAAATTCCTGACCAAGGTCGCACATATTGCAATCAAGCCCTTTAGCGGTCTCTTGCTGTTATACTCAGTCTGAACAGAACTTTATTGAACTCAGTATTGATTTCAGCAAGTGCATTTCTGATAGCATTGAAGGCAATGCTTTTGTAGTACCTTTCCCTCCAAGAAATAAGTCACAACTTTGCCAAGATATTAATCACTGTGGACGGTAAAATTGGCATTTAGAGGGAATATCTTCGTTTTCTTGTGCTTATGGTGGGAAAACCTGTTGTTCTTAGCCTCAGTATTTCAAAGTATTGTTACGTGGAGTTAATCGTAATAACCTACTATCCACAGGACTGAAACGGCCTGATGGAATGGAATAGAAGAAAGAATTTTGAGGGACGATAGTTACCAATTCTGTCAGAGGAAGGGCGGTTATCGGACACTGTTTTACTGGGGGGTCCGTGTGTAGCCTGGTTATTTTTCATTTTATCTAAATGACCACGCGGGTATTTTTGCCGTAAACAATAATGTACATGCTAGCTCAACATTCCCGGAAGCGAAAAAAGTGAAATACCACTCGGTGAATACAATGATTGACAGTGCAACTACAGATACTCAGGATGAGATTGGGTCAATTGCAATCCCACTGCTTGGAAGAATAGAGGTTTTTACATGCGCATTTAATAGAATGATGCACAAAATTATCTGGCATGTGAATAATTTTACAGAATTTTGCCGGAAACGCACCCGAAAGTATCACACGTTTTGCATCTTAGCGCGTTAAAACTGGATATTCGATGTATTTTTAACTAGATTGATTTACAAAGCATCCTCACCAACTGACATCCCACATATCTAACGTACAATGGAAGTCCTTGTAGGACCAATAGTTCCGTAAGACGAACCTTCTCTGACCTCACGTGGATCAGTTGGACGGCTTTCTAGTTTAATTTACATCTCAAATGTCCAGCAAACAAGGGTTGTTTAGATCAGGTTTTTGTTTCTTCAGGTGTAGTGCCAAGCATTCTAGTTGTTTCTGCTTTGTCATTCGTCAGAAGACTCATCTATCCCGTGCCTATCATTCTGACTGCCTCCATTTCGTCCGAAATGCACTTCGATGATATGATTCGTATGTTCGTCCCTGTTTTCGAGTTCAGCAACCTGTCTTGAAGGAAATGTCGAAAATCACCCTTTTGTTCGTTAATGAAGACGAGCGGTGTGCATTCGAAATTGGGGCCTAATGGTATCATTTGGAGTTTGTGCATCCACTTCGTAAATAACTCTTTCTAGATGAGCTACTGCATGGTTGAGATGATAAGAGGCCAGTTTTCGGACTGGACCCATCAGATATTGCTTTTGTTGTACTGACAAGCCATCGAAACATGCTTGGGTTGTATTTGAGCGGCAAAAGTCTGATTAACTTTGAGAACTCTATGCCAGTTGGATGAATCAGTAAGCATGGTAAACACGTATGACGTCGAAGTTGGTTAGACCTCGGTCAGTCAGTCAGTTGTAGCGAACAGTGGGTTACTTCGTCTTAGTTTTGTAAATTCTCAATCCGTTTTAGTGACGCTCTCTAGTGACTGAACTGAGCTCGCCTATCCAAATGTGACTTAAATACTGGTTCCATTTAAGGTTTATGCACTTCAAACACGTACGTATTTCCTGCATGTGTTGATATTCAACACAACACAGGTGATCATTTTCTGTCAGTAAATATTTGCATCCAGTTGATATGAATGGCCGCAGGAATTACTGAATAAATTGGATGATTGGGTGATTACGTGAATAAACGGTTAAACGCGTTAGTGATTGGGTGAGTGATTGAAATGCTGAATAAGCGAATGAAGGAATGGAAGAATTATGCAAAGCTTTTCATTTATTTTTCTGAAATAGCTACAGTTTTCATCTAGTGTCTACTGTAGTGCGTCCACCAGCCGAGAAGCTGCAGCCGGTCTCACACTTTCTCTGTCGCATATTAGTTATTTTGGCTATTAATTCGCAGTAAAGTAAATTGTGTTGCCTAAGAAACGCCGGTTACAGATAGAAGATTTTGACTGATAAGAGCAAACAGTTGAAGAAACAGTTGTTCCATCAATTTGTTTACTTGGTAGATAGTGACAGAGGATAAAAACAAGGATGATTTGCTTTCGGTTCATTGCAATAATTGGTTGTCCTCATTTTTACACCGACATGCAAGCTGAGAGCAGAACTTAATAACAATCATGTGAGAATTGCACTGGAAAGTGTCCTGCGTGAACTGTTCGGGCACAAAATTTTTTATTAGCTTATCAGGTCCAAAGTTTAGTACCTGTTAAGTCAAGCCGAACTAACACCGAACCAAGGAGGGATGTTCTTCGGTTTCCTGGACTCACAAGAAATTTTTTATTGAAAAGATACAATCTGCTTGAACCACAAACAAAAAGATAGGTTTCCCGAACGAGGCAAGCAGCGGCGTACGCGGCCAGTTTGCCACCAAGCACTCAGGTATACATTGGGTGCAATTTATACCTTGTGGGAGAGTGATCCAAATTAATAACCAGTTGTGACTTCCAAATCTTGGGGCGTACAGCCTTGTGGATCACCTCTTTTCATTGTTGCTAAAGATGCTTTGAATTTCATGATCTAGCCCGTTTTTCATATCCTTAAATTCGAATCCATCAAGTAATGAGTTTGTTATTTATGAGGAAAGTGACAATAATGTGCCCTGGAAATTCGCTAAGAATTTTGCAAAGAAATTGGTAAATTTGTGAACCCTGTATATATTTCTGCTCAGTCACGCTGAAAATTTGTATTTAATCCAAACAACCTAGGCAGTAACGATGGTTTGTGCCGTGGCGCTTCCATCGTACAGACAACGTGACACTTTATGTCGAACAAAGCGACGGCAGATTGCGGCTAATGAAGGCTAGCTAATGCTTACCAGAGGCATTTCACATGTTCAGATGTCTCTAGAGGACGCTGTTTTTCAAAGATGGTTATTGCTTGAGTATGTGATGGCTTGAATTTGCCTAGCATTTCTGCTTTGAAAGCGGGATACTGGTAGTGTCATTCGAAATTAAACGGAACCGATATTGACATTGGGACCAAAATATATTAAATGCAAGGATAACAAGGTATTCTGTATCAGCTGGTATTCAATGGAAAAACCTTGGGCAAATGCTGCAAAGTAAAGCAAAATAAAATGATACTTGGAATCGGCATTCGGTGATAACCTTCACAACTGGTGTTTATGAGACTAGGCTTCATCATATAGATCCCTTAAAACCGGCCCACGAGTGTCTTGGCATCAACTTGGCTATTGTGAGAGTGTTTTATTGGTCGTGAGAGTTCGTCGTTCTTTGATGTCTGAGGTAGATTAAGGTGAACCATATGTTGCATCCGTATTATTGCATGTAACTCTACCCATTTTCCGTGTTGGTCTCATCATCACCAATTCAAAGAAAAGTTCGAAACCCCTGTGCGCAATGCCTTGCAATAGATCTCCTCAGAGGACTTTGACTATAATTGCAATTAGTTGATGTTAGCTGTACATGACGCCGGAAGCTTGATCTGTGGTGTTTCCGAACGCGTACACCGGAACCAGTGGCTCTCAGGACAGTCACCATCACACTTTAGTGTGAGACACTGTCCTTTCGGGCCTATAGCGTTATTCGGCAGGACGACAGACTTTATTTTATCTCAAATGTAGCTTTGTGTGTACAGAGAAGAGTGAGGGAACCAGAATGTCTAACAAATGGAAGAGACTAATGCAGTCAGAAAAACGTGTCAGTAACTCCGCAAAATGAAACCTAAGAGGTCTTTTGTTAGTGATAGAATGCCAAGGAGGGTTTAGTTTTGATTGACGCATGTCGGTAAAAATACGCAAAGCATTATCATTGTTCTGAGCATTCGCGATGGCTCAGGTAAAACATCATTCTCTCCTAAAACTGGAACTGCTGTGGACAGCTCCGGAAAATTTGGCTTATCAAATTTTGTCCACCTCTAGATTTCCGCCACCGCGAATTAGGTAGGGAAAACAGCGCTTGTCTCGGCAGGCGGTAACTCGGCATGCGTAACACATGGCCCTGCCACCTCAGGATATGGATGCATTTTTTGAGTGATCAACCGTCTGTCTCCCGACCACCTTGTTCTAAATTCCTTGGTTCCAACCGATTATAGTCATACTTCTGAGAAGTGGGTGGTCGACAACCTGGAGGTGTCCGATATCCTCCACCTGAAGTGGCCAAGCCTCGCACTGTAGTCTGCTACACGCGTCCTTTGAGACCCAGCGATATGCTCTTTTAAGGCCATAAATGGCGCAGATCGGTAAACGCCTCTGGGGTTTGTGCGTTGATGCCGTCTGTCGTTCTCCCGTCAGAGCAAACGCAATATCCAATGCATGTATAGTGTTCCACAACTTTCAGCGTCACCCTTTTAATCCTCATATCAACGTACAAAGACTAGGTCTCGCGGCATGAGTTTGCACTTTGTGGGTGCGAAACATGCCGAGGGACTGGGTGACATTGATTGCCCATGCCTGCGCTTGATGGGAAAAACGGAGACCATTGACTCACCCCAGTTAGTTGGGATGATATCTTTCTCCCAGATAGAGGCAAATAGGTTGGACAAGCACCGACCGAATGCTTCCCCCCAATATTTCAACAGAACGGCTGGGAGTTCGTCAGAACCAGCAGCTCGGTGACGCTTGAGGCATAAGAGGCGCTTGCTTATGTTGGAAACCGTTGGGTTTTCCTAGTTTACTGTGCAGGGCTACGTGGTGGGTCGCCAACCCAGCTGAGCAATTGCAGGTGGCCGGTTGAACTGGTCTCGAAAGTTTTCAGCGCAACAATTCGAGCGCTCTTATTTCACCAATAGGCGAGTCGGTGTTGTTCAGTGTTTTTTCGACCACCAGAGTCCAATTTGCGCATCACCTGGGATAGTCTACGTACATTTCCAGAATTTTTCACCTGCACCATTCCTTTATCTTTCTGCTTCTCGGTCCGCGTAAATGCACCCCTTCGCCGGAAATCGGGTATTTCGTCGAGTGTTATTCTACTCCCGACCAGAAGGTCTACCTATCCGAGCTTCGCGCAATTTTAGAGAGTTGCTCAAGATTCAGTGCTTCAATCTATTTGGTTGCACCGTTCCTCAAGCGTTCCACGGCGCGTTTACTGGGCACTCCTGCAGATGTCAAACGAACGGCACAAAGGTTGATTATCAAGGGACAACCATTGAACCAAATGCTTCACTTTGGTTTTTCAGAACAATGTCAACCGCAGCAGGACCAGCAGCAACGACCTCCGGTTCATCAGAGGTGCGCAACCAGACGCGAACGGAAAGTTCTGGGAAGGTCATTTCAACAACTTACTTGGGTCTTGAAGCTTCGTTTGAGACAGACACCATATATCAATGGAAAGGAGGTTCAGCGTGCATGCGCGTGCAGCCCGTTTTCCGGCTTGTTTTAGTTAAAGGCTACCAGACGACCTAAATGTCGAGGTTTGGAGAGTCATTCAGAAGTGTCTGCGACCGTGGTGACCGAGTCCACTGTAGATAATGCAGTTGGTGACAGTGTGCGGCGAACGGATCCGTCGGTCTCGTTAGGTTGCTGAAGGCTCTTCAACCTTGTGAGAAGGTTCCCTTATGAAAATATAATATGATATCTCAAATATTGTCAACTACGTCATAAAGCAGCCTGTCTACAGCGCATCCATTTGAAGAATATCATAACCGAGAGCTTCACGTGAGCCTCCCATAAAAACCAAAGTGGGGTGTAAATAAGTGTATTTGTCGGATCTATCAGTCCACTAAAATAGGCCTACAGAGATATCGTTAAAATCGGAAGAGACGGACGGATAGAGGAGTGAGTATGTGAAATGGAAAGGGGCTTCCGCGGTGGTGTGGTTTTGCTTACCCTCCTCCTGTATGCAGCGAAGAAGGCGAAGCGACTGATAGTGTCATGTGACGAGCGATCGGCATGAGATTACTTGCAAGTGCGCAACTCATGTTTGTACGTGGGCTGGGATACTGCCAGGGCGCCTACACTACCACTGGGGTCTTCAACCAAAACCTTGAGTTCAAAATCCTAACCGCCAGGTATGGGTGGTTGGCGTAAAACTTTCAGAGTAGCCAACACTTTTAAGGAGCAAGCACCGCACACGTTGCAACTCCAGTCAGACTTCTACTCATTATCCAACTTGGTATGAGAGGCTCTGTGAATGTCAATACCGCACTCTACAATGGGTTGTGAAGGTGCACAAACAGTCTTACCGTTGTAAGGTCCAGTTTCTTCGCGGCGGCCTAAAATGAGCAAAATTTATACATTTCCGGTATCCTTTGATGAGTACGGGTGCACTTGAACCTTCCAACAAATTTTCATAAACTTACGATTACCCAGCCTTGCAGCTTTCTGCAGCTGCAACTATTTCTGGAATTGACTCTGAGGCAAACTGAAAAAGTAGCCGTTTGTGTACGTATTTGATGGGGGTTTCTCAGCGCGAGCTAAGTTGGACTCAACATAACCTGTTCATGCTCGAGGCTTGACATTAATCTCTCTGGTCGGATGCGCTGAGAAATGAGCGCTTCATCTATAATTCAGCATGTCTATCGGTAAAATGCGAATGGTTTTTATCCCCACTGTTGTCATCGTGCCGTCAAAGATGCATCATTTTGGTACCAGCAAATTGTTAAGCAATTAGTTTAACTCCTTGTAATCCTTCTTGGCTGTCAGTGTAGTCGTGATGGCTTCATTCAGTTTCTTCGGTGTTATTTATATCGAGTACGTATTTAGTTCACACACATGGATTAACCGTAACGTATGCCTAATCTAAAAACTTTCGTGCACAGCTGAGAAATTCGAGTGACTCGGCCGATTGTGTCGAATTCACCGTTTTGATTCTGAAGATCAATGCCGGGTCAGAAATTATTCCAAAACGCACCGTTACATATCTTACGGCATTTTCCACATGCGAAGGGCAGTTAATCATAGTAGAGTCAGGTCAAAGGCTTGGATTTGTCCTCATAACAAGGTAGTAAAGTTACTTTGCTGATCCTCCATCCTGGAAGTACACATGCATAATTCACTCAGATTCCAGAACAGAAACCATTGACCAAATACGGCTGCTACTCTTCATTAGATTGCATGCAGTATCCACTTCTTCTGCAAACCCCACGGATTAGCCAAAATGAATCTCGACACAACCCTCTCATGAAAGGCATGGTGAACTGTAATTAAATTTGAGGTGTAAGACAGGTTGACTGGAAGTGCGTCTAGGTTACCTGTAACGAGTTACAGAGTAGCCTCGAAGATGTAACGTTAACTTGTTGTTGCAGTGTCAGAATGCCGTTTTACCTATAAAAATACCCTTCTCTAAGAGTTATACTTCATTCTAGTAATTTTAATCCTACTGTTGACTTTATTAGGAGCAGCACTTCTAGTATCTTTGTGCCTAGCCGTACATATTAACTGATCGCCTTTCAACTCCGAAGCTTTTTCAGGAAGAGTTTCAGTGTTTTTGGTGGTTAGTCATCAACCAACCATACCAACAGCGATGATGCTGTCTGTGGTGATTATATTGGTTGGCATACGAAAGCGGCCACCCGTAGCCGCGTGTTTGTCAGTTCGATCCTGACGAAAATGGGACGTTGTCGGGTGTCTGCATATTTTGCATATTTCACAGGGATGGTATGCAGCTTAATTTGATCAAAATGAGAGCAAGATTGAGCACGCAGATTTCCCAGGGGTAATGAAGTCGGAATTCGAAGGTGATTGGCCATTACGAGAACAAACGAAAAACTGAAAAAAAAACACTCCGTCAACACATGTCCTTGCTGTGCGAAAGAGAGGAGGAGGGTACCCTTATCAAGTTTTGTATAGTAAGGAGAAAGAAAGCCAAGCTGCGAGTCAATGAATGGGTGAAGACAGAGCGGTGGTCGCATGCCTGCGAGGATGTGTTAGCACCAAGTGACTTGGATGAAGCGTAGACACAAATGCATCCGACATCCCACTGGCAAACATTCGCGGCTGACCTGGATGTAATAATTTAGATGACTAAATAACATAAGGACCGAATAAGATGGGTGTAAACGTAGCATGATTTTGGTTTACAACCCATTGTGTCGTATGACTGAATTTGCCAATGTTGTCTTTGGTGAGAAATTCTGGATCACACACACTCAGGAATATAAATTGTACTTAATTTTTAGATGCATTTTTCGATTCACTGCAACATGCATGAACACCATTCCAATAGAAAATAGATCTTTAGTGGATGACCTGTTAGGCCGAAGTCAATTAATTACAAGGAATCGGCATATAAATTACATTAATTCCAAAAGCATTTACACGTGCTCATCAGCAGTATATTTTGCACCTTACTAATCCTAAACCGAAACATAATTATATGCAAGGAAAAAGTGATTTGAACACTGTTTATCTAATATTTGGTGATTGACTGCAAGAAAAGAACTTCCATCTGTTAGGATATTTCATTTTCCTTAAGGATTGTATGGTCTTAAAGCTCGTGTTATAATCTGACTATGAATAAACCTGGTAGTGTTTGTCTCGGTGTTGGTCCTGTGATTAATCGGCTAACCAAGTTAATTCAAGGAAAGGAGGTGGAACGTGCCATAGCATTTTATCATCAGGATGTTTATATCGTTCTTTTATTCACAAGTTTATTTTTCATTGCTATATTACTGCTATTTCGAATGCAGGAGTGAGGATGAACCGGGTGTGTTTATTCTCAATTTGTTACTAGTCATCCTTCCTTATCTGATGAATCAATACAGCGTATGATCAAATCACTCTCCCCAGGAGTTGAAAATGGACATCTATTTTGAGACCAAACGAAACTTCTTATCACACAAATCGTAGTTAATGCTCTAGAATAAACGATCTCAGAGATAGTGTCCCTACCAAATGACGCTGTTGTAAATATCTTCGAGCATTTGAACATAACTTAGACATTATTTTGTGTGCAGACCAGATCGGAAATGCTTCGAAAAAATTTGTTTGGTGACCGTGCTATCGGAAGCAGGCGAGTCGATGACTTGAGCAAAACGTCCTAGAACAGGGCTGGAGAATTCGTAGGAAATATTCCTCAACCCAGTTTGTAGTGTTATGCATTTATAGTAGCATCTGCCACTATGTGTAGTCAGCAAGACAGTATTTTCAATCCGTACCATTCTGTAGCATAGTGGGCCAGTGAGTTTCACTGACTACTGGAGCTAGTATAACTTACACTGGAACCTAACACGATGTGAAACTATGAAATCTGTTTTACTAATCCAAAATGTACGTGAAGTGTACATTTCCCACACTGCAAAATGCGGTGGGATGAATAACGCCTTGGGTGGGACGAGTGATATTTGCGCCGATTTCTGTTAGTTTTTCACAACTCTGCAGCAGATATTCAAGGTTTCCGGTTTTACCATAATGGAGGTAGGAGAAAGGCGAAAGAATGGAAGTCAGTGCAGCAGTTTTGGAAATGCAAAGTAAAGCTAGTGATTTAAAATCTATATCGCTTCCGGATTCATTGCACAACCAAAGTGGGTTTTAACAGATGCGAAGTGAAATGCGTAACCTTCAGCTATATCGATTTAACTAATTCAACTCGGCCCCACTCCGATGCGTGAGCAGACCCAACCACAAAATTGCAAACTAAAGGCTTGCTACTCAATGCTTATGAAAATTGGGGATTAAAAGCGTACTTGTTTGAAAACACCATATGGGGAACATCGTACATCAAGTGCGACAATTTTCGAAATTCCTTATTTCCAAACGATTGCCAAGTGCAGGCTTGCTGCTGTCCAGAAAGCTGTGATGGGCGCTAGGGGCGACGTACTGCTGAAAGTTATCCCTCATCATCCTATGCCACAGCCACAGAAACTCTTAGGTATTTTTAGAATATCTGAGCTCACGCATTTGTCGATGGATATCTGGAGACGGGAAGTTTCCGGTGGTCCAACCGAGATATTGTCATGATGCGCGAATCCATGTATATCAAAGGTCATTGAAATGCAACAAGCTTCATAAGAACAAATCGTAGGGACATTTCTGCATGTGTAAAAATTTATGATCTTGGATAGCTTCCTGTATTGATATGAGGTCTTGCAAACTGCCTTCATGTGGGGAAATTAACTTGATGCAACCATCGTGAACTCTTGTAAGGTTAGCTCGTCTTTATTGTGTGGTTTACGTAGAGGGGAGTTAGGGGCACAGTTTTCACGGAACCCGCATAACGGTGATATACTGTCAGATAATTCAAGCGGGAAGAGCGACTGGAAGCTTCCGGGTTGCTTCAAGCCGTAGGATTCACAGTATTCACCCGGAAGAGATTTATTTGACTTTTAAAAAAAATAAATTACGTGTTAAAATCTTGGATACGTATGTCGTTCTTTGGGCACATGTTTTGCTTTAAAATTTGCTTCCTTCAAACTTGCTGTACCTTTGAAGCACCAACAACTGGAAGCACAGCAGACTCAAATGTTACAACGCATTTCAGGTCACCTGCCCGAGTGACTGGATGCAATTTCAAACAATGCTGGTGCTGCGATTTGCACACTACAATGAAGTTTGGCGCCGTAATATTTGGTTGTATACAAGTGATTCCTATTGGAGAGAGAGAATGTGCTACCTTATATTTCCACCAAGCGGTTACAAACCAAGAATAAAAAGAAACTGAACCAAACCGACGACTAAACCGGATTTCAGGACATAAAAATCAATCCACAAAAAGGTGAAGTGACGACTGTCATTGACTAACTGTACACAACCACCAAAAACAAATGCCATTTTAATGAGAGTACCGGAATGCAGTTATTTTGTGATACCTTACTCCCTTACTTGGTCGTTATTCACTTTAGGCGCTGTTTACTTGGAGATCAAAGCAAATATATAGTCGAAGTTAACCGATTTACATTTCTTCACCTTGTTGCTGTTAGAAAATTGCACACCATCATTACCGTAAGGAAATCCATGTTGTACATTTCCAAGGTGCAACTTTTGATGTCAACCTCTTCCATTGTAAATAATAAATTAGCATTTTCATTCGATGATATTCAGGCGGATTCTGTGTTACAAACTGAAGAAAGCCTGTGTGACCTGATATAAAAAATTGACACATGTTACTAGGATCAGCTTGTGGGCATATGCTGTGCGAATCGTCATAGACGTGAATGTTTCATTGATTAATGCTCGACAGAATGGTCGGTGTCCATAGTCTTGCGTTACACTCGAATGGTTAGCAAAAATACGCCCATTCTGCAAAACTGTTCAAGGTTGAGGTTTCGCACTTGGATCTGTGGAGAAGCGGAATCAAGATTGCGATTCTGTAGACTGAACCAGTACGTCCGTTTTGATGGAAAAATCCGTTGAATGTGTATAAGTTCTGCGGAGTTTTTGTTGAAGCTAACTTTGAACTGTGGTAAGGTCTATTAGCGTTGAAGTTGACTGAACTATTGACTGAATCAAAACGACAATGTTGGCGAATAATTACCACTTCTAATCAATCGGGTTGATGCAATATTAAGTCTTGAGTTGTTTTTGGCTGTAACAGTGTAAACGTCTTTAGTGTGTGAACTAGGATTTCTAGTGCTAAATGTCTGTCGAAGTTCGCATGGGTTTGTATTGTTCAGTCAAATCTTTTCATATTGTGGCTATTCGTTTCAACCATAGTGACAGATAAGTGCTGCATATTCTTGTCATAGCACGCTACTTTTGAGGATTCTGAGGAGTATCTGAGATCCTAGCAAATAAAAAGTCTCAAGCAGGGAAAAGCAGTATTGGATATCGAACATTATTTAGAAATCGTGAGACAAATATATTTCAATACCTTGATATCAAAAGAAACATGAGGTGGCAGTTGTCAGCATATCTAGTTGAGGGTCCGGTCATTCCATACAAAGCAGGAACATCGGAGTTTATCCGAAGACTTCT
This sequence comes from Clonorchis sinensis, assembly GCA_003604175.2. Lineage (NCBI taxonomy): Eukaryota > Metazoa > Platyhelminthes > Trematoda > Opisthorchiida > Opisthorchiidae > Clonorchis > Clonorchis sinensis. Next base: position 122,685,127 of record CM030370.1, on the reverse strand, counting down.
GAACTTAGCCAGCATTCAAGTAGCCTTCCAGATGGAAAAAACGCTTCGATCGGTTTTGGTGAAATCGAAAGGTCCCTTCCGGTTGGAAGGACTAGGTACTGTGTGTATAAAATTAACTGCAAAGATTTCAAAAAAGTTTACAGAAGACAAACTGCCAGGAAATTGCACATCCGAATTGGTTACCATAAGATGAGGATACAAACCACCAGGGAATGCGGAAGAATACCAAACGCTGGTCAAAGACGAAGCAATGGTGGTACATGCGTTAGACAGGACATAGAATATATATGGAGAATGTGGAAGTTTTAAGACGGGGACTGCAATTCACAGCATAGCGGCTGACAGCCGAGAAGGTGGCAATCACCAAGCACCACAGCGTGAATAGAATCAAGGGTGTGGAACTGGCGAGCATATGGAAGACGGTCTTACATAAGTCGAGTTAACACGTGACCTTTTTATTTAGAAACATATCAGTGTCTAGTTTATTACTCGAGTTGGTTTTGCCCTTTGAAAATATGTGTGGATATCTACCATCCCATTTCGTCCCAGGCTCAATCGCTCTGTCGACTGACTTTATCTACAAAGAATTAAATCAGTCGATACTAAGTTTAATCCGATACAAAAATACAGCTCAATTTGTCGCTGATTGTATAACGCCAGTCGAAATTGTTTGAGTCGTGCTTACAGATTTTGTGCCTATGGTAATGTTACTTACGTTTTGGGGTCATTTTTTACTACAGGGAGAAACAGAGTAGATGAAGATCTTAATTTCACGTATAACTCATTTTGTGTATTCTCGTGTCAACCGCCTTACGTTAGTTGAGGTGAAGGAGTATGTGCAGCATTACCACCAAGTCAAGTACGTGTTTTGCAATTACAAATCTATATTATAACAACTTATTTCATGAACAAGTTAATGCAGGTTTTTTATAAAAACAATGTCTTTCATTTAAGGAGTGAAGCTGCAAGTTTTGCGCGATCCAAAGCTGGCTGATTTTCTGGTAACACGTACTTAAAAAAATTTCAAGGATTGTACTTGCATTTCGCCCGCAAGCAACTGGCTTAATGGAGGTAGAGTCTAGTGATCTTTCCTCTCAACTTATCTATGCGAAGAAGGCAGATAAACTCACCGGGGCTTGTCAAGTATTCATGAGCGGCTAACCATGAATAAAAACTACTCAGCTGTAGTTTTTCTTGTCATAAGGACAATTTGTGTCGTTTCTGAAAATGACTGTTGCTTCGGTTCAACTGGAATAACAAGCGTTCCAATGTTTAGAGCTGCAGGTGAAATTGACCATGGTATCTAGCTTAATCTCACGTATGGCGAGCAAAGATTTCCACAAATTATGCTCACTTTGGCAAGTGCAATATGACTGATCATATTACGAGACTGTAGCGTATGTTTAAGTCATATAATAGAGAGTGACTTCTGGTCAGCTTCGCACGGTCTGATGCGATTTGGCGATTTTCTGCTACCTGGAAGTATATAGATGCACATTTTTAATTAATTTACGGTTTATTACTGATTTTTAATAAGCTGTATGATGCTTGCAGTTTAGCTCGTCTTCTGCATTGCTTTGATTTAATCTAAACTACTGTAGGTCATAAGCTTGTCATTTCAACCAGTTTTGATTATTTATCGTCTTGTGTCAGCATCATTGGTTTGATGGGAAAACATGCCAGTTTGCCTTATTCATGATGTATGGTGCAGAAGTTACATTCACCTACACAGCATCCGGCATTCTTGCTGATTATGTATGCCTGAACACTTTTAATGGAATAAAATTTAAGTTAGATCCATTCAATTGTATGATGGCTGTCACTGACATCCATTTGTGTCCAGTGAACTAGAACTTCCGAAGTGACATTTCGCTAAATGTAGGTTTTTGAGTACTGAGTACTAGCTGAGTTTTTTCGAAGAAAGTCCTAAAACTAACACAACGAATGTAGGTTTTTGAGTACTGAGTAATAGCTGAGTTCTTTCGAAGAAAGTCCTAAAACTAACACAACTATTAGCTTTGGGTATTTTTGGAGAAGAATGATTTGCCCTTTCATTCTCGCTTTCTTGTGCTGAGGAAAGTTAAGTAGTATATATATGTATATATACCACGTTGTAATCAGCGGGGTCGAATAAACAATTACAGCAGATTATTCTATCCATCAAGCATCAAAATAACCAGGCAAAGTAGAAATAAGTATCTCACCTGGCTATATAGCGTTGTCAAGTCCAAAATTAAAAATGCACACGTATTTAATTTTGAGGGATTAATTGTGATGTTGTGTATTCTGAAATCGACCAAATAAGTACTCATTATAATCATATGGAATATTGCTGACAAGATCTTGGCGAGCACCTTTATTCATATAGCGGTTTCATTGCTAAGGTCTTAGTATTGTTGTGAAGTTAGTCGAACTGGTTCAAAAAGTTAAAACTTTATTTGAACGTGTACATTCCCGGCTTATTAAATGTGCACTACCTCTATTAGTGGCAGGTAAACGGTTTCAGAGGAAAAAAAGGGAATGAATTCCAGTCAGAAGGGTTTGATGTTGATAAAGAATGACCATTAAGGTTTGCGTGAAAAAGAATTAAATATAAACAGTTCTGACTTCATGAATATTTAATAAGAAGGTGGATGTTTCAACTTTGATTACGAGTAAGAGAAACACTACGGAGACCCTACTGTTTTTTTATTCTATAATATCTTCTCTGTAGTATATCGTTGTAAATTCGTTTAATATAGCAATCACGGCCCTACTATTACTAGGCCGTATAGACTGAGGCAGAAACATAAAGAAAAAAATGTTATTCCGAAAATACCTTTTTTGACTTTAAGATGTTATCATAAACAGCAATAAAAGGCTGAGAAACTTTGAAGCGATCCACACAAATGGTTCATACTCTTGATGGTAAGGTTTCCAGACACATATCTAAAGAATGTTTTGGTTTAAAGTTTGGATGGGCGCAGTTAAGTTGAGGTAAATGTAATGAGTTGCCCTCTAAAATGGAGAAAAATCAAACGTGTAGCGTGTAACGTACGCAAAAAAATTCAGGGATGTTTTCAATCTAGTGGCTTTTTAGTTTTGGCGATTTGATCCAAAGCTGCTCAGATTATTTTACATGTATATTCTTCACGCTATACTTAATATGATACTCTTGCAACTATGAGATGGCAGGAATCTCACATCGTATCTGAACACTTCCGCATGCTGACTTTCTGAAAAGACAAGCAGTGAGGCTTCAATTGAGTTGGATCCAAACTGTGGTTAAGATTCCTTAGCTGTTGGTGTAAGCCGCACTTCATAGATTTTTAATAAAACCTGGACAATGTCCCACTACACACATAGTGCGAGGAAATAAAAGAAATGGATGAACATGGCATTTGAAAAATGATTAAACGGGAAAGCGCTGTTGATCTCATGGTAGCAAACGCTGAGTCCTACAAGGTGTTTATCCAAACAGCCTTGAAATTTTCCTTTCGTAGAAGCGTGGACCAAATCCTCACGAAGTGGGCCTGAAGGGAGGCTGATATGAACTACAAAGCAGAAAATGTGGTAACCTACCCTCAAGTGCTGGTGAACTAGTATCAATGGGTTGTGTAGATAAGCTTTACTGCATGCTAAAATCTGCAAATCGTTCGGATAGACATTCAACTCGTGGAATCTGGAACGAATTAGATAACTCGTTCACCATTTTGAATTCTTGACGTCGTGGATGTTCTAAGGTCATCAGGTCTTGTGAAATCTTGGGATTACAAATTTATACAACGTATTTTGGATGAAGCTCGACGTATTATTTAACCAGCTTATGGAGACGGACAGGTCAGACATACCAAGTGCTCTTTTCTGGAAACCAGAAAACATGTTTGCTTAAGTAGCAGTTGTTTGCTGAACACCAACGGTTTTGATCCTGTACTGGTAATCCCATGTCATTCTCGCGTGTTGATCTGGATTTAAGCTGAGTCAACAAGTTAGGGAAAATGCCATGGTATGGAGGTGGTAAGGTTTCATACTTCGTCAGGGTAAGCGGAGATAATTCTTGGTCGCTCAGTGCCAGCTAGTCGTCCGAAGACGGTATGATATGCCACGGGTGTACGCAGAAAACAGGAGGGATGGAAACATTTTTGGCACCAAAAGATCATATATAAATTGGAAAAACAAACGGGGCCAAGTGCAGTTGCCTGTAGAACACTCCTGGATGTAGAGGTCGGTATGGTTGCTCTCCACCGATATGATGTTTAGGAGGATACCCTTCTACCGAGTGGAGCTAGTTTTATGCCGTGGCTGATTTATTTTCGTTAGCAGTAAAGTGTGTGCAACATATTTTTGTTACGACCAGCGGTAGCAGGGACCGCACTTTGGAGTGGTGAGGTGCTGCGCTTCAAACAACTTGCGATATGCTCTTTGCAGTTATAAAATTGCTCAATGAATTTTGTAATGGCGGCATGCCTTATTTTACTTCTTGGAGCAGGTCGCCTTAACAGTACGGGTTCATAGTTTTCGATGAAACGGAAGAAAATCTTGACGGAAGAGCCAACTTCATTTCACAGCAGAGTGCAATTCTACAAAAATCAAGATCAGAAACTGCTGTGTATTTATCTAGACTACGATTGCGATGAGCAAACAGTTTTTCGTATTACTCCGAGGGAAAGAGGCATTGATTCCATACTGAATGGGGGAATAAGATTCTGACCTAACTTTGGCTAATGTCAGAAGCTGGTTTGAGAAATACTCCCACGCCAAGTTGGCGGAACGTGACTGACTGACTGCAATAGTCGTTAGCATCAACCATTTTTGTCTATCGATGTTTGCGATGAGCCGCGACGATTCACAGTATAGTCTTAATGCTTCAGTATAGCAGAACTTTCGGGACCAAAGTAGTACATGGTCACCAAGTTCCAAACTCTACTTCGTCGATCGTGAGCAGCAAGCTCTGGTTCGCGAGCTCCCCTTTCAAAAAGCGTCTAAAAGCGCATGATTAATCCGTAGTCCTTCAATCTGACCATATAAGAGTAGGAGAATGAAGCTGCCTGTTATCAGTGTATGTGACAAACAAATGGTTACTAATTTTCAGTGCTTTGATTAATCCCTGATGAGCTTCAGATGTAGAGTCGAGTGATCAGGTGATCGTAACTGCAGACGTAAAGAGGGAAGATGCGTATGAAATTTTGTCGAAAAAACAGGCTGTTTATGTTATGGAACGACTGTACTGCCTCTGATTATCCTACCATTTTTGAGATAAAATTCGGACATCTGTAATTCTTAGTCAGTGACACGATAGTTAACTGTGTCTCCATTGGTGCATGTAGTCAGTGAAATCAAAGTTTTGGTGACAACACAACTCCAGATTTCGCCACGTAACCTTTGGATATTGACGCACACACGGAACAATTCGGAGGATTGTAACGGTGTTTTTTCATAAATTAAGTTTCGTAGTGAGGGTCTGAATGGAGACATATGTGATATAATGCACTTTGTACAACTGGTTTCTCAACGTACTGACTAAGTTTTAGGTGGTGAGTTTTCCAAATGCAGCTGCGTCCGAAGAATTATTTTTGCTTGACTGTTGCTTGAGTTGCTGCAATGAAGTGTGGATCCTCAGATGATCATCTCGCATCAGATTCAACGAACGGATCGGTGACCGATTCTGTCCGTGCAAAATATTTAAATCGCTCTTCGAGAATCAGTCTTGATCGTGGTATCACAAATCCCAGTTCTGATGGTACATATTTTTTCACCACAACCTTAGCACTTTAGTGAACATATTTCAACGTTTAAGGCAGTTTTTGGAGATTTGTAACAGCTTTCCTGATATCTTGGTGATCACATAAACCTTGCTACACTATCTGCGAGCATATTTTTGACTTTTGAATAAATTTTATACGCGTTTAGATTCACCACATTTACTGGAACTACCACCTTGGGATACCACAAATTTAGAAGGAAATCTTTGCATCAGGTTGTTTGCTGATATCGTCTATTATTCGATGAAAGGCAAAGAAAGATTTGTTTTGGTTGAGTGTCTCGAAATTGAGTAGCTAGATGGACCATGTTGACCATGAAAACAAAAACGTCTGCCAGAGTTTGGTTTGATGATTTGGTTCACGACCAAAAAGATCATTTTACTTTTACTCCTGTTTGTCTCGATAGTGTTACATTCTTCCGAAATAGAACGCACGGATGTTATTTTCGAGCAGGATAGCGAGTATTAGGTATTGTCGAATTAAGAATTTTTCAGGTTTTGTCAAGAGTCATAATAATAATGGACAGTATTGTCGGCTGTTGACGCATTTATTGCAGTTATTTGATTGAAAATCTGGATACGTTTATGACCCTGGCAGATGAGAGTCTAGGTTGGTTGACTGCAAGTCTGACTGCAAGTCTGCTCCTGCTTCCTTAGTCTAAGTTCAACGCGGGCAGCAAACTTGCGTGCAAATAATGAGTAAACGATGTCGCTGATTTTGCATACAGAGTTGTTGAAATGCTCCGCATAATCAAAGCAGATCCGGAATATGGTATGTTGGTTAAATTGTGCTACTGATAGCCTTGCACAATCTGGATGACACCAGTTTGATTAGTAGGTACAACACTGACCTGCTTCAACCCATTTGACAGCTTAAAAAGACTTTCAATGCGACGGTTCCTGTTGACGTCTCTTCTTTATCTCAGTGGGCAGAAAATAATTTACTTAGTCTTGAAGGTGACCAACAACAGAAATCTTAAGAATGGCTTGACATATTGGCTGAAGATATGTTTTTTATGGAGATTTTTTTTCCGCGGAAAGTATGGGATATAGTAGGTCAAAATCTGCGTAAGGTGACAAAAATACAAATTTCCATATCACGCTGAGATTTTGAACTTGAATTCAGTGTTGGGTCAAGTTTTCATCGAAATCTCCAACTGATATGCCTTTACTCAGCAATTTTAATCAGCATCAATTTCTACACTATGGAATGATTTAAGGACTGCTCGGTAGTCGGGATATCTCTTATCGTATTGTACGTAAGCAAAGCACGCAAAACTACGTATTTATTTACTGTATCCGTGGCTAATTCAGTGGCACGGCGACCAAAGTAATCTTTGTACGGAAAAGCATTTTCCTTCAATAGTGAACACCTACGGATACCTTCCAGAATGCCAACTTTGTCTTTTGTCCAGGTTTTCAAATTCTGAAACCGGGAATGTTACTTACAACAGAAACAATTGTGGTGTGGGCAAGCATTCTGACATATTTTCTTTAGTCAGTTCACTAGTTGTAGTGTAGAACATCTGCATTTTCTAAGGAGTCCTGTCCCTGAAGGTCTTTTCCAACATGAAAATAACGGACAAAGTGAGATTTTTCAATCCTTCTCCTGACATATACTTTGGACAGTTACAGTCATCTTGCATGACTGTATTTTGCAGCGAAATATGCTCTTGCTCTATGAAAGTATTTACCCTAAGTGGATATGTATCATTTTTGTCATTAATCGGCACAAAATAAAAAGCACCATGACAAACTGTTTATCCATGGAGCACATACAGCAATCTCCCAAGAGTGATGCGTATGAAGAGAGGTCACCCTCTATTGGAGTCTACATGAAGAATTCGTAACTCACGGACAGGCCACAAGCCACCTTGATTTAGGAGCCACGGTTCTGCTCTCGAATGTGTTCTTTCACTCCTAGAGTCAAGCGTATACTATCTTCGTCATTTTTAAAGCACACATAAATACTTCTAGATTTTGTTGGCTGGACAAGTAGTTCAATACACTCGTGCTACAGAATCCCATCCGTATTAATGCTCAAAACTTGGCCACCTTTGATGGAGAGCGTTCTCAAGTTTCGATCCAAAACGAACTGTTAGTCTTTAGGCTTTATCGCCGCTCAGTACTTGTTTTCTTGTCTTTCTAAAGAGGCATCTATAATCCTGAAATGAATGGGCACTAATTACCAAATTCTACTCAGGATAGCAGTCCATGGGAGGCAAGAAAATTTTGTGTTTCTAAATATAGACCTAAAAATGCGAAGTCTAAACTAACTTAACCGGAAATTGGAAAGAAAAAAGACAGTGCCATAGAAAAAGGTCCAGTTTTTGCACACTAGCAAGTATTTATCTTCAAAATATGTTCGGTAAGGTGGGCATGCTGCTTTTTTGGTCGGATCAAGCACCATTATTGGGCAAAGAGGCCAATCAACCACCCAATTTTTTCATTATCCAGCGGGATGATAAAATGCGGACTCTGAAGAACCTGTAGTTCGAAAAAATACAGCAACCCACCGCCGAATATTCTGCTTTGTCTAGTTAACGTCCTCTTAATATTTGCGGCGCTCTCCCGTTTATCTAGACGAATGACGAGAAATCAAAACCCAGGCGTTTGCAAGTGCGGGTAATCTGAGGCTTGGTTTTGTCGGATGTCGGTAACACCACTTACTGAATCCAAATAGTCTCAGAGGAGCGATTAATTCTTTAACAAGATATATTGTGTTTCCGGTCGTTGCAGTTTAAACTTCAACTTTCATAGGCCTGGCTTTTATTAGTTCTTTGATGAACATGGAAAGTATTGCTTGGCTAATTCTAAGCAGTCACACCCCCTGACACATCCCCTGTAAGGTTCAAGCGACATCTTTAATGCTTATCACATACTCTCTTCCAACAAGAACATGCTATTTGTGGTCAAAAAGTACAGAACTGCGTTGATGGTAAAGCGCCATCTATGTGCATCACTGATAAAAGGGACCCTGGCCCCCGGTTGATATATGCAGCGGAAACTTCTGATCATTGGAAGTACGCGGGGCGTTAACACTACCGCGAATTCGATTTTGAGTTAACAGTAATGATGTAATAGTTAAAGCTGAAGTCTCGACCGAGCCCTTCGTAATCGACGTTATACTTTTTTGTAAAACCTCCTGCACACAGGCTGCCTGGAGGTCCTGATGGGAAGATATTCAATCAAGTTTTTTTATATAATTGCCAGGGGGCGAATGATCGGAATTCGCAGATAGTTCAGCTAAGATGAAGTGCATTAGGAATATCTCTGCCATTTCGGCTGTAGATGGGATGGCTTACCATGTAAACATTGATTTGTCTCCGGACGTATGAATCGGTCTTGTAAAAGAAGTACTCCACACCTACCCTTGACAACTACACAGATATCTGCCTTGTCATCATACGTGATGTTCGGAGAAAGTTACTGTAAACTCAACGATCGCACGTGCGCAAGGTCTCGTTTCTCATGGAAGCTATAGGGACAAAGATTTTGAGATGATGTGGTAGGAGTTGAGAGCAAGTAGCGGGTGTGCCAATAGTTAGCCTGCAAATATTGTTGGCGGGATGTGGAGAACATATCTTGTCCTAGTAAGGTTCCTATGAATGAGGAAAACAGTTACGGTACAAAAACATGACAATAAAAGTATGCACCTATAGTGAGTCATAATAATACCATGGAGGATTCGTCAAATGCTGCTGCAATTCGGTACCCCACATTACAGCGTTAGATATACCTAGGAAAGAGTTTTAACTTATCAGCTGACCTTTAAGCTTTGGTGCTTCTCGGTGTTTACAATACACGATGAGTGGTTTGATAGTAGTAGAAATCTTCTTAGAAAGGGGCGAGTCAAAGGAGAGGATGAAAGAGTTTTCATATTTTTTTATTTCGTTTGCGTGAGATTTATCTATCTAGGTTTAGAAAGCCTACTATTTTGCGATATGGTGTCAGTGTAGCGTACAACAGCCACTTGGTGATAAAGATTGGGATACCATTAACTGAAAAGCAGAGTAAAGTTCCTCTGGACGAAGAAAAATCGACAGCCCCAATCTGGTGTAATATCACGGAACGTGTCATAGTGCTTGATGAAACAGCAAAAGAACCACAATGCATACCACCCAGTTGATTCAGTGATCATTTGCTTCACTATTTTATACGACTTTCCACAGTCCCGTTAGAGGTAATTAAGCTGCAGGATTATAGGATATCTTTTACGCTGTTGATGTATTGATAACAGGAGCGACATATCTGTAGGACAGTTGCTGACACTAAAAATCTATAAAAGTGTCATTCATAAAATGCTGACATTCATCCATCTGTCCATTAAAAAGAAAGACCGACCACTCCGGCAGATGCAGATAAAAGGCACTGGGTGTTGTATAGAACCGCAAAGTAGTGCAGGATAAACCCCCAGATGAATTTAGCTGACCCTTAACAGACCCTCCTAGGAACAGGGGAACTTGCGGCAATCATAAAGGTTGGTCTCTCTATGGGACACGGCCTCATTTGCGACGGCAAATGGGTTGAAACTGCTGATGACACTGGTTGTATTAAGAAGATTATAAATAACTTTGGATGCTCCTTAGTGGAGTGTTGTTTGCTGTCTGGAAACTAGTCAGGTCGAAGCGACATTTTTTCGCATGCACACTCACATCCTTTTCGGTTCGTCGTACCAGAGGTAATGATTTTAGTGAAATCACTGATAAAGTACCACCCATTTGGTTGCGGTTGTTTACTTTGGTTACGAGTCACAAGACCGACATTGTGGACAAAGTGTCGAAAAAAGGTTTCATGACCCTGTGCAATTTAGTTCAATGCTTAAGTTAGAAAACCGCCACACAGTGAGAAGAGAAAAGTAACTGTTCTCCTCTGTGTGAAACTTAACTGTGTCAGTGCTAATATACTGACACTATTTCGTGAGTTAGCGATTCGAATATAGCATCATTTTCCTGAAGCGACTTTGACACATCGATTTTATCACACGGATCCCCTTACCTAATCATGCTTGTTATCGTTGTCATTCGTTTTTGAGGCGAGGGTTTCGCTTCATAATGGCATTTGCCTTTGTTGTATTTAAACACTGAGATTGGTAAATCCACATCTGAGCAAATTGTAAGCTTAGATATACTTATTTGTTTTATGTGAGCCAGTAAGTCGCATTTGGGGTAGAAAGTTTTTATTTTTTTTAGTTTTAGTTTTTTGAATATGTCGCGGAGACAAAATATCGTTGCTTACATGCTGTCCGAGTCTGTAGTTTAAAAGCTCTTGAAGTTCTGCGCAGATCGATGGCACTGTTTTTTCCTTTCCTGTCAATAAACTATTTTGCCTGACAGCTAACCGTTTTTTTGTCATGTGTTTTTGACATTATTGCAGTATTTGATTGCTCAGGATATTCTTGTTCATTTAGACGGAATTAGAGCTTAGGATCAATGTTTAAACCAGTTAGTAATATTTTCAAAAGGTCAACTCAATAAACGCACCGATATGTCATTATTCCGACTAATGGCTGTTATGTAAAGTATTTTAAACAAAAAATGATACTGGAACTTCTAACAGGGTTAGTTACATTAGAAAGTAGTTAAAAGCACCAATAAAATTGAATTAGTTTGAAAGTTGGTTGAATGTCAGGCAACGGTATACTGGAGGGATACTGGATATATAAGCCAGCAACAACGTCTGAACAAAACACTATGCAGCTCGGTACAAATCCATGCCATGTGAAGCATTCGAATGGAAAGACCACTTAGAAGGAGTGTTGGTATGTCTAGTTTGGCAAGCCGTCCGCCACCAGATGCCTTAAAAATTACACCAGGCACATCGATGAAAGCACCTTCACTCTAGAAATCTTTAGCGTTCGATCTGATACACTCAACAAATCAGGTCCTGCTGCTTGGTTACTGTTATAAATTCAAGCCAGAGTTTGTTTTGTTCACTCTCAAGAAGGCACTGCCGTAGCCCCTCATACCTCTGACAAAATATGCGACCACTATCACAAAGAAAGATCTAAGGGCTTGGCTAATTTTTCCGAAATTTCGGAATTAAGGAGTGCATAGGCTTCTTAGAAATGCACAGGGTATTGATGTTGTTTAAAACGGAATTTGCAACCTAACGTTGTCATTCTTAAATCAGTCATGATGCGGTTAGGTGTAAACCAGGCAAGTAGAATGTGCCTGGCCGAAAACTCCCACATTATCCTCATTTTTTGTAATATTGACTACACACCGTTTCTAGACTAGTTATACGTTGTACGGTGATATTTTGGAATAAAGATATTTCGGTTTCACTGCTTGCTTGTTGGTTTCATCCCCTGACTTGCCGATTAGATTGCAAACGTTTCTTCCCCAACTGAGACTACATCATCTGCTTGCGTACATAAGGACGCTAATCAGTGTGTAATGGCTACACTGTGAGTAGATAATTTCGAGTCGGCTGTCATATAGATGTACAGGTCGGTATGGAGTCTGGGTTGCGTTATGTCTTTATTTCCATGCAGCTGGTTGGTTATTTGAAGGCTGCTATTTCGGTAGCCCTGCCCCTCTGCTCTGATTGGTGCGCGTTCGCCTTGAGTTCTGGTCTGGTTTTCTCTCATGGGATTGGTTACTTGAGAAAAATTTTATTTTTAGCTGTTTCCTTCCGCCACTTTAGCTTGTTCCTCTATCGTCGTTGTGATGTTTAGTTTCCTACCCGCTTCAGAGCTCAGCCATTATATGGTCATTTGGAGTGCAGGTTCTGGAATAATTGTTCCCTGTAGTATCATATTTTCATAACCGAATGCACTACCTTCGTTCTTATATGAAGAAGCACATGAAATCGTCTCTACTTGAAATAACTTCACTGTACGTCTTCATGAATTCAAACCCACAACAATGAATTATGCCTTCTGTCACCGTAAATTCATGTGGCCAGTTCCCTTCACATCTAGCCGTAATAGTGTTTTTACTACTTCTTACATCAAGGTTTGTAAATATTGCTTGTTTTCTTCATCCGTTTCAGGGTTTTGTTGTTTTCCGGAGGGTCCTCGTCAACATTAATGCAATTTTGACGCTGATGTTTTTGTAAATGCCTTGGCATTATTATTCTGGTTACGTTTTTTATCTTCAGTTATTCAATCTTCTTGTGTTATATTTCTGATGAGAAAGCATCCTGAGTCTTCCTCCAAACTTAGATAAAGTTCTATGGGTAGTCATCGTTTTGTAGTACATGTAAAGTTCATCTATCTTCTTTTGTCATTGACCATTTTGAATTACAGTGCACCTTAATTCATGTGAATAATGCTGCAAAGCAACTTAATTTATGAGGGTAGGGCAACACCTGGCAACTCTCGCATCACAGGGTGGCTTAGGTAGGCCGGAAGCCTCAACCTTACAATGATAACCGTACACTTAGGATTCGATTTTCCCAGATACATCCCTGCCCATGGTCAGGCATTTACAAAGCGATCTTGGATTTTTACCGGTCATTTTAATAAAGTAGTCTAATCTTACATACGCCAGCAGCTGGAAATTATACCTAATCAAATCCACCAGCTGTTTAGGCCGTTTGACAATTCTGTATTCTTCTGACTAAAAACTTGGAACGATTGATTTTTGTTTACCTGTCTACACCTAACTGTTGAATTACGATAAGAATGTGGACCATACGTGCTTGCCCAAAAACAATTCATTCCTACTAAATAGCTCTTTTGTGTCTGTGAACCTGCCTCTTCAAAGTAATGACTACAAGTTGAGAAGCGTGTAGAACTCATGCAAAAAAGACAGCGAACATAATGTTTATAGGGAAAGGAATATTCGGGAATATATGTAGAGAAAATTGACAAAGGAAACACAGCGTACTCGAGGTACAGAGTAAGGAATATATTACGATATGAAACGCATACCCTGTACTAATAAGTGATATGTTAATCGTATGTTTGGTTTAGTTAGCCGGATGCTATAGTCATTCAAGTGGAGAAAGGAATAGCAGCCCGTATTTGCTAGTTGTAGGCCTTTAGATTTTCAGATCAGTGTTTTTCACTGAGTGATCAGCGTCAGACGTTATCCAGCTGTGTTTCTACAGTGAAATAAACAAAAACGTTGTACCTTTTTTAGAACAGTAGTGAACTTCCATAAAATAACCAGTGTAGCTTTGTATCTGTCAATCATACACTACAAGTAAATGTCAAGAAGGATCTGTGTTTTGCCGACATTTAACATAACTTAGACGGACAGTTTGGTTCCAGGTCTCTATTTATCCACATTAGACGTGAAAAGCGTGGAATACGTGGAATCTGCATATGTTAGCGATTTTCCTATAAACGGTTTTTGAAACTTTAGGCAAAACTATCGTATAATCTATGGTTGTCAGTACAGCTTTGCCCCCAGCGAACACAGTGGACCAATTTTGCTGTCGCCAGGAAAGATTTCCCTCTGGAAATAACAAAACTTACAAACGTACTACTCGAAATTACCGGTGGTAAAACTGCTCAAAAGTACTACCGCATTACCACCGTGAAAACATTCCGTCGGGAAAATTCTACGGCATTCATTTTATTTCACTGAATGCTTTTCAACTCTGCTACACAGCGTTCCATCCTGAGGTTTGGACTTTAAAGCAAGCATTATGCGGGCTCTACTGTCCGCAAGCATGTCTGTAGAGGCGCTGCACAAAACACTGGAACATTCAAAAGCTATCCTTTGAAAAGTCGTCAGCAGTCCTGACTAAGTTTGACTTTTGATATATACGCAGTTCACTTCAGAATAAATGTCCTTTATACTGACCACAAGTTTTGGCTGCTACATTAAGGAAAACTGTTTGAGCTCCTCGGTTTTCGAAAATTAGTCCTTCTCCTAAGTTTTATGAGTTCATATACCAACAGCAAAACCTAGGCCTCGCTTTTTGGAATTTATATAAAGTGTTCTTACATTGGCAGAAAACAGGTGCATGTAAAACTTACATAGACCAGAAAGCTCATTACTTAGTTTCTGTCATCAGACATCTGGCGGAGTGGAAATTAGTCTACTGCAGTGGGTGTGCGCTGAACTGGAAGACAGACCAGCTCTGGGTAATAACGCGTATCAGATTAATGTGGTTTGGACGTGCATCATGCATGCTTAACAGTCGTCTATCATTTAAAACAAATGCTGGAAAAATTTCCACGGGAATCAGACAATGATTTAGCAACGTGAAAAAAACGGATGCGTTCAAACGGAGCATTGGCTGATGTTGGCGTTTTTGTCAAGTCTCCAGTTTTACACGCTCTATTCGCCATTGTCTAATGACTTATTTCTCCATGGTTGAATAAAAGTTTGGCGCTATTCTCTAGTGTTTTGCTGTTGCTGGTGTCCCTGTTTCCAGTGGGAAATGACATAGTAATCAGTGAAAACAACAGTCGAGGCATAGATGTGCTCGGGTCACCAGCTGTGACATTTGGGCAGAGGCGCAAACGAACTTGCATTAAGGAAGATGAATCGCTTTTGATTGTTGTCATTCACAATTTAAGTTTGAACAAAAACTTATGCAGTAAGAAATGGAATTAGGGTTTTTATATTTGAATTCACAAAGTTTATTCAACTATGTTTGAGGAGTTTGGAACCCATGATTTTGTGTCGGCTTGGGTCCTCTTAATTTGCTAACCAGCTCTTGAAGAACGTGGTTTCCGTTATACTTTCCGCATATTCTTTCATTTTTGCGGGATTACATCTAATCACCTAGGATAAAAATTGTGGACTAGCTGAAATGGTAGGATGATAAAGGTAAGAGTGTGTAGGAAACTCTGACCGGGAATGACTTTTGTGGACTATTCTAGGGAATGGCTTTTTCACAGGGGTGACATTCAGGGAAGGGAAGAGTTATTATACCTTGGTTAACGCTTGGATGACTTCTGACATCCTGGCACCGGGCAGATATTGCCAAAGTTTTGGATTACAGACGCTTACAGGTCTGCACACTGCACAATGGGTGACCCTATGTGCTCTCAATCGGGTTGTAATCAAGACGAACTGGTTTACTCAACATCCATAAAAATGTAACAAATTTCCGGCTTTATGGTGCGAGTCTAGGGACTGTTGCACTGCTCCTTTCGAACGACGTCTCCTTTTTTGTTTTCTTGGCACTGAGTGGTCACAAAAGGGTTCTCTAGCGTTTAAACCAATGCACCAGTTCAAATAACGTGTTATTAACACTGGCTCTCTAATATTACTCCAAACGAGTACCCTGAGTAAGCAAATTTTTTCTGCATGTTTACTTCCAATCTATTGCCAAAGACTCTTTTTGATCACTACTAAGACTGGGGTGCCATCTTACACTCCAGAGTCAAATATTCTGTCCAAG
This sequence comes from Clonorchis sinensis, assembly GCA_003604175.2. NCBI lineage: Eukaryota > Metazoa > Platyhelminthes > Trematoda > Opisthorchiida > Opisthorchiidae > Clonorchis > Clonorchis sinensis. Next base: position 122,669,076 of record CM030370.1, on the reverse strand, counting down.
AGCACAAGCGAATCTAACTGTGCCGATGCATTTCCTTATAAATAATAAAATTTGCTGCATTGTTTGAATCATAAAAGCTTCCGTTATCCAATCTGAGAATAGGTCTTGGGTTCGATACATTTAACAAGACCCCGTGCTCACCACGAAGAACAATACCTTTAGAACAGTAAACGATGTGCTCAGAAGTGTATCTTTCGTACCCCAGTATTTTCTTTTACGTCCACTTGAGATATCAAAGCAATCTACTTCTTCCTTGATCTCAATACAAGAGGGGGTCAATAGCGCATCTTGCTCACCCACTACAAAAAGTGCAGAATTCTGTGACCCTGGAACAAAGCTGCTGGTTTCCTTGGGACGAAAATAAAGATGAACTCGTCAAAATATTACTCACACACTTGATAAAGTAACATAAGGTACAAGTGAAAGATTTTTGAGAAGGAATGGCAAAGACATAACCACAACCGGTTGAATGAAATGGTTCATTGGAGTGATACGTTATGTTACTCATCATTTATTTTTAGGAGTTCTCATTTCATTTCGCATAATTTATGCTGATTTCAATTCCGAGTACCTTTTTTAAGAGCGAGTCTCACCTGTTGACTAAAAGTCGTTCAAACTGACTAAACTTGTAGTAGAAATACGTTGATTGTCTCATCATTCTGCTGTACAGCAGATATGAGCCAACTGTAATCAGATTTTTTCTACGTTTCTTATTGAATGATACCGCTTGCTTGGGTAAAAGGCTTGTTTTTCGGTTAGTTTTGTTTTAAACAACTATATGTTAGGCCAGTGTAGACTCCATTGTTAATACAGAGGAGGGCACTTCGGCCAATACAGTCAAGGCACTGAAATTTAGGCTGATTGGTGGTGGAAAAACACAAGGGCAGTGGCATTTTTTCTGTAGCCTAGCGTTTTAACGGACGTTGGTGACCTTGGTCAGGACTAAAATAGACAAACTCACAAGTGACAAAAGTAACAGGATCTAGTATATATGTAATGCACTACTCATGAGGTTGCTGAAAATTCTTCGACAGCCCACGACCGGTTTCGCCCTTTTTGGGCCTCATCAGGTAGGCGCATTTCCCGAGTTTCCGTCAACAAGATCTAGGTTTTGTTCATCCTTGTGCGATCAAAAGTTAGTAGGCTATTCAAGGTTTGACTACGACGTGCGCTGAAGCTGTGGTCAGCTAGTCCCCCTATCAGCTGGTGTTTATTGGCGGATATGGAGTGACAATCGTTTCGATTACCACAGACAGGTCATGTGAATCACCAGCACAGCCTCGTTCTGTCTTCTTAGGCCTGGGTAGACTGGTGAAATGAAACATTGTGGTTTTCCATCATTTTCTGAGGCGAAATAAGCATAATAAAAATAATTCACGAAGAAGCTTACACGGTTGTTAACAATGTTCAAGGAATGTAGTAAGTCATCTGAAAATTCTCGTTACGCGATCAAAAAATGTCATCAACATGAAGCCTCCAAGTAGGTGGAGCATGTGAGGACGTAAACATTTATTCTTTTAAATAGTGCTATTTTGGAGCCTGAGACTCATTAATTTTTGTCTGCAAAAAGGCTTCTTACCTTCGCTCCACTTACTCCACATTCAAATACCGAGGAACACCAGTCACTCTTGTTGGTTTTATCCTTTTGGATTCCGATTACTTTGATCCCGACAAAGATCGCCCAATAAAACGTTGGGTTATAAAAGTTGTTATTGTCTTTGGTTTACCCATCACCAATCAACCGAAACAGACGCCACACGGAGTGCAAAATTTGGTTAATTTCATTTGTACCGAATGCATTGTGGACATTCTAATGCCAATTAGTATGCAGGATCAGTTAAAACGATTTCTTAGACGACTGATGTGATTTTATTTTGCCGGAGAATGGTGGTTGGTGAATAGCTGTAAAATTCTTGCGCTTACCGCTTCATTGAGCTAAGGCGACTAAAGCTTAATTGAGTTCTTATCTTTAAAATTCAGCTAACCAATCAACAAAGACGACTTCATCTAAAGTGGACGCCAACTAGTTCCTCCTCTTTGATGCCAAAAGCTTTCGTATTGTCCGGTTCATTTTACTCATTAGTTCTTGTGACGTTCGCGAGTTTCTTCATTAGCCCAAATTTGCTCCTCTTCAGACGTTCTCACAAATTAGATTATAAACGAGGTGAAGATAATAATACTAAGCAGTTACTTCCAAAATCACTGCGAGTGATCCTATTCTGCTGTTACACCACAAATTTTGGAATACACCAAGGCAGGTGAATTTTATAACCTGAATAGTTATACAGTGCATTGTTTTCTTATGGGATAACCATCATTTAATGAAAAATCGTTGCGTTACGTTCCGTTGTCAATGTTTGGGAATGCAGAAACATCACTTAAGCAGAAAAATACTCGTCTGTTGAATCTCCAAATGAAAATAATTTCCCACAAAAAATCATAGTTTAAATTTTGGAATTTATCTTTAGTCACACAACATCAAGTGTTTTCTAAAATATAGAACTGATATGCATTGCCAAAAATTTGATTGGAGTATCCACTTACTGCAAGCAGTTTTCATGAAGTTCACGACAGTATTTTTGAATGCATTTTTTATCCCAAACGACGAACATATTATTTTACGATGTGGACTAACTTTTGTATTTTCAATAATGGAAATCTCCCCAAACAATGAACACTTGCTGAAAACGGTTTGTGTTTTATAACTGAGTGTGGCCTAAAAACGCAGCTTTCTATGCAAACACAATATCCGCAAAATTATGAGGGTGTCCTTATGTGTCAATGTCCAATACAAGTGGACTGTTGCTCATGTGGTTTTCTGGACACGTTTTCTAAGACAAATATAGAAGCGCTGTTGGGTCCTCAGGTTTGAGCCAACTTGAACATGACTGCCTCAAATTACCCTTAATTCGGGTTTGTTTGCTCAAGAGAGCGTTCTAACCATCAGCTATTTAGCAAACGATAAGTGAACACCGTTCTAACACCTCTTGATAGCGATATGATCAAATCATACTAACACAGAAAGCAACCCACCAAACTCTGCTCTTCATACGCGCTGTACTGTGCGACATGCCTTCCGTGGCAAAAACAAAGGCCTGATCGGCTAACCTTTATAGATAGAAGGAGATACGAAATGTTTAAGCAATTATTTTGTTAAATAATAAATTTGAAAAATCAAAAAATATTTCGTCATTCTCTGTTTCTCAAGCAGTTTTGTCTGATGTTTTCCTGGCGAAAAGGAGTTGCGTACACCGTGGTTAATTCTATCGTGTCCACCTTTCGAAGTAATTTGATCATTTACGCCGCGTAACTGCATAACTGATTATTCGTAAACCTGTCATTATTTAGCGTCGCCGTGATGATGAAAAATGCCTTATATACCCTATTTAAACAGGTACGTCAGATTCAAGCAATCAAAACATACAAACAGCCTTAACTTTTTGTACTTTTCTACAACTTGGCATCTAGCCAACACCCCCAAACATCAATTTTGTGAATTTTCTTGGCATTTGAACAAAGCCGAAAGATCCTAAAGATGTCAAAGCGCAGTTTGGTGTTTTCTCACAGTTTAATTACTAAAACTACCAATCAGCGTGATCCGTAGAAAATACTGAGGTCCATGGTTAAAGTATAACGTAGTAACTTTGCTTGGAGTCCGTCTTCAGGCTGATTAAGCAGTTGTCTTTAGGAATGTGAAAATAAATCGACCCAAGAAGGGACCTTGTCCTGCACAGAGCTATTACTTTGAGTACCAGTATTAAATGACATAATTAGCGGGAAAAATTCAGAGGACAGGAATAAAATAAAAGGCAATGTAAGATTTTGCGGGTTCGTTTCATTCACACTAGGCTTTATCGGTTAGCACTCTCGTTGAGTACCTCTCATGGTCTCTCCAAACTCACCAATATCTTCATATACTTCCAAGTTGGTCAATTTGATTTGAGGTCAGCTTTACTAGCCAGACAAAAATGTGGTGCCTGATCGAAATGTTTATTGTGAACTTTATAGTGTACATACTGTAGAGTTAGCACAAGGAATACAGAGTTCACTAAATTTCCTCAGCGAAATGACGAATGGATTCGGAGGAGTACACCATAAAATGAGACTGCGCTGTAGCCAATGGTTACTTTTTGGAGGATAATATACGTAGTTACCTCATACAAACTGACTGTCCAGTATTATTTGGCATGCTGTCACTAAGACTAAGCATGGGCAGCAAATCAAACGGGATACGGTTTATCCGCTGTAGTCAAAATACCTGTAATGAAATATATTACGCTGCTTTTAGCCACTCTATATATATTAAAATAATACAAAATAAACTAACGAATACCCAGGTAAACTACCATACTTCAAAGCCATCCATGTTTGCAAGACTAGGTATTTCGTGTCACCAGGCCTAGAAGCTCCCACAGAAATTAAACCAGAGGAAAGTATCGAAGTTTTTCGTAGTTGCAGGATAATTTTATAAAGACAACGGACTACTGGTTTAATGAAAAAAAATCAAGGGTATGAATAACAAGCCCAGTTCAGACTAGAGAGCATCCATTTTACAACGCTGGAGGCTTTTGCGGTGCGATTTGCAATTCAACCGTATGAATGGTTTTACTTCACAAAAGTACAGTATCCGATGACACGGAGTTATACTGAGATCAACATCCTATTCTACGTTTGATGCTAAAATTTTGGTTACACATAATTCTTACTTTTATTTACTCTTCCGGTTTGTCGATTGCAGCGAAATTATGTTTACAAAATCCCTGTATAATCGATTCCGACAGAATTGGCGTTTTTCCAGCTACATTACTACTTTGGCTTAGATGTTCAAAAATATTGTCGTGTTTAGACAGTGTAAATACCAGAAAGTTTGGCTAGGTTCCCTTATATTGTGCGCTCATTTGTCACTATACTTATGGTACACAAGGTTGGCACAATGTTTTCATCTTGATAACATTGCTTCTGGACATTAGGCAAACAACCCACAAACAAATTTTGAACAAACGCACTGAAAGTGAACCGCCAATGAAACTCTATTGTTGGCCGATAAAACCCCAGGGAATGTATTCATAAATCTTCTTGGTTATGCGCCTGATTTGTTGACTGGTCCGTCTAAATACTCAGGGGCTAGTAAGTTGGTAGATGCAAAAACAGATGGCCCGAAAATGACACTTTTTATTTGGGTGTTATCTGATGGGAAGAAGGGTAACGAATTCAGTTTTGACAAAATTGGCTATTGAGACGAGAAGCGCGCTGGTTGGGTCACACTAAATGAGTAGAGCTTTTTTCATTGGAAGTCGTGCGCAGAACACTTGACAAGGTCCCGTGGTTCGAGTTTCTTCAGAAATTGGTGTTGTCAATCACAATAGCTTCTGGACGATTTTTTGGTTGTACCGAAGGAGCCGGCTATTAATTTTCACTTAATTTTAAGCAGCTCTAATGTGGGTTCGCGCTTTGTCAAATTTGATTGGCGTGCGCTCACGTCAGTGTTCTAGACAAAAGTGAGGTGGGCGTACTGTGATATTTAGTCAGTCTTCTACTTAACTCGGAGCTAAATTAGACGCAAAAATACACCTTTTCATTTCGTCAATAAAATATAATCGTACCAACTTAAACAAGAGACGGCTTGCTTTTGGCACATTCAGTCGAGCAATGCAATGAACGAAAGATATAGCCGGTATACATTTGAGCTTGCGAGTGAATAAACCCCCCACAAGTGTCTCGCGAAAGATTGTCGAAAGAGGCAACTGCTGATAATTATTAATTGTTATTGTATCTCACATAAGAGACAATGACAAACGCAGAATGAGTTTTATGACAGGCCACAACAAATTCAAGCACCAGTCAACTTTGGAATAGCAAAAATAAGATGACTTTCACTGACAGTTTAAAATGGGAAACTAACTCCTAAAATTTGTAGTTCAAAAGTTCCTGTCCATGTATACCACATGATAGTAGCCGGTGATGAGTACTCCTTAAGGGGGGAATTGCATTCAATGACGCGTCTCGATGTTTATCTAATAGTTCCGAATAAATTTGCCCAGTTTTGAGAACAACCTTCCAATTGGGCCTACTGGGCACTCCGTTATGTTTCTAAATCTGCCGCGAAACAGCGCATGCTTTCGGCTGGTTTGTATTAAAACCTTGTCTTCAAACAAAAATTGATATAGTCAGTCGACTAACGACCTCGAGGACGTTTGTTTAATTTGCATTAAAGCAAATAAAACCCAGGTTTGTACGTCTTTAATCAAATCCTGTGCTGGAATAATAAGTTACTATTTGGGACTTCTGGGAAAATCTTTTGAGCATTAGATACGATCGCATATAAGAACAATTCCAAGCCGAAACACACGGGACTGAACCAAAGTGATCTTGTTTGGAGGGATATCCCTCACTTTACGAACTTACTTGTCTATGCAAGCGAAGGAGGTTTTGATTGAATTTGCCAGATATTGTCTCCTAAAGAATTCGCGTTTGACCAAACTTCGGTCGACTCCATGGTATTAAATGTCAATAAAAGACAGCAGATCTGTGATCAGTCAAGCACGGAGTTAAAATTCATTTACTCAAGCAGGTAGAAAGGAAGTCGCCGGTGACTGGGTTCCACTTGTTTTGAGTGCCCTTTTATGCGTGCTACATATGTCTGGAATATGCATATCAAAAGTCGTTACTAGTTCCATATCAGTTTACCAGCTCCAGCTTTTTTCAAACCACAACATAAGGACAAAAACAGTTTGTATCCCAATCTAGCTGAAACTGCTGATAAGTAGTGCGGCTGTCGCAATTTGCATAAATAAATGCCCCATAAAACTTAATTTTTCAGTAATAGTAATACAAATGGTTTGCTTCGCTCTCCGTGATTTTGATTAAAAAATTGTGTTATTGCGCGATGAGGAGAAATGCCGAAATCTAATCAGCCCACCCAGGGGAAATATCACCACTGCAAGTAAGTTCTCATCTCGCATTCCGGTAATAGTACATAACTCGGATCAAAAAATACGTTCATTTAACATGTACTGCAGAACAAGCCGCGTTTTTAGCTTGTGGATACCATGAATACAGTTTTGACTTCAAGACGGACGTGTCGAATTCCTCTGCTCAAGCATTTAGTTTCTCGCAACAGAATGTTGTAAAATCTATCGTTTCTATACTAGAGTGGTTTCCTCCAAATCAGCTGGTGATGAACAGCAGTGATAATAGCTGATTTCCGATCATTCCTGTTTTTCCAGAAATCCAGGTCTAATCTTTTAGCACTGAAACCTTGTGGAGTGTAACCAAGATGCTTTATCAACATTCAAGGCACGGTGCAATTTATAGAGAAGACAAACATGGTTATGTGCTCGAAAGCAACTTTTTGGGAAATTTTGTGCGGTTTCTGGAAATTTCTTATTTTTGGGCACTTTGTTTAGGAAAGCATTTTGTTAAACGCTACGGAGAGGGTTGTCTACCTATTGTTGGCTGTTACGACCGTTATATGTTTGTTCGGCTCATTCACTCCTAAATAACTCAAATTAAAACCCTTCTGTGAACTACGTGCTGAAATCACCTATATTTTCAAATAAATTGCACGGCAAGGGCGGTAAAAATTCAGGTTATTTATCGGATGATACAGGATTTTACCAGTCTTGATGAGACTGGACCTTACCGCGGTGTAGCGATTTGTTTGCCTCGGCGACCCACTTAGCTACACAGAAAAATGTCTGTGGGACGCTTTAGAGTCTCTTATATTAGGTTGGTCAATGGTTAGAGTTCTGACTAACACAGTCTCCTAGCCATTCAGGTTGGCTTTAGGAGTATGTTTGGTGACTTGTTCCGTAAAAATGATAATGAACCTGTATTTCCCACCAAAAATCGCTAAACTGCGGTTAGGCTTTTGAACTAAAGGCTCCGGCTGAGTACCCCAATCGTCCTGCTGTCTAGGTCTAAGCGCCTTGGTTCTATCTCACCCCACGTACAACCGTGATGATGAATTATATCACTTCTGTTGGTAAAACGGTTCCTTTTAGAATTCGGGTATGTCTTGAGCTGAATAGTCGACCGAACTAAATCAGTACTTGAGAGTTGTATCTTCATGAAGAGCCAGTTTTTAAGCAATCAGTTGATTCACGGCCGTCGTGCATGGGGCTTCTGTGAACGACGATTCTGGTGTCCAATTTGTGTATAGAGCTGATGAATGTAGGTTGAGCGTTGAACGTCATGGTACAAGAAATCCCCGGAACGGAAATTCGACAACTCATGTTTCAGGACGATTGTGTGCTTTTTGCATATATACATGATGAAATGCAGCCGGAAAACCCACCACTACGGTCGAGCACTATGACTTATGCATCAACTCACCTAGAAGGACACACTTAATAGAACGGCTTGTGCCAGAAGTAGTTTTGTTTAACCAGAACTGGAAAGAAGTTCGTGAACCATTGTGCAAAATTTTGTTACCTCGAAGGTACACTCTCTGTTGACCTGACCGTCAATCATGAGGTGCGATCTCTTGCCAAGGCTAATGTGACATTTATCAAACTCAAAAACCTGTGTAAACAAACCGGAACATGCGACTGTACCATAATTGAACGTCTGCAAAACGACAGTTTACTTGTAGGGAATTGTAACACTGACAGAATAATGGCAAAACATTCTGTACTCGGGAAATTTTCTCACGCATTTCCCGAAGGTCATAGTTAATGTTTGCCGGAATAAACGGGTGCCAGGCTTGGAAGATATCCCACGATTTCCCTGTGAAAGCTGTTGCTGGGATACATTAGCATGAGCTCTCCATATATGTGTGCACAAACTGTGGTAGTGTTGCCAGCCACCAGGTTACAATTGGTATTCACTGTGGGTCTCAAGTTTTCGGTTATCGCCCTGCCTAACCTAAAGAAGCCGCAGGTTGATTCTCCAATGATAGGCTCCGGACTGGATTGCGTGGTGTCCCGGTGGGACTGATTAACACATCAGATTTATTTTATGTTCGTCGCATTACGTGCTGTTGTATTACCCCGGTGTTTGGTATGCTATATTCTATTTACAAATACATTCTCTATGTGCCTGAAAACAACCCAACATAACACTGAATGTCCCAGCGTTTCAAACCCAAGGCGCTTGAGATGATTTTCCGAGAATTCCGTGGCACACACTAAGTTGAATACTAGCCAGCATTAGCCATTTATGCCTTTGTAATGCAAATAGAATTTGAAATTACGTACTGTACGCGATTATTCATTGAATTTTTTTTTACTGTGGCAGGCAAATACGGAAACAACTGCCCGATCACCACATATATTCAACATTGCCCATTATCAAATCGTATTTCGCCTAAATCAATAGTTTACCATCCACAAATCCTAAGGTAAACACTTTACGATATATGAAGAAGAGATTGGAAATGAGGGGATTGGTTTTGAACCAAGACTGAAAACAAGCACTTATTTTTATCCTTTTACCGGACGGCTCCACAGAACGCCAAAATGAATGTACCAACAACTTTTTAGCATATCTATTTGGTTTTCTTTCATCCGGTTGTGCCAATTCCCTGAAGCAATATGCAGACCACTCACTTTACTGCACACACACACACACTGTTGGACAAAGAACGTGTCTGTCTGGCCAGAACAAATTTCAAGTAAAGAGCGATTGCGTCAGTGATTGCCGCCATTTTTTATAGTGAGAATCGCTCGAATTTTCACATTGAGCAAAGTGCTGTTCAAATGAACGCCGAAGGAGAAGTGTTTACCTGACAATGTGGGGGAAAGAAGGTAACCTAATTTAAAGCCAATCCCCAGCCAACCAGAAGCAAGTTAGATCCGAATAAATATTGCGTTTTACTCCCTTAACAGGAACAAATGTCTGGACTGGTGTGCTCTAGTTTTGTTTTACGTCGGGAGGCGATTATATGAATATGCTTTGTGAATATTTGCAACCTTGTGAATAGCTGTAACTATGTTCATTTCCAAATCTTTTATCGTAAGGAACAAAATTAGAATGTTTTTTTCTCAAACGGTTAAGTTTGAGGCATTCTCAAGAAAAGTAAGGTTTATCCATCAACATTTGGTTTATTATGATGCACGTTTCCCTGAAAGCTATTTTTGTTTTTTAACTGGTAGTTCAGCGGTGAGCAGAAGCCGCGACCTCTGTAATTCGTCCAAATTATTATAAAAACGCACGAGAATATCTAGAATTTTTTCACTTTAAATTAGGCAACCGTAAGTCCTGCTTGCTTAAACAAAGGTCGCCTCTCCTAAGCACAAACTACGTGAGTGGTATGGTTAGTTTTCCACTTGGTTTCCCTCTAAGGCAGACTTACTTTCAAAGTAAACTTTGTCAGGTATCTCAATATTGTTTGACTATTCTACACACTTTGGTAATGGACAGCAGCAACATCAGAATACCTGACGAGGTACACACATGAAAGAATTTTTGGGCTACATGCCTAAAACACCATCTTCTTACTGGGACAACTGGACAAGCACATTTTTCGTGGTATCGAAAACAATCGACAAATTCATTTATTCCCATCAGTAGTTCCTTAGCTTACAAGACATGGACAGGTTGATCAGCAGTCATTTCGGTTTCTGTACTGCCTTCTACAATCTTAAAAAACCTCATAATGAGCTACTCGTTTGTCATTTTTCCTTAAGCACTTAAATGTGCAAGAATGCCGCCTGAGGATTATTCACCTCAAAGAACGTAATGCACAAACTTTGACTCCAAGAAAATTTGTTCAAGTGTTTTTTAAAACTTGTTCGGGTGAAATAAGGCTGTGTACAGAATTCAGAGTCATGGACGCGGGTCGATTATCTTCCGATGTATGATCTATTTCTGTGCACCAAACGCCGACATGATGCTTCCAAAGTTTGAGACCCTTGCTCTATACGAGGTACTTAACTGATTCATCACCAGTTGTTTCCCGCCAGGATACACTGTGCTTTCGAAGCAATGTCTTAGAATAAGTTTTGTTGCAACAGAAATATTCTCACTACTGTCAGAGTATGACACATCAACACATCCGTTTGCCATGCTTGCCGTTTTTGTTGGAGCATCCAGTTTTGATGAGCGTTCATTCCTACTATAAGAGATGACTTTTGCGCTCAGTTTTCTAATTTCAAATTTCCAATGACCATTATTCGGGATCATCTGTCTTTATGTTTAGAAAAATCTCCATGGACACGTAGCGGAGACAGGTTTCTACGGCGAGTTCCAGTGATATAAAGAAACCCGACTTGATATGAAATCGCAAGCGGAGCGACTTATTGGTGATAGGTTATATATGATACAGAAACGTTATCAGTGATGTTCTTCAACCAAAAGATGACAGATAGGAAGTCAACACTATAAAAGGGGCGGCTAGAGTCAAAATACAACGACGTAACTGCATGAAAGATACTGAAATTTAAAGTGTAAAAGTGGTAAAAACCCCATACGGTACACCTATTTATCGGTTAGCCATTAAGCATGTCCAAAATTTTCCACGCCAAAGTGTTTTTTCTTGTCAGAATATGCAACGCCCTAGGCGAACTTCGCATTAGCTAGTGTTCAGTATTTTTGGCCCTATTAGTCGTGTTTCAATTTTTCAACTGTTTCTAAGCTAACTATTGACAGATGAACAGTGTAAACCTAAATCCGATTGTATAAGGTGGCCGCACTTTAATATGAAGACCAATGTATAGCAGTAACGGCGCAATAAGGCAACAAAATGGTTTTTTGATAAACTTTCGTGAAAAAAAATGACTTTCATTTTCATCGGACATTGTATTTCGACAGATATTTTATATTCGAAAAATAAATAGTTTAGTAAACTGAAGGAGGGAGTTCGTTATTGTTGCATCGGTTATCTGTAGGATAACCCAAAATCAGTCTGTGGGTCACCGCAAAGTTACTCAGAATACACCAAAGACATTATTTACTGCCAATTTTTGTCAGAAGTAAATCCAGTGTAAGTATTTCATGCCTAAAATATCGCTCAAATTAATTTCATTTGTTCGGATTTCCCGGATTGTTAGCACGAATCGTCAGCAGAAATCTAGTGGGACTCAAGCGATCGCGGTTTGGTATTCATCCTTCTTCAAACAAGGCTGGTCGCAGTGTACTGTCTTTCCTCTCTGGTTGACAAAGCACTCCACTTTCCGGGTTTTGACTCTGAAGCCCTCCAACTTCCATTTTATTGCATTCCATTTGCCCCTCACAAGTCCAGAAATCCTTGTTGTCAGCAGAAAATATTTGCTTAAATTGTCCTCTTTCGTTTAATGTATCTGCTCAGTGGGTACCATGAAAATTGCTCCCGTGTTAAAAAACCCCACCAAATTAGCTGACTGGTATCAAGCCCTTACGCAATTATTCTTTTCTCATCATAGGACAGTGTTTATCAAAACTTCAGTCAAGTCCACAACGTGTCTGTATTGACAGAAACCAACGAAGTGAAACAAATATGAATGTGTCACGCTAGATTGAATGACATCCCAGTGAAAATCTTTGGATCAACTCGCAACGCACACTGCCGCTTAAAACGTGGGCTTCTCTTCATTTGTAACCATCCAGCTGCACATTTTTCCAACAAGTTTTCAAGTCATTTCTGGTTAGTTAAAAACTTGAACGTACACCACTCACATGGGTAGAATTTTGGTTGTGTTTTGGCTTGTAGGGGGATTCACTGTATACTCGTTTCCTAATGAGGATTTTAGTCAGCGAAGGGCACTCAATAATTTTATGTTTTCCTTGTGGGAGAATTCTGTATGACCTGAAAAATAAAGTCGCTTGTATTGAGGCAAGCAAGTCGGCAAACTGATTATCAGTGCGCCAAAAATGTTATGGATTATAAAATATAATGTTTGGTACCTAGTTAAATCGGAAAACCAGTCAAATGTAGTAGGTAATGGTTACGTTCACCTATCGGTTTGTGGTGTATGACTCACTAGGGCAAACTATGGACCAGATTTGCTTTTTCTGCCTTTGGCAGGTTAAAAGCCTGCCGAAACACTAGTTGGGACTACAGAGTTGCAATGCAGACATTCTAGCCATCATGGTTAATTGCTGCATTATTACATCTCATTACTAACTCCGAGTTGTTTATACTAAAGGCCTCTATGTGATACTCAAAATCCCCACTAAGACTTAGAGCTGACTTGGTTCAACTAGTCAGGTTGAAAAACTTGAAACACATAAGGTGCTTATATATTTTCTTTCGAAATTTATAAAAGCTTCAATTTTTTGTTGTCACATTCTACTATGTGAATAAACGAGCAGAAGTCCGCTCCAGGCAAAAAACAGGAGTCTCTTTTCACTGCAAATTATCAGTTGTGTTTGGCAATGTGATGTGACAAAATTTTGCTCGCATATCAGAATTTTACGAATTGATTCATTACTAGTTTTCTGAATCACACCAGAGTGTGTTGAGGCTTCTGTCACTGATGAGTTTGGAAAAAAAGACTGGGGAACAATATTATGTTCCGTCGAACTTGTCAGTTTTGTTGCTAGGTCTCTGTTTGGTTAGCTCCTGGTTTCTGCCATTACCATTTTCAGCACAATACCGCTTATATATTTAACTGATAGTGAACTAGTTGTTCTAAACTGACTCGCGAATTCGATATGACAGTACATCTGAACTATTTTAAACTCCATGACAGCCGTTGGTGCATTCCAACCGGTGTCTACTTTTAGTACACATATCTAGCCAAAGTTTATGGGCTAGCTCTGACAACCTTCTAGGTGCGTAGCTGCAGTGTTGTCTGCCTAATAAAGAGTGGTCCATGATATCGAATTTGATTGCTAAAGTACGATTAATGTGCAAGTATAAAGCTTAAGAGAGGTGTTGTACTAGTATGATGCTACATACTCACGACGACATTTGGAATTTGGGCAGATATAATCGATAATTCAGTATCTTCCTCTTGTATCTACTTTAGCCATTTTTATGGGGAAGCTGTATATATGTTTTTGGTGGTAAAATGATTAATCGGAACCGGCTACTGTGTATGACTTCGGCTGGTTAAAGCATGAAATAAATATTGAATAAGTTCACCATAGATCTGCACGCCGAATCGGGCCAAAATGTTTCTAGTAATTATGGAACGTAGCGCTTACGCAATTGACTAGCAAGTCAACCGCTGACCTTGCCTAACAGACCAACGACCACCTAATAAATTACCATTGAAAGCACTGGAGCTACAAATACTCAATCATATGATATGTATATCTCGTTATTGAGTTGGTTAAAGGTGAAAGTTCTAATCCACACCAGCTCCAGATGATTAAACATGCCTTTATAGCAAGTCTTAAAAACATGGTTTATCCCGTAGATTAATCATACCATCGTTATTAAAGATCGCCATGAATTCCTGTTCAGTAGACCTCTTTCGAACTATGTTCCTAACAAGTGAGAGTTATTAGTTGACATTTTAAAATGCTGTCATAGTTAGTGTAGACAAAAGACGTCATATTCTACCTAAAATTGGCTTTGCACGGTAGGGTGCAGCTAGTTATATTTTTCCCACCGTGAGAAAAAAACATTCACTGACCACGGATGATATTTTCCCTATCTGTCAACAAATGTGCGTTAGAGGAATGATTGAGAACTACGGAAAGCAATAGCTGCACAGTTACTTTATATTCTAACCGTCCTTATTTCTGACTGAAGTTCAGTTTTAAGGTCGGTACCTGCTACCCGGTTTTCATACATTTATATCATTTGATATGAAATCTATTCATTGAGAGACTTGTATTATTATACCACCTAGATTTCAAGTACGTCCTATACTTTACAGGACGGAGAATTCCTGCATACTACTGCCGAATCAAGGTAAATTTTCTGTTGAGAAATTAATTATCCTGACTGAATTCAACACAATGATTTTTTTGGTCACAGGCAGAATTGTAAGACGGTACATTTAAGCTTGCGTTAAGTACACCTCTAAGCAGCCACTCATATGAGAATAGTTAATTATTCACTAATAGCTGCGGGGCTATGAGTTTGAATCATTCTGCGGGTTCATGAGACTCCCACATCCGATTCATCCCGATAAGGACGAAACATCCATATAATGATTCTTGGTTTTTTAGCATAGATTAGCTCCGGTTAAATTACTTCGGCTCTCCTACACTTTAACACAGCTGCAATCAAACTTCGAGCTGTCAGACGTCACGTGAAGCCGTGTGAAAGACGACGAATTGTTTTCACGGAGTAGCACGTGCGGAATTTTTCATCAATAATGACATCCCTTATGTTGTCCAATAGCCAGATGTCTCACAACAAAAACCTAGCCAAAAGACTCATTCTGTGAAAAAAATTGCAGGCAACAACCTCTGAATCCGCGCCTCTGTCAGTTTACATGTATATCAAACAATTGTTAAGCTCCACTGACGCACAGGACCACATAACCACTGGTTGTCATAAATACTGAGCCAAAGTTGAGTGAGTTCATTGTTTCCTTGCCTGACTTTAACAGTTTACAGCATTTACAAACTCCATTGCAAACTAGTTAATACGGTCTTTAAGAAAGCAAAGGTTAAATTACAATGTGCTCGTAAAAAAGCTCTCCATAGTGTTAAATTTTTGTTTGATATTATGTGATACACTTGATTGTGTAACTACACATTCCGAGTTAACAGTGCAAAGTTGTGTGGGGTATTTATGGGTTAAAAGATGCATCACAAGTGAATGTTTTAATAACAACAAAGTTTATATGTTCTGTTCCTTCAAGGAAAGTTTGAGACGACTCCTCAAGATTTTGACGTAGTGTTACCTGAAAACGGGGCCAACAAGGTGAGGAATCCGTGGCAAACATCACCATCTTCACAAGACTTGGCGCCTTTAAACTTGTAAACTGAGTGGATAAATCTATAACATAAGAAGCTATTCCGGTGTGTAACCATTGATGTATCTGAAATCCTTCCTTCTAACGGCAAATTAACCCACTCAAAACACGCCGCTTGAAACTTTTTAATAGAATAAAAAGTAATTGTATTTGTAAGGTGGCACCATATTACTTTATGGTTAAGGGGGAAATTCCTTCGTAGTTCTTTCAAGATATATCGGACCACAATAATTATTTAGAACGTTTTGTAACACTCAGATAATAAGAGTGATATGCTTAAAATATCGCAAAAGTATTCCTCAGATGTTCTAATGAGAATATATTTTTGTAAGGTTAATAAGCAACAAGGAAACTGATGCTGCCTTACCATAGTAAGCTTTGACGCTTAGCTTGCACTAGCCGAGGTGGTTGCCTACATTTTACTCGCGTGTTGCGTAGGCGGCATTGCTTCAAACTTCACGCCCAAGGCTAGTTGACCATCGTTAAAAATCGAGTGCTTCAGTGTTCCTAAATCTTGTGCTAGGCCTCGAAAAAATTAAGAAAGGCCAGTAGATTTAACATTCGTGTTGCAAGTTTCCTAAAGGCTTCTGTCCTGGTGAACGAATGCTGAACCCCAGTTCGAGATAGGTTACAGAAATCAACGTCAAGTGATGACTTTTTATTCTTCCTTGATATTCTGTTGCAATTTTTGTGGAACAAAAGTGTGTTTCGAAGTAGAATTAGTGGCAAGCATTCATAGACCTTTGTTTAGCGTTTAGCTCGAATGTACGCGTTTGTCTGTTTTACTTACCGTAGACTGACTTTAACGGAGTAAGTGGATGGGTTAGCAGAATATTACCTCTATGGTTTGTATAACATATTCTACGTGGTTGACTTTAAACTGGCGTGCACCCGCTGTCAATACGGTATGCACATAAATACAAGGAAAGAAAATGGCAAAAATTCTTTTGCTAAATTGCTGTGTAGTGTAACTGTGTAGTGTGTATGTGTATAGTGTAGTGTGTGTAGTGTATGTGTGTAGTGTATGAGCTGTGTAAAAAAAACTGTGTAAAACTATGTAAAACTGTGTAAAAACTGTGTAGTGTATGATCAGTCCTTGTCTGGCGAAATGATGAGTTCTTTAAAAATCTGCTTGATATGCGTCCCTTTTAATTTACCCTCATAGAGGGATAGTAATTAAAATGAGATCACATCAAAATTTTACTGTGCGCCAAATGTTTTAAGCCGGTTAGCTCAAAAAGACCCGTTTCAATATTAGCACCGTAGCAATCCTTGTCCATTAGAAGGCAACGAATTTACTAGGATTATTTAATAGTTTTTTCAGAACCCTAATGAGACGAGCACACAGGTTTTCAAAAATGATGACAGCGTTATAAAATCTCAACTTTTCCATTCATATGCACTCACTATCCTCGACGACTGTCTCGCATTCACCAAACTATTACCTTCATCGATCAAGTTTAATTTGTTTATCTCCTTGTCAAACATCTGATAAACGTCACTATGGTCAGGTATAAGAAAGAATAGGTTTATCGTGTCTTGACAATTAGCGCAAGAAGTTGAGAAAGCACCAACGCAAGATGCCTGAATCTAAATTCTTTCACTTCTGGATACTGCAAACTTTGACAGACTGGTGATTGTTATAACGAATCAAAGCAATCTGTTTCCGAGACACCGTATCATACAGAGTTGTTTTTGATGTCAACCACAAATAATACTAATGCTCAAATAGTTCGCATGCAAAGTGATACTGCAAACAATCGATAGCCTGGAAACAATACGCCGCAATTGCTTCTGTTCTCTATCATTGGAAGGGCTTAAAGTAACCACAGATGATAGTTGTGCATCCGAGAAATTTTTAAAGTAACTTTATATGAAGGATTTTCTTCAGACAGAAGTGACAATAAAGCGCAGGATGAATAACTGGTGTCATAGGGACAACATAGGCTTAATTCTAAAAACTAAGTCGCTATGCACCTCACCCTGATTAGGAAAAATTTATTCGGATATGAAGTAGCTGCTGTGCGGGTTGCAACGATTGGACAAACACTGTCCCTGTTCAGCCATGCACGTTCACATCCGTCACGGGCAAAAAAGGACAAATGCAATTTGGCGCGCAGGCGATCATTAGTCCACTTCTTGTGCTTTTCTTCAGATCTTGACAGTGTGTGTACTCGATCTCGCTAGGTTCGTGTTAAAAATTCAGTCTCATGCAGTTAGGTAAATTTTACTTCGCATAAGCTTAAACAGCGGACCTTCACACTATCTTTAGGTTCTATCGTACGGCTGGTTTCAATCATTATTTGCAAGGAGTTGGAAACACAGACACACCAGCGGATACATGCATTTTAGCTTCGCGTGCAGTAGGAGTAGGGACATTTGAATTATTTTTTGCACGAACGTAGGTTTACACACTCCACTTTGCATCAAGGAAATGCTAATTAACATTTTCACATATAACGTGGTTTATGATACAAGAAAAAAGGGTTTGGCAAAGGTCAGTACGTAAAATGTTTAAAGTGAAAAGCTTAGAATAACGTTACTTTGTGGCTTTATTTAAAGGAAATTTACATAAAAAACATTTGAATTTCATCAAAGTTTTGGTTTTTAGCAGTATTTTACGGAATTTGACAAATAGAATTGTGGAAATTCTAGTGTTGCCTGCAATAATTGGCTAACCCGACAAAAGAAGCGGCAACTCATATCTGTAACAAGATATTGTCTTCAGTCAGATAAGCGAAAATTCTCAGATATGGATAAATTTAGCAGTGGCTTTGATCTGTTGGCTAAAATGGACAATGTGTTTGTGGATGTTAAATCACCAGTCGAGGTGACATCATAAGTGCGTGGTGTGTGGGAGTGCGCTAACTTTGCACGTGCAACGACCCGTCTTAGCGAACAGACACATACCCATCAATACAACCTTGAAACTGCTAATATTCGCTTCAGGCGAAGAAACGCTATTGCGGTTCCAAAGTCCAAAATAACAATGGCTATGTGATACCCATTGTTTGGCAACCTTTGGCCGAAAAGTAGTTAAAGTTTAACGTAAGTTTTCTATTGCACTTACTTTATTCCGTCGGTGGTTCTAAAGGACCAAGTGGTTTGTCAAACAAAGAAACAATCCGAATAGGCAGAGGTGAACTTTTTAGGTTCACATTTATTGGTTCAAATTTTACTCAACCTGCTATCAAACAACTGAAAAGGCACTTCAGAATATGGCTGAAGGGTGTTGGTTGCTCTTTTCGGTTAACAATGTATTCACCTAAGATTCACTTACTCCTAGGAAAATGAGCCGCTCAAGTATTTATTTATATACAATCATTCAGTCCCGCAACAACACACCTACTTGTGTGGCGCGCGCCAAGAATTTAGAGACGCAGATTTCTGGGAAAAAAGTACAAAATAATATTCAGTCGGTTGATATGCACGAAACACCTACATTCATGGAGTGAATGTACTGTGGTAGACTGCACTGATGGAAAGAACAGACTTTCCCATAGGATCGATTAGTCGACAGAAAGCTAATGCATTTTATGCTTAACCCTGAAATAATGAGGCGTGACAAAAATCTTAACGGTATCCGAGACTTAAACTAAGAATGAACAATTTACGTGCAGTCGTGCGGGACCTACAGAATTGTCTACACCACGTTAAAGTATGCGCGCATCAATGGTTGCGTCGGCGGTTGGTTTTCACATGGTATTCCCATTTTAGCAATAGGTGAGACTGTGGTGACAGGAGTGGAATGCGGCTTATAGAGGCAAAAACCTTTTGATTCTAAAGGAGAATCCGTGATGCATTAGTTATGCTGTTAATGTTACCCTGTATTTGTCCTGAACGATTGGAGCAATAAAAACTGTGTCACTATCTGGATTTTCCTTCATTCGAAAGAACTACTGTCATACTGCTGAAAAATATTGGCAGGAAGTACATTTGATAATTTTTATGAAGGAAAATGCTCACGAGATTGCTGAAAACCCATCGACAGCCCACGAATGGTTTCGCCCTCCTTGGGGCTCATCGGGTAGGCGCTGTAGTAGTTGGATAGTTTCATTAGAGGTCATCTCCACTGAGAAAGACGAGACGATTGCGCATCGATAGCCAAGCTCGGTGAACAGGTAAGCAGCAATCTGATCAACTACCAATCGATCCAACCACGCTACGTTTCACTACATTGCCAAGTTGTTTTATAGTTAAGGGGTCGGTGGTATTTAAGCTTCTGAAAAATGTTTTTCGAACGATCCTCTTATGAATGATTGACAGGAACGTTTGGTCGGGAGTAATCTTTAGGTGTAGACAAGACATTTTACTTCTCAAAAGTTCTATCAAGTTTCAGACCTTCTACGTAAGATACCTAAAATCTAGAGGCACACCTAAAGCCGGTTCATCTCCTCGTAGTTAGTCATCGAAATCAAAAACGTGCCTGATATCAGGCATTTGACTTTTACTACCGCTGACTATTTATTATTCTAAATAGCCGGCCTAGACACCACATACCAACACGCATCTTTCAATCGGGAGTCCATGTAACTGCTGTGTGAAACCAAATTTTCCAGATACTTTGGACAGCTTTATACGTAGATATCGTTCTATCTGCATAAAGACATCTGGTGCTCATAGGCGGACATTATTTGGATGCACTGAGTTTCAAGTTTATTTGAGATGACCGGACCTACTCAGTGCAGTATGGTTAACCTACCTGGGTGGATGACTCATTTCTACAACTTTCGGTCTTAATTTCAGAGCTCGCGATCCTGACAGTTAGGAAGTGACATAATTCAGCCTTTCGCAGATTACCTAGCCACTGATCGAATGAATCGGGTAGAACACTGAATTTAAGATACGGATGCACGTGACATGATAGGCTGCCATAGAATTCGGTTCAAATACTGTTTCAAGTAACAGTCCAAATGTGTTAAAGTAAGTTTGATATTATCTTTTCATATATTCCACATCCAGTCAAATTCACTGAGCGTCGTTAGCTCTGTATAAACAGCCGGCGTATCAAATTTGAGTATGAATGTGAATGAGTATGAACAAAATACCTATCCCGCAAAAAACCCTTAACTAAAAACAAAAAGTTGCCCCGTGGGTTTCAAGCGTATGTGAAGCTACCCGACTGGGAAGTCCTGACTGGTGGGTCAATCGATTGTCACAACCAGAACAGTTACGGCGTCGTCGTTCGATGAGTCGGGCACACCAATCACATCGCTTAAGCGTGAACACGTTCGCCGTTCAGACGTCAAAATTCAGCTGCGCCCAACGTGCATTGGTGGATTAGTGGTAACACGCTCGCCTCGCATGTCAGGTTTCCGAGGTTTAAATCCCGGCGTGGCCACTGGATGTCCACCATTGATGAGCTCTAATAAGAGCGAAACGCGAGTCCGGTGCTTCCCTTTGGTGTTGATTTGCCGGAATAATTACACTAGAAAAAGAAGACAACCGTTCAAACGAGAGTGATGTGAATATGAACAAAATACCTATCCCACAAAGACCTACAACTGCAACAAACTTTGATTCATTCGGACACACTAGTTACGATTTTGTTGATCTAGGGTGCTTTAAAAGGCAACAACCCAATTGTGTCTCCCCTTTCAGGGCACATATTGACAAAAACTTCATTTCGGTATCTTAAGCATATCTTAATTACTTTGTTTTGATTAGTGACAAAGCGTGGAAACTCTAAAATGCCACTTCAGTAAGTGCCTGACATGAAACACACTGACCCCTCTAATGCTCGGTTTTTCAACCAATGATATTTCAGGATATAGAGCACGATGTTAATTAAACATGGCGATTCTAAGAAAAAGCAAAACAGCTGGTTAACAAAGTTCATCAAGCGTAGGGACATGACGGTTCAAGATTTACATCAATAGTAAAATAAACTGTGAGACCCTAGAAACTATTTTCCGGAACAATACTAAAAATTAAAAGGTTATTCTGCGGCGTTTGAAAAAACGAAGCGGAAACCACTGAGGCCAAGTATAAGCATACAAGCCGTACTTTGAATGTAAAATCTCTGGGAAGTTGAATTAGAGCATCAGGTACGTCCATTATTTTCTCCGGGGGTCCTGTCTTAAACCAGCAGCATCATAATTCAGTGAAACCAAATTCATATCCAGTGCATAGTCGGGTGGGCAAGGAGACAGATTTATAATAGTACAAAGTGATGCCCAATGATGAATATATTATATAAAGTGGACGGTCAGGAGAGTTTGGTCAGCTCACATGGTGGTAAATTAGAGAAAAATTCATCATACGGGTTTCAGTAGAAATCAGACAATGGAAGCGAATTCATGCAACATGTACCTTTGTCCCACATGATAGCAGCGTATCTCACTTGTTTCTCCGAGGAAATGCTAGAGGTGTGATACTTGCGCATACAGCTTCCTGAGCCTATAATGCCGAAATAGGGAATTGGTTACTGACTTATCGGTGCATATAAACACCACATTAGTTGCTGACTTTAGCCGAAGATTTCGAGATGGCTTTTCAACAGTAAAGGCATATTAAAAGTTGGGTTTACAAAAAAGCTATTTTATTGGCTTTTTGGGAAGTAATTCTTACGTATTTTTGAGCAAGTACGGGTAGCCAACTGGAGGGTGGCATTGTGCATTTCGAATCCAATACGTTGGAGTCGTTGTCCGACTTTATTCACACAAACTCGGGCCAGTTTTAGGTGTGTGAATTAACCCGACGGCAACATGTTTTTTTCGCTAGCAACACACCCTTGCATTTTAGTGCCAAAAACAATCAACCAAACAAATGAATAAAATTACATAGAATGGAATCATTCAGCAGCCAAAATATTTGAAGACACCTCCCTGGTTTCAATAATTATTACATCCGACATATGTGTTGCTAGAAGAGACTTTAAACGGGTACCCTGTGCCTCTCATACCATGTGAATAAACAATGTTGTTGGTCTGCACGTGACAGTAAGGTCAGTTTGCATCATCTTTCGGGTGCTGGAGGTAAGTTGTATCCAATTTTTACCATCAGGTTTTAGCGGACAGGTTGCAGCGGGCTTGTAGCACGCAAGCCCTAGTCAGTCGTACTGAGATCATCGTTTTCCTAGAAAAGTTGTAGCGGCCTAAAAACATTTGTATCAGCGCTCTTCTCATGAAGCACTAGTGAAAATGACAAAGAACTATAAGGCAGAGGAATTCAATAAAAAATTAAGGTGCATGAGATGGCTGCCTTCCAGTATCACTTACATTTGATAATACTATGCAGGTATACCACATTCAAAGGAAGTGCACCTTAGACAATTGCTACATTTACGGGAATTTGTCGATGCCTTTCTAACTGCCCTCAGCCAGACAAAAGAGCTGTGAGTGACCAACAAATAGCACTTTGAAGATATGCGTTTCCACAAATTCTATTTTATCGAAGTGATTTTGGATGAGCTTAAACGGAGTTAAAGCTATTAATTCTTCTTATTTTCCAACTACCTTATGTAGATTGTTTTCATCAGGAATTTTACCGTCGGTGATCTTACCTTCGTATTCGTAAGAAGCTCTTCAACTCCATTTTCCAGCCGTTTAGATTGAGAAAACTGTCCAATGGATATGGTGCAACTGCTTTCGAGTCCCAGTTTATTTGAAACCGGAATGCGTGAGCAAGATTAGGAAAGCTTACTCCCAAAGCAATAAATCAAGTTACACGCAGTCACTTCTAATGACATTATTTCTCCTGTTTAAGCTATTGTTTACGCAAATTTCCTGAAGAACCAGAATGCTAAGGAATTCTCGGCACCAGACAAAAAACTTAGATGAGCTTAATTCTTCTTTTTGGCAGTTTTCGTACCCGGCAATTTTCTGTTTCCTGTGTCGACAAAACTGTATTCTTGGAGATGCAACTTTGCCTTTTGTTAGTTTGAACCGTCAAAATAAACCTAAAAAGTAGTGTGTTTCGGCATTTCCAGCCGGGTTGCACGATTTTGCATTAGTATTTCAAAATGGTATTAAATGCAAAATTTCAAATATTTACCAACGCAGTAGTCCGCTGAAAAAAATGTTATGATCATTCGAGCAAAAATCCGCTTAAATATATGTTGGTTAATCTAGGATATTATGGGTTGAACTGTTTCCTTGCACTGTTCTCTTCGAGAATATTTGCGTATCCGTAGTCCCTTTTGACAATTCACTCACCATTGGTTGTGTCAAGTTAGTTATCTTCAGGTTTGTTACTGCCGGTTTTTGTTTTTCTACTTGAAATCCTTCGACACTAATTTGAATAATCTCTTCCAGTATGCCTACGATTTTGGGATGTGCGGTCTGTCCTTATGGTTTAGAATTTAGTTTAAAGACGTTCAGCTAATAATAAGGATTGCATATTCAGTGCATCATCATCACTGGTGAAATTGCTGCTTTGCCACTACAAAACACGATATCTACTTACTCTTTAACTTGTCAAGAGGGAAAAATAGGCTGCGGAGTGGGTCCGGTGCCAGATCAGGAAATTAAAGAATGGTGTTTAACTCAAAAGTGAGCGTTTTAAATCATGGAAAGAATCTGACACAAGAAAGGCTACTGAAATCAGTTAAGATCCATTTCTTTCTGTGTATTAACCAAGCACAGTCAGGCTCGGTTCTACCCCGTCCTTAGCGTTGCACTGTAGTACCAACACCAAGTTTCTCCGAATTCTCTTTTACATCCTTAATCCACGTCACATGTTGACCATTCCAAAATATAGATTATTCTAAATGGGACAGGAGGCACAGAGACCGTCTCAGTAAACGATTATTTTGGGATGCGTAATACATGACCAAGCTACCGTAGTTGTCAGTATCGGATACTTTTCTCAAAAGCTGTACTCACTGCACAGCTAAACACCAATAGTATACCTGAGTAAGTTGAGACTCATTCTCTGATTTCGTTAAATAGAATTGAGTCAGAGCTAATACGACTACAGTGGTATGTAATATTCTGTACAACACTTAGTGTTTGTTCTTGAGTTACCTGGTACATGTCCAAATTTCGCACATTCTTAAGTACGAACATGCACTTTGTACGTTCAGAGCACGCGACGAAAGACAGCCCGACTGTCTGTTTATTCAACAGCACTGGTGATTTATTTCGTATTCGAAGTTTAGAACGGTGTCCTCCGTGTGCTCCAAGATATGTCCGTGTACTTCTCTTGAAAGAGTTTCAGAATTACGATCGCACATCCTTAATTAGTGATGAGAGCAGAAAGTCATTTTTAAAACCCGGAAGACTGACTAACTAACTGATCGTTACCAAGATTCACGTACTTAGATACTTTGGACAGACGACGGTGAGGTTAGATGAATGTGATATATATATATATATACAGTATACATACATACATAGTCGGTATACATAGTCAGTATACATAGTCGGCTAGCTGAACCACCTCCTCGTGGTGCTGACTGGGTAGCCTGGACGCCAGTCTGGGTGAGCTAAGAGTTCAGCAACTCCAGACAGGGCTAACCACCCTGTTTGGTTTCAATGTGCTGGTTACTTTCGACAATGTACACTACAAAACATGGCGCCTCCGCACCAGTTCCAACCAGTACACAGGAGACTCGTGGGGCTCACGTGTGAAGAATGTGGCAAGTGGTGTAAATCAAAAAAGCTGGCTTGGTAGCCCACCATCGAGTTCACGACAATGATAGTGTTGGTACGAACATGGTCGCCCAATTGGCCTGTGCTGATTGTTCCGCCTTTTTTTCCGACGAAGATTGGCCTGAGTCAACATCGCCGGCACGCACACCCACCCAGCATAATGCAGATAAGCTCAGCCGAGTGAAGCATTCCGGTGCCGCTGGTCCCAACAAGTCACAATCGCTCTTGCGCCTGGCTAACAATTTATATCCGTCTTGTGAAACGCAAACCGCGATGTGAAACGCAAACTGTCGATGCCGCAACTGGGATACCAGTTCCATGACACCCTAGTAGATGGTTTTGCCTTCGCTGACGACTGGGTCGTGTGTGCAGAAAGTCAAGCTCGCCTCAAAGAGAAGCTTGAAGCTGCCGCGGTTGAGTTGGGAAGAGCTGGTATGAAGATAAACGCCCGGAAGACGAAAGCGATGGTGATCTGTGGGCGACAGCAGTCTCAGTCGAACCATTTTGCTTCGCCGAGGAACTCATCACTCCTCTGGGTCCGACAGACACAGTAACATATTTGGGCATCCCTTTACTTTCAAGGGAAAGGAGTCTTCAACCATCGACAGCATCTGCTCAAACTGCTCGACGAGGTGACGCGTGCCCCGTTGAAGCCGCATCAAAGAATGGAGATCACAAGGAACTACCTGATACCGAGGCTGACATATTCGCTCGTGCTTGGCCAAGTCCACCGAAACACGCTCAAAAGGTTGGACAACTACATCAGGCAATCTATTCGCGGCTGGCTACGTCTACCGAAGGATACCCCGATCAGCTACATCCATGCCGGTAAACAACATGGGGGACTTGGTATCCCAAGTCTGAGTGCAACAATCCCGATGCAGCGGAGAGTGCGTATGGAAAAGCTGCTTTCTACTCAGTGCCGTGTACTACGCAATGTGGTCAACGATTCCGCATTTGGCAAGGTTGTTCGGGATCTCAGCCTTCCGATCCGTGTCCATGGTTCATGCGTAAACACCAAGGAAGAGCTGGTGGCTGCTTGGGGTGATAGCCTGCACAACAGCGTTGACGGTCGCGGTTTACGAGAGTTGGTCGCTTCGCCTCTTTCTAATCGATGTATTTCCAGAAAGAGTGTTTCCTCGGATATTTATCCGCGGTATCCAGCTCCGATGCAACCTGCTCAGGACGAGAGTTAGAAGCGCTCGACATGGTCACGGTGGCCAGACGATCTTATGTCGTGGAAACTGTGGCCAACCAGAGAGTTTGGTGCATATTTTGCAGTCCTGCTGGATCACGCATGACGCCAGATGTGCTCGTCATAATCGGGTTGCAAGGGAACTCGCAAAACGCCTCCGTCGCCTGGGATACACCGTCTTTGAGGAGTTGAGAGCACCAACTTCGACGTCCTTCATCAAGCCTGACCTGATCGCCGTTCGGGAGCGCCGAGCGACTGTAATAGACGTCAGCATAGTCTCGGATGGGCGCGGAATGACTGTGTGGAATGAGAAAAAGCAGAAGTATGGTGCTGATGAATTTTCCCTCGCCATAATCTCAGCCCTACGTGCTATTGGTTGTGATGTGGACTTTTTGGTCCACCAATGATCATCTCTTATCGAGGGATCTGCTTTCCTCAATCCGCCAAAGCTGTTATCGGACTGGGACTTTCTAAAGTCACAGTCAGTGACTTGTGTTTGCTCGCCATTGTGGGTTCTCTGCGTACGTACGACACTTTTATGCGTGGCACATGGCGTTGAATGTACATTCTTGCCATTGAATCTCACACCAGACCCAGTATGACGGACACTTTGTGCCTGATGTGCGAGTCTTGACTGTGCTAGCGCTTACCGCGCCTTGAAGAGCATTCAGCATTGTTTGTCCTTTCTTCGGTTGTTAGACTTTACACGCATGTTTCCTTACCAAAATTCTTACGTACGTTGGGATTCATCCTATCTGACTGGAACTGTTGGTTGCATGACTTCGAATGAGACATTTTTCTTTTATCTCATATTCTCCTGTAACCCTTTCGCATTCATCGCTTGCATTCACTTTTTATGTCTGTGACCACGCTCTTCAAAAATAAACGATAATAACTAATGGCAGACAGCACTTGTTCGTATTTAGTATCCTATTCTTCGGACTACAATGTGATCATAATAGTGTTCACCGGTGAAACACAGAACCTCCTCCTCAACCGGCTATTTTCGGCCTGCGCTTACAAGTTTCGCCCAAAATGTATCCAATTCAAGTCAACAACATCACTGACAACATGCACCCTGTTTGGACGAATCACGCCTGCTGAAAAACAAGTGCTAGATAAAAAACCAATGTGTACAAAAAGAAAAGAAATTAAACATCACTCGCTGTAACCTACTTTTTGTTAAAAAAAGGCAGCTTACGACTGCTAATATTTTATCACCTGGGATTGTCGTTTTGAGCCATTATTTAGAAACGGCACGAAATTTTATTGTAACTGTGCTAATGCGCCTTCCAAATGAAACATTTCTTCGTCTCAAAAACTTGAATGTGTCGCAAAGGTTAGGTACATTTTCTGATTTCCAAGTGTTCGACGGTGCAAACTTTGCATCGAAAGTCACCTTTCCTGATTCAAACTGTTCTGTGATACAGATTTGCTGTCTCAACCGAATGGATGATTCGTGCTGATATTGGAAGCTTTATCAGGATTGGCTGCAGCAAACCAGAAAACAAAAATAAAATATGAACCAAAAAGGTCCTAAATTTAATATAATGTATCACGGCTGCAGCAAAATTAATTACTACGAAATTCTATGATAGAAAATTTTAATAGTGCAAATATGACCGTAGGAACCGCGTAAGGGTAGTTAGGAGAGAAATATTTTACACATGATGGAGGCTTGTTCCAGAGAAGAGACATTTACAGACGCACTGTTACAATGCTGACATATTTCCGTCTACGGGTCAATAACGGGTAAATGTCGGGTGTACTTTTACGCTTTCCACGTGTGAATTATTTTGTCGCAGTTCCTTAGGCATGTTTTTGCGGCTACACGTTTTTTGTACCATTGCGTTAAAGTGCACTCACACGTCAGCGGTAAACGCTGAGGAGAACTCTTCCGGTTGCTAGGCTACTTGATACGTCAGCATTGGCGCAATCAATCTTTTGACTTCTGGTTAGGTTAATTTTCAAGATATGTAAATGAAGTAGGAAACAATCCTTAAATTATCGTTTCCATATGGTAAC
Source organism: Clonorchis sinensis (assembly GCA_003604175.2). Lineage (NCBI taxonomy): Eukaryota > Metazoa > Platyhelminthes > Trematoda > Opisthorchiida > Opisthorchiidae > Clonorchis > Clonorchis sinensis. The sequence goes on along the minus strand of CM030370.1, from coordinate 122,640,466 downwards.
TTATTCTACTGCTAGTTGATATAGTACTTTCTACGAACAGAATTAAGAAATTACATTTAATTTTTAATGCCAGATACATCCCACCGCACTCAATTTGAATAGTAATCACCACCGATCAGTCCACTCAGACACGACTACAAGCTGCATTTTGATTGCCTCCGATGGAGTCCAAATTTTCTCCCGGCTGCAAATGTAGACAAAGAGCTCAAGATATCAGAAATTTTTAAACAAATTTTTGCAGGTTAAACAGTGACGAAAAAATAAAAAAATAAAGGTAACAATAGTACCATGGTATTAGTCAGCAGAAATGGAAAAAGTACTTCTGTTCGCTTGCTATACGGCTTTCATGGGAACTGCTTTCGGTCACGTTCTTGAAGCTTAGTTTGTATTTTCAACATTGACTATTTGACCATACAGAGACCCTACTCTATCATATATTTTACAGAATTTAACGTTTAGCATCCCCAATTAATCAGTTTTTATCCACTCAAAACGATATTGCAGTACAAAGCATAAATTCCTGCGATCTTTCCGGTCAATCGCCGCATCGGGCAGTAAACGGATAATGTTTTAAATGATTATGTATGATAACAAGTGAAGACGTTTGGTTTTAGTGTCTGGATGATCGCGTGGTTAATGTGCTATAAGCCACCTACTTCGTTGGACAGAGTAAACTACATAATATTTTTGTTCTTCGAGGATTTTGAAAACCATAGCTACATTACCGGTATTGTTTTGTCTAAAATTTTAGAATGTAGTCATTTTTACATGAAGCCGGTTTGGTTGCGCTTTACGTGTTTTTAAGCACACAAAGCGCACGTCAAACTATGTTTGCAGCTAGCTACTGAACCTTCATTTAGGTTTCATTTTCAAAGCTTTAGTACATGCATTAACTGTGCTCCAAGAAAGTGGAAGTAACAAACAAAAACACAAGGCCATACCGTCGCAGCGAACTAAATTGCGAGCTCGATTGATGATAATCAGTTAAGATAAACTTCACTGAGACGCGTCTCATAATCATCAACGCGCATCCATTATAATCCTCAGTCAACAAATGCCTAAGTGGCATGGTTCAAAATGAAACTGGGTGGAACATCTAGAGTAAGATCGTTCTAACCATGAAAATTATCATCTCGAGGATGGGGTCTTTGTTGAAGATGGAACACAGTACTCACAATGTTACTTGAAACCCTTAGATATTCCAATCTTGGTACTCATCGCCTGTAGTCAGTATCCGATTTTTCGTAAACCTTTTGTTCTTCTTGAACACAAATTTTATACGATTTGTGAACCATACCCAGCTGCAAAATAGTTTGGCTTTAACGGGAGACCCGTCTGAATCGAAGCATCATCTCTGTCTGATGATTTCATACAGAAATTCAACTGGGATTCAGTTGAGCTTGTCAATAAAAGTAGATTAGTGTAAAAATGAGTGTATTTTTTAAAGTTTCTTTCAATTTATTTTCAAGTGAAATATAAGAGTGACATAAACTCGGAGAATACGAACTATTGGTGGGCGTATTTTCAAGTGAAATATAAGAGTGACAAACTCGGAGAATACGAACTATTGGTGGGCTACAACAAGAAACAAAGCGGTCGTATAAGGTGGAGGAGTAGTTACATTTTAAGAAAATATACTTCGAACACACCGATATCATACTTACTGAAACATAAGGCGGTCCGGTGCAGTGGATTTAGTTGATGAATAAAAAAGTCAAACAGGTATTCAGCTGGGGATTATTTACTTCTCTTTGTAAAACCGATTAAATTTGCAAATGTTTTTTTCACGTTTTTGTCTGCCAGATCTTTAATTCTGAATTGTGCTTTAAAGCTTCTTAGGTGGTGTGGTGGTGACAATTTCCTCATCGGCCGAACTTGATTAACAGTGGTACTGACTTACATTTTTCAACCGGTTTTGTTGAGCTGACGTTTGCCAGTAATTTTTGTCATGCATAATGCAACTGAATAAGGAAATATCAGTGGTTGCTGACCACAAGTCAGCACAATTCATTTGTATAGAGTGACAAATAAGAGGCGGTCTGTTCGGAACTAAATTAGCCTGTGGGCACGAGCAAACTGGGATGCCAGTATGCACATAAAAACGCAGAGTGATACGCTTTGTGCTGGTTGAAGTAATAACTTTTGTTCTGGATGAGGCGAGTCTATTCTATATTTTGTGAATCATAATAGTATACGCACTTAAGAGTTAGTACGTTTACAGCAATGAGGCTTGAATCACGGGTCGATGAACTGCTGACCAAATGTTTCTGATTACATCATCTGATTCCACAAAGACTCACTTCATCGAATTCAGTACATGAACAGCTTATCTAGAAGGTTCATATATCATTTACAAGTAAAGATTCGCTGCGTGTACCACTTCTAGAATCCTTATGATGTTCTTGTTTCAGAGGAAGGCCAATAAAACACACCGATCTCAAGAAACAAATATGACATTTCACGCTGATCGCGCAGTTTGTCTCATTCAAAACACACTCCGCAATTTAGATATGGCAGAGGAAGTTGGTGTCTGATCATGCTTATTTTCAGCTTCATTGCTTGGAAGGTGGGAAAAAACATTTGAGTAATAGGTCGGATTCTTTGGGAAGCAAGTCTATTTGCATGTTAAACGATTTTACGAATCATCTCTCGTTTTAACCATTACCATTGGCTGCTAGGTGGTCAAATAAGCTTTCACCAACCTACTTGCTGTTGAAACAATGAACAAATGAACCCAACATCAGACTAAATAGCATCTGACAACCTTTACTGCGTTCAACTGAAGCTGCAATCTTTTGAAATCAATCCATCATTGTTAGCTGTTGGACTCTTGCGTCCAACCGAAATGTAGACTCAAATGATTTGTGTAAGGGTGTTGTGACCACATTTGCAAAATTAGAAGTATTGTCATGCCGGTCAATAGGTGTAAGTTGATTGGCTAATACTAGTTCAAATAATGGACACCAAAAACTGGTGGAGGTCTTAACGAAGACATAAGTCCAGCACATTTTGTCAACTAGAGGGTTGTATTTTACTCTGAAAAAGTGTGCAATTATTTATCAAAACGTGACATATACATACATCGAGATAGGATAGTCAAATAATTTTTTCTTGAAACTCGTTTGAACACAATAGTTCTCCGGTATATCGCAGTTATGCAAGAGCACGTGAATGTAATCGGCTGGAATTTGTGTTTTCTTTTGAAAGATATGTTGTTCTGGTATATTTATTAAATTTCGACACTCAATGCTACCCTGCTTTACGTAGAACTGTCTGTTAGATCCTTATTCTATTCTAGGCGACCTATTAAGTAAAAATTGTCTGTTTCCTTTTTTCAACCTTACTTCCATCACTGCCTTCCTTTATAGGATTCTTGCTATTAAAACCCGTATTGTTTTTTCTTTTCTGTCATATTTCTCAACCAATAATTGTCTTTTGGAGTGGCCAATTTAGTAAATATTTGTTCAGAAAGTCCTTTAATTTTGTCTTCCAAGAAGGCTTATCTTATGCATCATGTGGGCGTCCATCAAAATGGCCGGGTCACCGAATCTTCGCCAGGCTCTTATTTCCCAATTTTGAGCTGAACAAATATTGCTACAGCTAACATTTACACCAAGAATATTACAAGCGCTGGATTCACTGATAACATCAAGGTCATTTCCAATCCGCGCTTTATTTGATGTTTTGAAAATAAAATGATTCTGACAAAAATTATGTATTAAGCCTATGCAGTGCAAACTCATCCTTTGGTGTTTAACAGGATTCCAGTAGCCCCACTGTACGATCCTCAGATTATGCATTAAATACGCTAACTACGCTTTACCCGTTTTTTTATCAATCTCGCATTATATAACGCAGATTTGCTTGCATGCAAACAGATTCACAGACAGTTATACCTTTAAGTCTTATGCCTATGTAATCGGTGAACAAAATATAGCTGCTGATGGTTGTTTCCGGTTACTGTACACATGTCTACTTTTTCATGTGTCATTACATACCAGGTGAAAGAGTTTACAAGTAGTACCGAGTTAAAAAACACATGTCTGTTGATGGTGTTTGTGTTAGTTGCTGGCAGCAGTCTCCGAATAAAATACTCACGGACCAAGACTCAATTGTCTCCATGGACAAAGTTCTAATCCACAGTTTTTTTGTGATATGAGACATCTAGACGTGGGGCAGGACCATTAGCTCACGTTTCCTGAACGATGTATGTAGCTAATTTTACCCTCTAAGATCAACCGAATAACCCTTTCATTTTACCTTAGGACAACATAACTTTGTAAATTCGTGTATTGTAACACCGACCTACGGGCGCTCGTAGGTTTTTGATACAAAACTACATATCTACAAAATTTCTTCGTGGCAGCGCATGGAATTTCATACAATTTGACGACACACGGCTAACGGTAGTATCATTTTCTGATTTTGTAACATATTTGGATTTCGAGTCGCCACATATTTACCCATATGGTTCAACTGTTTGCAACCTAGTTAGGCGACTGCAATTGTCCTATATTCGCCTTACTTCAAAGTGCTATTCATGAGAAATAACAGTCGCTTCACAGTGAAGTAAAAATAGAGTGAGCCTCTCTGATTGGAACAATTCACAAGGCAGAGTTCACAGTTACTCGCGACAGAACTTTTATGGATGAAACCACTGGCAAACGTCCCCCTGGTGGGGTCATTTGAGATCTGCTAGCTTGTGACTAGTTTCATGTGGAGTATGCTGATTTTGATAATATCAAGCAAAACTGACTCCAATATAAAGGGATGAAATTAAAAAGTTTATTTAGACGGAATCTGAACATAGATGACTGTCAGGCCACCTCTGAAAATAGTCAGCGGTGCTGTTAAAAGTGCATTTTTTGTAATTAGGTATTAAAGTGGTCGCCAACACCAGAAAATGTCACTGATTAGGATTCCAGCAACAGATTTAGTAGACATAAAGAAAGTAAACTGATTTTTTATATTTGGCGAAAAAAATTAATGACAGCGTGATATCTTGAGGTGACGCCTGCGGTGAGGTTTATCTAAAAGTTGGTTATTTTGTAACTCACTGCTTTCGTTATGGACACTGCTAGTTCAATCGCTTTGACTTGAATGTTAAATACCAGACAAGACAGGTAGTATTAGCACGTATAGTGGTTGCTGCTGGGACCGAAGGACCAAAGGCCGATTATGATGCCGTTCTTTCCAACCAACCTGAACCCCACTAAAACGTTTGATGCACCAAGGGTGGTTAAAATGATTGACAGTAAGGCGGATGGAAAGGCAAGATGAACGCGGATTCAGATACCCTTGTCCAACGCAACAGATCAGTAGACTGTAATTTGATTCGTTGTGGCGACCTGTGGAGACGTGAAATGTCGCTGGAATTCGGAAGTTTCAGCATAGGCTTGAAGAATTAGTGGAGCACTCGATGGTGTAACTTTCTTACTCATTGGTGATTGACAAACTATGTTCGAAGTTCATACATGATTTAGAATGAAACCCATGAGGCTTTCAAAAAGAATTTGCTGGGTGAACGATTAACTAAGGAACTGAAAGAAATTCCACCGTGGATCGTCTCCGATAGGTTTTTCCGAGAGGCAAATAAGTTCAATCGTCTGTACCATATCCTTCGGTAGTCTTAGTTCGGAAACAGCCTATAATGACAGTAAAAGTTTTAAAACCCGACGGGTTATATTAGACGCCGCAAACTAAGTAAGTTTTTGCAAGCGCTGTAGCATTTTGGAGCAGCGAATGAAATTATTTAATGGTAGAGCGGAAAAACCTGTATTTATTCATTCAGTAGCTAGCAGTCTGGAAAATTCTAATGGCATCAGAAGATCATTTCTGGACGCTATTCCATTGGACTTGAAGAGGCACCGAAAGACAATTTTAATTTGACCTAATCAGTTTCAACCATTTGTGATGTGAACCAACAGAGCAAGTTATGTAACCTTTAAGCGTAAATGACTGATGGGACTGAACCTAATGCTAGTGATGTCAGCCCAACAGCCAAATGGAAGCGATAGAAGAAGAATGGAAAATTTAAAACACCTTGGAGCTGTTCTGCACATCTACCCATCCAACCGGATAACGTTAGGCTGGCGTAAGTGCCTCCAAATACGTTGTGAAGCAATCGTTTATTTTGCAAGCATGGGTAGACAGGTGGACATGTGAATTTTTCAGAACTACTACAGGGGGTGTCAAAATGGATTATACCATTGGGTTATATTGCAGTGAGTCGTGTTTTGTTGGGGGTCTGAAATTTGTTATAATTTTGGCGTGAGATATGCTAACAGACTTACAGAAATGCGGAAGAGGGTCAATGCCTTTAAAATTAAAGCAAAAAAGCACCTTTTTAGAATGTTACCATGAACGTGTGTTCCTTACATCAGCACGACATAGGTCGACTTTTAATACTGCATCTTCGACAAGACAAAGGTCGTTACTTTGTGAGATTTCAAGGTACGCACTTCTCAGGTCTCCAAATAAGTTAGAGAATCGCATCAGTTTGATGTTCCAGTCTGCCACCTTCCAAAACCTGTTGATCATCTCACTTGCATATTAGTTTCAAATAACAAGGCAAGAAACGAAAACTATAGCAGACTGGTTAGGTTAAGTAATGCGTGTTATGTTGGATAGTAATTTCCAGTTATCGCGCAACCTAAGTGCAGGGCAATACTTGTAGTTGGAAGCTATTTCATTCGATCCCGGTCAGTTATTTTATTTCCTTTTTACACGTAACGTTCTGTATGTGAGTGAGCCTAACGGAAAGTCAAAGTAAGCAAATAGTGATTTACGTGGACTCCTTGGTTAGAGTTTCCCAGATGTGAACAACGTCACCAGAAATGACCGCAGCACCACAGCTGCCCAAAGAGATATAACAACATTCAGCATCGACCACTAAACTTCTCTTCCTGAATGTCGTCAACACATTGCCATCAAGCTTAAATCGCATTAAAGTTGGGCCTTGGATTTCATCCCCTTTCAGCAAAAATACGGGGAAACAGTTTCATTGTCACTAAAGTATGAACAAGTTTCTCTGCTGCCCGGTTCGTTTTTATGAGTTCTGCTCACGCACACAAACTACGTTAGTCAGTTACCTCCTATGATCTGACAGGCAGCAGAGAAAGCGGAATTTCAAATAACAGTATTCAAAGTATATCGGTTGCGCAGTGTAAGGATCAAAGCAGCAGCCAAGTAATTTAGAAAAAACCGCAGATTCCAAGCTCGTGGAAGCTCACGGTTAAAAAAAGTTTACGGGTAAAAACTGATCTGAAAAAAGTCACCAGTAAAAATGGGATGAACCAATGATTTAGCCGTTTTACCACCGCAGCAGCAATCAATATCGTAAATACCCGTGAATCCACCAGTTAACCCTTTTACCGCTAATTGGATCCCGTCAAACAGACTCAGAAAGCTTTGAGGGACATAATGATGGGGCAAACAACTTCGAATTTATGTTTCAGTTCTTTAGTCACTCATGTTCAAGGAGGTGGGATGTTCTTAACAAAGAACACATTACATGAGTAAACAGATGCGCTGATTTCATGAGTATCAATCGTAAAGTTAAATGGCTTTAGGAAAAAAGCCACTGTAATTCACCGGAACGAAACAAACTAGAAAGTGCAGGAGAGCCTTCCAAAGGCGTGGAAAGTCTCACACTATACTGGATTCTTACGATGGAGCGGTTTACAGTTTTCGAGCGGAACCGCTAAAGTGATATACTGCCATATCTGACTTTTAGAATCACAGAACAGAATTTCATTCCTGATGTCCATCGGGTGATACTTTCAAATAGGACAACACCACGGCGATCACCCTGTCCACTAGACGGATGTTATATTCCTTGTGTCTTTGAATATTGCGGATTGTGGTCAGGTTGACAGCGAATAACTTCAGTTGATAAGTGATGCCAATTGCACGAAAAACTACTTCTGGTGTTTTGACGAAACAAATTATCCAGGTTGTTTTGAAAAAAGAAATAACTAATTTACGACCAAATCGACTGTCAGCCTTAAAAACGGAAATAACAAGAAACACGCGCATTTGTGGATTTTATCACTAGAATTACGCGATCCCAAAAAAATAGCGAAAGCTTCTTTTACTGCTAATTAGGTGCATTTGTCACCTGAATGGTACATTTATGATATCAAGCTCCGAATTTCCCAGAAATCTTGAACTGAACATCAAGTTCCACTCAGTTTCAGAAACAGAACTTTAGTGCACTTTTTCAAAGAAATTCCCTTGGATTTTGCCGTCAACTTGTGGAAATGATTAATGTTTTTTTTCAGATGGCATGATGGGGCCAAACTTTTCCTTTTAGGTGGAGTGTTGCGTCTCTCCCTAAAACTACTTATAACTTCTGCTAGAGACGGCATAATATTTGTAATTGTGGTGCAAATTGAGCGTGCGTTTAAGTTGAGCTTACTGTTTTCAAATGTTTATCGTACAACAAGCAAGAAATTTGGTCGCTGTTCAGATTTGGTCAAGGAGTGAATATTTGATACCTTGTACAAATACTAGAATACTGGACGTACTATAGCCTTGATTTCAGGGTCAAACGTATTTGAGAAAACCTGCTCATCTCAAGATTTTTTATTTACTGTGTGACTTAAAGTGGGACCGAAATTAAACTACCCTTAATAATAAGATGGCTTGGTTTTTGGTATTTAACGCTACCCTCTAGGGGGATGGTTCATACCTCTGTTTATTTTCCATTTAATGCTCCACAAATTATATTCCTGTAAGTGAGTATTGGCGCAACATATTGGCTCAAAAATATGAATGACGCAGGTGCAACGAGTAAATACATTCCACCGAAAACGTAATTCTCGGCCTTGAGGAAAAGCTCTTTTCGAAAATGGTTTCGTTCAACTTTGGAATAGAGGCATACCGTTATAGAAAACCATTTTTCGGTGGTATGAAGACAATGCTCTCAAAATAAATATTCAACGCAAACAATTTATCTGTTTTCTCTGCAAATTTTTGCAATTTATATGAAAGAATTCGATTGTTCAAAATACTGTCACTTCCAAATCTAATGAAATACTCAAATTGTTTAAGATTTGTAAGTGACAAGCCCGAAGTGCTTTGGGTTGGATAATATCCCTCTTGAAATATCACCATATTACGTACCCTTCACGTTCTTAATTAGGAAAAGGAAATCAGGCTGATTGGGCAGACGTGTTCATGCATGACCTAGTCGGAACTGTAATAACCGGTGGAACATGGAGTCGCTATCAAAAAAAGAGTTATATCGATTTTTCTTAGAGTCCATGCAAATTTATGCGCAGAGCTGCATTGCTCATACCAGTGGTTGTTTTACTGAGAAACTTTGCCTGACCGACGAGATGGAATATGCATTCGTGAAATTGAAAAAGTCTGTTTGATTAGACTACCCGAAATCTGTTGTTTCAGTTAATCTGTGTCTATTCTTGTCAGCTACAATTCCGTTGAGGGAATTCCACCTCCATAATATTGAGTTGCTAGATAATATGGAAAGTCAAAATGTCAGCTAATGCATGGGCTTTGCGCATTTGCTTTGTTACATGTACTACATGGCTTGCATCTTCATGCCAATGTACAATGATGCTACGTAAATAATTTTGTCCTGAGATATGAAGCTTCCACGTATAAAACAAACAGGAGAACGAGTTAATGACCATCCAGCCAACTCGGAGGCCTAAACATTAAACAGGATAGTCGGCTAAACACCGTCAAATTATTGGGTTTTTAGGGAGAGATTTCCCTTTGTGTTACAAATCCAGAAATGAAGGAGAATGTTTGTTTCAGAGCCAGTGCATTAAGGGATGGTCCTTAAGTGGCAAATGGACCCACTATAAGTGGCATGATCAGAGCAATGTTATACGACATTGGACGCTTAGAGATTCGTAATGCTTTAGTTTCTCCAAACCAAGGCAATTTATATGCATCACACCAAATAAACTAGTTGTTATTATAGTTACAGTTATTAAACGTGCTGTTATTTTTTCGGCGGGTAGCACAAACTCCTCGTATAAAACAAGACTGTGTGTGTGCTGGGGAGATCACCAAATAGAGTGCCATAAAATGGTTTTGAAAAGACTATTGAAGTAAGCACTTATCACTATGTCGAAAACTAAAACTGTAATCAATGACCAACTGGACTAAGTTTTTTTCCCAAACCACTTTTCCGCGTCTAGATTTTTATTGGTAAAGTCATTTATACTGACATAGGGAGATAAACGTTTAGCCGGGTAGATGCAAAGTATTTTATCAACGTCAAAACTCCGAGTCATCGTCTGAGAAATATGCGCTTGGTTTTACATGAATATTAAACCGCACACTTTATTTTTTACACTTTACTTGCTTAAGCTAGAGGAAGATACGTTTTGAGTTACCTACGTTTTGACCTGGTCGTTCCCGGTGTAAAAATGCCTGCTATTCGGGCCACATTTCGTGACTTCCTATGCCTTTACTAGAACTGTTGAAGGTCAGCCCTTAAACATTAATTTATAAGCGCTGGATGATATGCATTTTACTTAAGTTCACTCTTGACCATTCATAAAAACTTATGAGGGATAGAGAAAGGCATGTGATGTGTCCAGGAGTTTGTATATTCTAAATAAAATTTTCATAAAATCTCTTCAGCAGCACACTACGTGGTAATAATTACAAATCAGGAAATGACCAGAAATACCAAGATTCAGAATACGTATCTGTACTCACAATAAGATAAAATCATCAGGATTGCGGCGCAACCCGTTCAATTTCGACAATTTCATTTGGTGAAGACCTGGTAGCTGGTTCCGTTCCAAAGATCAAATGTCGATATTTCAACAATTTTTCCGAGACAATCTTGCGAAACGTGGGATTCGAGGCCATATACACAAATGCATTTAATGTGGAATCTAGATAAATCAGTATGTTGGCAATAATAGACAACCACGAGTCTACAACAGGATAGTTATTTTCCAGATAAGGGCGGAGAATTTTGCTGAAAAATGAGGGCGTTTCGAAAATGAAGAAACACACACAGACTGCAAATATGAGTTTATCTCCGGACGGGGGTGGTTTTTGGGGTACATGACAGTTGACAGTTTTGCTTATTGATGAAAATCGAGCGTTTTGCACTGATTCATTTCCTCTCCCGGAAACTTCACTAATTGACCTCTGGTTCAGTAGACGCAACGCCGATTTCTCCTCTTTTTCTTTTTGTAGCTGACGGCGTTTTACAATCAAACGAATGATGAAAGCATTGAGCACGCAAACACAGATAACCGGGCCACCAGCTTGCACGATAAACATAACAACACCGAGATAGGCAATTTGATAAATATGATTATCTGATAAAAGCAATTTAACCCCGGAGAATAATCCAGTTCTGTGGCATATAATAATGGCAGCTTCGAAAGCACGCGGAATAACCAAGACGCAAGAGCAACCCACCACGGCAACCAGTATACTGCAAATGCGTTCATCCGTAAACGCCGATCCGCTGCTGATCGGTCGGCACAGTCGGTCGTAGCGATATGCAGCCAGCAGAACGACAGACCAATTCCGAGCCACTTGAAAGGCTAATAAACAAAGACTAAACCAAATACTGAGAACGAATATGGAAGTATGTTTTACGTAGTTCCGATGACGGTCAGGGTAAAAATCAAGGGTCGTTGTATTTCCCATAGGAATGCTCTCTTTTAGGTCAGAATAGGTTTGCAGATGACTTGAACAGTTATCCAACAATGCGTAAGCAAAAAGCGATATTCCCATACAAAGCTCGATGACCGAGAGTCCTCTCAGTAATCGACTCATTGTTGATTTTTTCCACAGTGAGTGAGTGAAGATGAGTACGCAGATTCCATTTAAGAGTGCATTGAGGGGACCCAAAGTTAGACTGATAATTCCATGCGACAAACGCAGTTTGTCTGGAGGGTGGGCAGGAGCCGGCTGGCAGGAAATGCTGTCATTCAGAATGATGATTGAGTAGAAAGATTCGGTCTGTTGCATAACTCTAAAACAAGTCGCTGGGGTTCACCGTCAAATTTGTAGTAGATGCACTTTTTGCTTCCATGATATTGCTGATGATTCTGACTAGATTAGGTAAAAATAACAAAAAACAGGTACATGAGCAACTAATAAATGAAACTAAGCTACACAACATTAGTGGCAAACGTTTGTATGAGCTCCTCTTTTCCCCTGAACAATTTTGTTTAGAGGCATTTCGCATAGTTGCAGAATAATCTGCTACTGTGGTGATAAGTGTAAATAGTTGATTGCCATACCCAGCAATAGATATTTTGTACTGCAATCGAATTCAGTTTGCGCCAAAAGGCGGAGAAGCCTTGTACAGTTTATTCATCCCTGTTGTGAACTATCAGCCGGGAGCAGATAGGGTCAACATGGTGACTTTTCACTGGCGGTTGAGGAGTAAACCGTTTGGTCTTGAGTGGCAAATCACAAGTTTAATTTTATGGTACTTGAACAGGATGTGGCCCTACACATCCTTCATTTTCGGAGTTCTCATTACGTGGCGGAAGATTTACTTATGTGTGAATTGACTTTTCTTCCCAGATAGTCATAAATATAATGTATGCATCAGAATTCCGAGTGTGCAACACTATGACCAAGGACATAAGGAAATTCCCTCAGTGATAGAAAAATGTAGTTAATCGACATTTGCTAACCGACATAGGTAATCCCATTCCTACATTTGTAGAACGCTAACGACGCTGATTCTGCTAGCTGTCGTATGATAATCCTTGATGTCTTATCGTTTCAGAGGGGTATCATAAACAATCCGTGATTTTTTAAAACTGGCAAGCGTTTCGCCTTTAACACAAAGGCTTTGCCAGACCAACTGAGTGGGTTACCAAATTGGCCGGATTGTGACGCAGACAAAGAACCAGTTGGCATGTTCTCTTCTTAGTAATACACCAGATCAGCGTCGGATGTCAGTAAAACGTTCTCGTTAATCAGTATGTATGGATAATCTTATGGCTGATGAGTTGAAGGAAATTCGACTCCGTTTCGATCGGGTTCGGGTCCTTGCTTTTGCGGTTTAAAGCACTGCAATTGATGACTCACCTTAGGTACTGCTGTAAAGTTTTGTCGGTGTTTGTGGGCTTGTCAGTACTACGGCAATTTATATGAGAGCGAAGCTGGTGAGATCACATGAAAGCTTTGGTTTCGGTCGGTCTATACACTTCAAATATAATTTAACTCTCATAAAGGAAACCACTCACTAGGTTGCCAAAACCTCTTTGACCTTGTGAATAGTTTCTTTTATGAAAACATACTGCGATACCTCAAATATCGTTCCAAATGAAATATGAGGAGGCCTTTGTGCAGCGAATTTAGTTGAAGAACATCATAAACGAGAGATTCACTTGAGTCTCCCGTGACAACCAAACTGATTTGCAAATAAGTGTATTTGTCGTAATTTAATTCTGTTGATGGCTCCGCTTTGCTGGTAAGACCACACCACTACGTGCCAGCTTGGAAGATATCATACGCTCGCCAACTCTATGCCTTCCATACAATTCACACAGAGTCTCGTAAATCTTCACTGCTTTGGCCATCATTACCTGTGAGGTGAATTGATCGCTTCCGCCACAAAACTTCAGCGTTTCCTTATTTTATTTTACTCCCGCTATTGCTGCGTTTCTCGGTAATGTCCGATATTAACCTGTTTCTCGGTAGCCTAGTTATTTTGCTCCTGTGCTGACATTCTCCGTTCGTCTGTTCTACGTAACTATCAGTACGGCCGTTGGTTTTAATTATGTAGACACTCCATTGTTCTATTCCATGAGAGGCGATATTTCAATTGATTCAATTCAGAGTGCAGTTTTAATCTTTTGGATTCTACTTGCATGTTAGTTGTGTTCAGCATCCTTCGGAAAACATCGGATATTGCTAGTTTTTTTGTAATAACCGCAGTCCCAATCCATTCCCTGTTGGTTTCACCACTGATAGCAATGGCCTTCTCATCCGACACTTAATCAAAACAAGCTGAATATTTACTCACGCTAACCTGTGCTCCATTTCCAATTTCTGTCCTGTTAACTCATTCCGTGCACAGGCTTATATTCGGCTAAAAACTGATAAGGAAATACTACCGGGTACTGATTTCGGATAGGCAGACGAATAGTTCAAAATCTACCCAGATTCAGTTAGCTTCCAAAGCTCCATATTTTTTTGTTTTTTCATTGTTCTTGTAAGTAATATGGTCTAAACAGGGCAGTGTAGACTAACTGGACGCTCTCTCCATGAAAACATTTGGGATTCAGGTCATTCAGATAGTCGTAAAACTCACTGATCTTTGATTGGTACGAGAATCCACCTAAAGATTTCCTTTTGAAATATCCCGTGAAAATAATCGATAAAACCAGGGACGCTAGGGAATTTACCGCTAGACTGGTCTTAAGCGTAAACCATGTGGTCCAAAACTGAGTGAGATTTAGACTCACGCCTCTGCCTTTATCATTTCATCTACTGTAAACCATGTTCACTCTACACTGTTAGTGTCTGCTAGTAGCACTTTGTTGACTGTTTATAATGTGTTCCTCTGGCTCATCTATATAAAAATTTCATAAGAATATCGTGTGTTTTACGAACAGCTTTGTTATTTTGTTGACAAAATTATATGAATTCTTAATGTGAGTACTCGGTTTTCTGATGGGCGGTTTCATTATATACCTGCGAAAAATCCGACAGGCTCAAGGAGTGGTGGACCTACTTGGTCTATAATCGATCTCATGGGGCCATCAGTCTTATGGCCTTTTGGTAAGCCATAAAGCTGTGGAATGAATGTACACTTAGGGTGCAATAAACATCACTTAATGTGTACTAAATGGTTCATCACGAAACCCACGGGTAGGAATTATTTCTCTGCCAGCATATGCCCTTTATTTACGGTATATTACGATTACGATATTACGATATACATATTACGATATCACGATATATATTACTATATTACGATAACGATATATTCGAAACCTTTTCTAACGGACAACGATCTTCTTCGCTTCGCAGCTCACAAAGAAAACGCAATAACAATATCAAGGTCTGCGATGGACAGACGGCCAGAGCATTTCACACCAAAGTCTGTGAGCGCAATTGAAAAATGAATAGACTGTCAGGCAACGCATATAGATATCGAGTGTTACTGAGAAACTCGGCAGTACAGAACATACACAGTACATGGGACAAAGAAGAATAATTATAACAACAAATTTTTCAGACAAAGACTACAGTTTTCTGCCGAAGTCTTCGTTTTCTATGATCTACTCCGGTTCCTGTTTGGGTTCTTCTTAACTTAACTTTGCCACTTTACCACAAATTATAATACCGGAGGTTTCCGAACCCGAGAAACTGAGCCTAATGACAAAATTAACGTAAAACGGGGATTTACGTTTTCGAGGAAATGAGTTGTTCGCATAAAGAGGGATACATTGGGTTAGGGCATATAATTAAACATTTCTGTTAGGAGAAATGAATTTTCATTCTCTTGGTTGTTCTAGTTTAACGGTCGCACTTTGGGAAACTGCCTTTCTGACTTGAAGTACTTTTGCTGCTAGTGATTTAACTCTAACGTCTGGGATAATACGTCAGTCAGATACCACAGCAAATCTGATCAAACAAACCGGACAACTCGTAGTTGTGGATCGACAAGCAGAGTGAAGCGCACTTGCAAGCAAAGAAAATGCTCAAGCACCTTTCCATGTCCTAGTACGATCCCCCAGATAGTTTCATCCCTCGGAATTCGTCGCTCACCTATGCCTTCCCTTCCGGTTTAGCAGCATGTAGAGCAAGTCCGATTTCATCCACGTTTGTTTAGGTAGAAAATATATAGGCCAATGTACGGAGACAAGCTTTGTCAATAAAAATTATGTAATATGTCAAAACCCTCAAGAATTCGTTAGGTAACCTTTGAAACGTTGGAAGCCATGAATTTTTGCTCAAATTTTTCTACTTACGTTTCTGCTTCGTTTTTCTCAATGGAAAACGCACCGCACAAGTTTTATTCATCCTCCCATACACAGGGTAGAGAGCCCGGCAGTGTATGTAGCGATAATAATAATAAATTTTACATCCGTTAACTGATACCCAATCTACTACATGGATTCATTATACATTTTACCCTGTTTATTTTTAGTTTTCCAAAGCTAGATGACAAGAAAGTTGGTTATTTGTCGCTCATCAATCCGTCAGCTAGTCTAATTCATAATTCAAATAAAAAACGGCAAAAGTGTTTGATTTTGCGACACATAGACGAACCAAACCACCGGATCCACGGCAATCCCATTAAAACTGCTTGGTGGTTTCCAATTATTAAGTAATCAGTATATAGGTTGGTTAAGTTTCGGTGAATGCATTTTCAAGATATAGTAGGGGGGGGCGAGAAACAGCTGCGGAAAACGAATGTTCAAACAAGATTATTCAAAATATTATGTTATATTGCAAGCTCGCCATTCGCACAAATACAAGGATAGATGATTTTTTTATTCAGGAATTGGAAGTTGCAGATAAAAAACGTAGCCGTAGTAATAGTGGTAGAACAGTATACAATCTTCCAGTCACCAATTTTAACCAGCTCTTGCGATGTTTCCTACAAACGGACCGAGGTTTATTATGAACCAGCATCCGCACAGCTAACTGCAACACTGGCTAAAGCGTTTCATTAAGAAATACAAGGTTTTAATTAGCTGGTGCAACCGAGGAGTTTTAAACCTAAGCACGGGGCCAAAGGAAAGTCTTGGGCTTTGCCTACATGATGACCCCCGAGAAAGACAAAGCCAGTCATCGATCCTCCAAGAGTTTACAGTAACATAATGATTGGTAGGTTCAATCATAAACGTATCTCCTCTCCCGTATTACAGCGCTAATAAAAGTTCTTTGTAGTATGGCCAGGTGTTCTGAACAAATCTGCACACAAAAGTCCCATGAACTTTAATCATTTACAGCGGTGTAATGACATATGTGCGATGTGGAGACAACCCGCGCTGCCATTGTAAACCACTTATAAAATTGAACTAACGTTTCAAAAAATCTTCAGCTGGCGGACATGCATTGCCTTGAGTTTAGTTCAGAATTTTGAGGTAATCGCATGGATTGTAGCAATCGTACAGGCTGTTAACATCTTTTAAGGGCTTCGGGAAATCAAAGTATAATATCGTCTGGGAGCACAATGATCATAATCAGCATGGCGGTGCTATGAGAGGCACAGGAGCACAGTCTAATACTGGATACTACTGCACTGCTCCCTGCAAACCTTAATAGTCAACAGGAACGTACAATTTGCTCACATTTAGTTGGAGTGCCTTTTCACGGTCTGTATCCCCCCCCCAGTAAGCTATGCAGCTGACTGCTTGTCAATCATACAAATGAATTCATGCGACTTAATGCACCCCTTTTTAGAACTTGGCATGAGGATACAGCCTATGCGGTCTTATCCTCCGTACAGTAGTCTAACTGAAGACATTGGAACCGGTGGTGACACTGAGACACGATGACAAAAGCACAAATCTGGCCACATGTTGATGTCTTTGCCAACAGGGCAAATCATGATACACGCAGCTTGATTATCAAGCAGCCGAATTCATAATTACTCCGTTTTGATCGAAGCCATACAAAAACAAACTGATAAACTGCTTAATTTGGTATGAATACATAAACACCTGTCTGGCTACGAACAGTGTAAGATTTACGCGTCTTATAATGACCGGAGCGTAAGTCTCAAAGACTGTCGGTTGCCTCTGTTATTTTAAACTCTGTGATTCTACAATGAGGTCCCTTCAAGTGAGGATCAACCTTCAGTGGATGCAATGGTTAGTTAATCTGGCTGCTGCATTCAGATACAATTTCTTCTTTGTTGAAGGCGTAATGCTCCAACGACGAGTACAAGAGTCTCCACGTTCTGCTAAATGTTCCTGTAAGGTCTGTTTATACGGACTTCAGATATGACTGCCCTGCTGCATACTGTGGGCGAGGAGCAATAGAATGCAGCAAACCAAACGCATGAGTTACATATATACACTAATTTCTCATATGTGAGAGTATTCTGCTCTACCGAACACTGATGAATGGTAAAAGCGGTCACACAGAAAGTGATCTTGGTATACAATTTATTGCAACCCGTTACTTGTTCGCAAAATTGGATGTTTCGCAATACGAAACTCAATTTTACACAAAAGTGCCGCTAGCGACCTTCCGGTAAATTTTACTTGGACGTTGTGACACAAAGTACTGGAGCTTATTCAAAGTGATTCATTAAAATGTCATAAAAAGTCAATATATGAAAGACTCCGTCGTACAAAACGACGCAATAGTAGAGTTCGACTGTAATTAAGGATGTGCCGGTATAACATTTTGAGCTTACCTTGATAGTAAATATCGCACTTTGTATCTCGTGGCTATGGAACTGAATCAAACTTTTTACCGCTTTGTCGCGAAAAGTACCTGTTCACGTCATAATTTGAACGTCTGTCACACGTACAAACTAAAGACCACGTACAAAATGAATGTGTGGCTTGGTTCAATCGTGTCTTTCTAAACCAGACTGTATTAATTTCTGAGAACATGTCAGTCAAAATCTTCACTCTATAATAGTTGTTCTGATGAAGAATCTGTTTTATGCAGTTGAATGTTGATTTCCTAAGGATTGAATGGCAATATTTATTCGGAAGATTCAGATGCAAACTTATCCTGGTTTAAGAATCTCGTTTCACGTATTCAACCTAAGCCAGCTGTTCACGGGCCAGTTTACACTGAACCAGGTTATCACCAGGACTAGTTACCATATTCCAATCCCCATAGCTGATTGAATGACGGGTTCACCCAAAGCAGAGGCACAATACGGGATTCACCTACGTTGCAGTCAGTCAACTATATGAAATAATGATTTTGCGTTGGTTTCGAAATATGTTTGTTGAGTATCCTACAAAGCTCCAGCCACCCAACACTTGAACGTATCAGCTGGCGTTCTTTTCTGTCTGCAGCAAAAAACGAACTCACCTTTTAGTGTCCATTAACGTCGAATGTGTCCTACCTTTATAGCCAAGAGGCACGTGACACACCAACGTACATCCGTCGCTTGCCCCTGTCAAACTCGGTCACAAAGCTCTATCATACACAACTGGGCAGCCTTTTGATTAAATCTATAATATGGACTCCATCAGTGCTTTAGGGATGTCAAGCGAACTATTGGCTTCGATTTTGTGGCAGAATGTGCTTATGGAGTATTTGCTTTTACCGTTCAATGAGCAGACAATGGACAGAATTCCAAATGTCGTTTTTCACGTAAATCCTTGTGGTATTAATTCGTGTACTTCTGATGCTGGACTTGAAATTTGACGATAATGCATGAGAGACAATTTCTAAAGTGCCACAAAGTCTCTGAACGTCCTGAGGTCACCACAAATAAATTGTTGAAAAGTGCAGGTCAAAATCCGAAGATTCAGTATGACAAGAACATCACGGGTCATAGAAACCAAGTTAACCCTTCCTCAGGCGGACGAATTGTTGGTACAGCACTCAGATTTAATGAACGCGTGATTTGTTCTACTTCATTAGCCCAGTTCAGATGAGTAACTAAGTAAGGTTGTCAAAATGCATCAGTTGACTCAAGACCAAAGGTAAGAATCTCCATTGACTCGTCATCGGGTGGTCAGAATCTTACTTAGGTGGAACTTTCTTCACAAGTGTCATATTAATCTTGAGCACGACTTCCCCTAAATGAATACAAGTTAACCTAAAAGTTGTTTAGCCTTCGACCATAAAGTGTGAGATAGCTCAAGTGGTTAGAGCGCGAATTTACTGACCGGAAGGTCCGTGGTTCGAACCCGACCTCTGCCTCTCAACTTCCCCTGTCTAGACTTCGGCAACCTGACAGTATCCCAGCCCTCGTGCTTCCTTTGGGTGGCATGGCAGCTAGACACCGAAAGGGTGTGTTAGAGCTGAACAGTAAATGTGAAGTCACGGTTTGTACTATTTCCCTATAAATTCAAAATAATAATCTAATGGGTACTCCTGCTATAATGGCACAGAACAGATCATGTAAGTTATTCGAATTGTTTTCAGTGCATCTTCCTGTCTTTGCTGTTTTCGGCAGATACCTGGTGTGTCAATACATTGCCTCAACGGAGAAATATCTGCTACAATAAAGGTCATAAAAGAGATGACGGACGTGAAATCCATCTCCAGTTCTCTTATAGTGGTAGCATAAGTTTGCTTCGGTGCATTCAAAGAGCTATTTGACATTTACAGTGACTTACTGTGAGCGTGAATATGGAGTCCATATTTTACATCTACTTCAGATCCAGAGTTATCAGGCAGCTGAAAAGTTTGGTTCAATTTCAGTGATAACAGATGAATTTTTTATATGAATGTGACACAAAAGCCATTTCTGGTTGCTTAAATTAACTTAAATGCGGATGAATTCACCAGCTGTCCTATGTTGACGACGTTTCGGCATGCTATATTGTTTCTTATCTTCAATGTGCTGACAGGTTACGGAATAATGGCTTCCTCCAGAAATTCTACGTATCACAGGGAATATCCGGCAGTTAGTTGTGGCACTGACAATTCTTCGGGCTTCCGATGAACGGCACAATAGCACATGTAAACCTGTGTGGATGCCATAAATGCTAGTGAATGCTGGTAGAGCATATTCTACAGACCGTCCGCACCAACTCACCGGTAGCTAACAAGTAACGGATTGGCAAGCTCAATGACCATACAAACCATTGATGCAAACGATTCGTCCATAAATATAAAGCAAATTGCATGCTCTTCGGTCCAGGCTACTGAAGGTTCAGGGTTTGTTGGTTTCCAACCACAACGGGTCACCCAAATTAGGGACGCAAAACGTGTTCTTCAGGGTCAGATAAGACATGGTAAATCTGTGGGAGTTTCTGGGATGTACAACTGCTGGCACAAGTTTCTTTTAAAAGTAAGAAGTCTGAAAGTCATCGTTACTAAACTCAACATTTACGAGAGAGGAGACGCTGTGTAGCCTAGGCGGACAAGTTTTGATTAATCATTTGTGAGTTTTCCATTATTCTAAGTAGAATTCTGAGCTTGCTAGAGATTCCATGCTCTTGTTTAAGCTACTTCCTGTGCCGTAAGGCCGCTTTCTTGTTTTTACTTATATTACACATGTTTTCATGCAGTCGAATATCCTACTGCGCCTCTTTTTCGAAGCGTTCTCAGTCACCCTGAAAACGTACAAAATCCAATTGTGACCTAAAGCCGCTCCGTTCTGCGTGACCTGAGGTGGTTTGTCACGCTCCGGACGTGACGTACCAACTTGATAGATGGGGAACGAACGTATGCAGTTAGACACATGAATTTGTTTCTTTGTACAAATCATATTGGTTAATTGTTTCATGCAACTTTCATGGTTACTTGAATATCCACCTGCTGGAAATGCTCGCTTTGTCATCGTCTACGTACGCACTATAAGCAACTGACATACCATTGATGGCAGCCTTGAAATTGCGAATTGTAAATTGAGGTCCAGAGAGAACCACACTGTAGGAACACTGTCCCTGAAATTCCTATTCTATCAGTCACCAAACCCAGTTCAACTACTGTATACAAGCTATTTCGTTTTTCTCGGAGAAATTATCGACGACGTTTATCACGCCACTGAGCGATCTTAACGACTGGAAGATATATGTATGTATTTCAACGAAAATCGATGCACCGCTTGTTGTGCTGATTGGACTTTTTCAGGCTCAAAGCCCACAACCGCATCTCCGAACAGCTCATTTTCGATCAATTTAAAAATGTGGCTCACATCCGATGATGGCGAAACAGTCACCATTATGTTAGTCATCAAAAACGGTAGTTTTTGGTTCGTACTGTGCCGACAGGTATTCTAGCGGCACAGACTTGATAACGATCAAATCACAGCACACCCTCAAAGCTCAACTGCAGGTAGATCAATCGAAAGGCCTTACAAATCACATACAACTGCAGCCAAACTGACTTCTGCAGCTTCTGGCTTCACACTCCTGAGCAGAATATGACTCGCAGGTCACAGTCGCCGTCGCGCTGCACCAGGACAGTACGGATGGTTTCAGGAAGATTACTGTTGTTTACATTCAATATTCGACAGACTCTATCATCAGAATACAAAATGAGTGTCAGTAACAATATGATTATTCCCTCTTATTCCCCAGCAAAATAGCACTGTGATAGGCATCCTATAAAAATACTGGTAGATTGTTTTATTTGGTGAAAGACAGTAGTCGGCTGAAATACAAAGTGCTCTAGATGTCATCAGTAACCTAGTGTGAAGGGAATGAGACTGGTACTCAATGGTTGTCTAATATGATTATATTGACTGGTGGCTTACAGCAGGTTGCTGCAAATTTGCCCGCTAAGCCGGTCCTCCGACATACACGGAAAGCATCGGGTAGCATTACTTGTGGTCAAGGACATATCTGGGTGTCATGCAAAAGCATCTTGTGGATTATATACAGTTGTCAGGTGAATTCATAAAACTAATTTATCTCGAATTTTCAAATTTCTGTGCTGTTTGATAGCTGTTGCATCCGCCTGGTTAAGATAATAGCGACTCACAATTAGGAACCAATCTTCTGTTCCACTAAAATAGGGCCCCAGGAGACATCTCGTCATCCTTATTTTATGTATTTCGTCGGATGTCCTAAGTTAGTCACTTCGATAATTCTTCCGCACCATACAACTAGCTTTCCCTTTTCCCACTTCATGCTCCTCCGTGTAAACAAGTGTGTTTATCGATACGTCCGGAACTCGGGAGAATACGGGGTCCACGTTGTTCAGCATAAGTGATCTCCCTTTCGAGGAGTTAAAAATCTTTCACAACAAAAACCAAACATGAGGGATGTCTTATTTTTGAATATCAATATCAGACCGGCTGCATTAAGCGTAGATTGAGCACAAATCCGGTCAGTAATTTGTCATTTGGCAGAGTAGTTCTTGGATCTGAGGCAATATTTAGTGTACCTGCGTTGACTACCTGTTGCAGGTGCGTTATTCGTCATCGTGGACATCGGAAATAATTGTGGAACTTTGTGTTTGTTGCCCTGTGGTTTACTAGAACGTGTTCTTAAAGGTCTAGAGGCAGTTTGCCCTTCTATCTTAAAAAAGATTCCGCTTTACAATAATTTTTAGGGACTAGCAGTAAAACCGTATGCAAAAGTCGTAAACGATATTCTCTGCCACCGTGTTGGATGCCGATGACGCACTGGGGTATTTCAGGTTTATTATTCTCTTTTCCAGATGATATGAATTTTTTTCTATTTATATTTCCATCTGTTTCTATCCAGCCATTTGGTATGGTTGGCCGTGCTCAGTTATATGGGCTGCTTACCGTGTGTGCGCTTATTCATGATGTAAAACTGCTTAATGAGCCAGACAATGAGCTTGTCGCTGTCTGACAGGAGGGCCAGCTAATTTCAATAACATAGGACAACTACTAAGTCGGTGTAAGGTTTTCCCAAACTACCCGTACTTTTCAAGCGTGAGCACGTTTATACGGGTTCGTTATGGTAGGTCCACCCTTCTCTGATAGAGAGGAACCGAGCCCTCGGCCTACATGGCAGAAGCCCAAAAAACAAGGCAAGCCGTTCATACCAGGATCGCATGAAGACGCACAAGTCTTAAAGGTGTAGTAAGGATAAAGTTGTGCAACGGAAATATGGTGACCAATTACTTCGAAAGTGACCAATATTGTGTGACAAACCTTAGGACGCCTATGGATATTCCTGTAATCGCTTTTTATCTGGCTGCCTTTGTGATGCTTAGGCGAAAGATTGTTCACCAGAAACTCCCAAAATGAACTAGATCATATTCCTCAGCGAAGCCATATCATAGCAGCGTAGGTTATACTGGCAATGTGGTACGCAATTTCGTCGCTATCCTATTTGCACACGACAACTAACGTCAAATTGGAGATAAAGCTTGCACTTCCGGACGTTGGGCTTGTCACAATATTCGAACGCTTTTGTTTTGGGTTTTAGTCCGCCCTAACGGCGGTAATTAAATAAGGCATTTATATAAGATGTGAATGGTATAAGTAAAAATTGGACACCACTTATCACAAATTTTCTTTGAAAATTCAAAGCGCAAGTGAAAACTGAATGTGATTTCGCTCTTTGGATAACAAAGCATGATGGTAGCTATGAACATCCAGTTTTTCACGCAGTTTTAGCTAACCGGTTTGACTGGGGAATATGGCTTTATTAGAATAAAATACGTTTACTCGTAATACGTTTTGCAATTGTATGTTTTGGTCAATCCACTAGCATTTTCTTTTCAATCGTTACTTTGTAATTAAACAGGTACAGACGAGCTTTGATTGAAACGTGACTCTTGGGTGTTTGTTATTTTCACTGCCACTCCAGATGAACTGAGTTGAAACAAAAGTCCGCCACTGATTCTGACGCATGCATCTATTTAAGGGTTCACTAAATTAAATTAAGACAAAAGTCTCCGAGTGACTCTCAAAGGCTTTGCAGGTTGTCTGCTTGTCACAGTTGCGTGTCTCAAGGTTTAATTAGATTAAAACTTTCTTTAGGACACTTTGCATTTTTCAACCGCTCGTTTCGCACGAAACGTCCCGTCATTTCCATCTTTCCCTTGTCGTGTCATCATTACTCTGCTTTGGTGGTAAGTATAATTTTTTAGTGAATAAACACTCATGTTAAATCCCTACCTGTCTATCTGAACAGTCGGCTGTGCGAATAATTGGCTAGAATATGCTGACACGCAATTGTTCTATGGTTTTCGTTTGTGCATCCACCGGAAGTGAAATTTAAGTTGCAGTGCGACTGATCCTGATTTGAGTGGTAATTATACCTATCCGGAGGTATAGAAGTTAGAGTAATCGGTTTCCTCTGACGAAGTAAAGACTCCGACAAACCACTTGATAAACTCTTATCTCTTTAATAAAATTGATTCATAAAATCTTGAATTCTGAACCGCTGACCTTTAGTTCCTTTGGCTTATTTCAGTGCTTGTGGGAGATCTAACTCAACACATTCGGGAATACTTGGCTTTGGGAGTTTTACTTCCATTATGCTTTCACATTCAGTCATATTTCTGTTGTGCACCACCGTAGCTGCTTGCCGTAAATCGATTGAAAACACTCATTATATAGACCTCCGCCAGAAGTTACAGTCACGTTCTGCCTGCTTATCAAAAGAGAGATCCAAAGTTATCACATTTGTTCGCACAAATTATGACTATCGGAAGTACGGCTTGTAGGTTGTGTATCCTTTACATCTTGTACCTGTACGTGCATATTCAGCATAATGATTTCTCTAGAACTTATGTCATTTTGCGCTCTTTAAAAACATATTCAAATCTGTATAAATCGCAATTTACACAACGTTTTCTGCAAACTCGAGTGATGGAAATGTCTTGGACAATGACTGAGATAAGGGCTGGATCCGTTATTTGCGATATTCAGCATGTGCACCGAATCCGCAGCCTCAAAACTTTTATGCAATACGAAGTGACTTACTTATGCCTTTGGTGTATAGAGAGCACTAGAAAGATAGTTAGTTGCCAGTTGGTCATTTATACAGCATTTATTAACGCCAATTCCTGAGTGTAAGTTGACCGGCAAATTCAGTAATTAGGCGAATGTGTTCAGCTATGAACAAAGGACGTATTTTTTATTCGTATTTGTGCTCATCATATCCACACAGCAGTTCGACTGTTTGCTCCTCGGAATAACGAGTAATCATTGCTGTCTGGGTTGGCTCATTGAGAGGCGAGTTTCGGAAAAACCGGCGGTCCTTTGAATGGTCCAGTGCTACGGTAACCTATACCGTCTCGTCATATTCACCATAAAAGCACTGATGGTGAGATAATATTAGCGTGATAAACAATGACAACAAAACATAATGATAACAGTGATGTTATTAATGATGAATAAACATAGCACCTTGTTTTCCACTCAGTTTCAGTTTAATATACTACTGTCGCTTCATGAATTTCAAGCGTTGTCGCTTCCGGAAAAGCCATCTTGGTTAACAAGCTATTCCGAGAGACCATAACACGGATAAGCCCAGTTCAAACAACTCATGGCTTTTATTACGCTGCTGGAATCATCGAAAACGTGTATTTGGTTTCTTAGTAACCGGGAGCCTTTGATGAGCGCATTTTAGTGAAGGAATAAAAAATTTACGTACGTCATTCCACTGTCATTCTAGAAACCATAACACTACAATAACTGTGTGGTCAGACAACAACCAGTGTACTACAACGGATGTACTTAAAAGTCAGATTTTACAAACGATTTTGCTAAATTTGATTTGTGCAGGATTATCGTAAAATCCCAACTTGTTTAAAATGACTTTATGTCACGAGATAGAACTTGTTTCAAACTTGTCATTCTGTATGCGCAAATACATGCAGCTTTTTCATCTGCAAGAAAAGTGGTTTGAGAAGCCAGTTCTGGTTTTACGGCAAACCGTTTACCTATAAACAAGTGCTGCCGTTCAGAAACCCAGATACTTCACTCACATACTCCAATGAAGAACCCAAAAGCAACTATGATACGAAGTGCCCATTACCCTAATTTACATCTCTCCACGATGTTTTGGTTGGATGGGCAGGCGCCAATGACCGCCGTGAAAATCAAAAACGAAAGCCAGTCAAAGACTTATGTAACTGAGAAAACAGCTATCACTGTGGTTCGGGTCAGCCAACTCAAATTTTGGAAACCGGCCCTAAATCTACGATTCATTTCCGACAAATTGGATAATATATCTGGCTGACTATGCGCATAAGACCCTATCATAACTTGCGACAGTGTTACTTCAAGCAAGCAGGCCAGTAGACTGTAGGATTTGTGGTCCATCAAAAACTGAGACCTTCTCACATGTAGGAAAATAAGCGCTAATGCTTCAGTATACGGCATTATTAGGAGCGAGCAATGCATACTGCGACATCTGAACACAATATACGAATTAAAAATTATGAAGTTTAAAAGGAGTCTGAAAGCAATACTTGATGCTTCTTTGGTTCATAATCATTACGAAATGGTATATGGCCCGAAATCCAATGAAAAGCTCATATTTTAGGGCTTATCGTGTCAATATCCATTTGGCTGCTGATCAGCAGCTCAGCATGTAATTTTCCTCATGCTCAAAATGTAAACGTCTTAACCATGTTAGAGACTGGGTGAAATCTCTGACCACAGCTCTGCAGGTTTCAAAGGCATGCACTGATCCATATTGTTGTGAACTCAAGCATCACCCAGTTTAGTCTCTTTCTGTATATCTAATGGAAGAGCTTAAAATTGAATAATACGAAATGAACCCATTGGATGCCAGGTATGTCACACTAACAGCATGTAAAACACTGATCAATCGGCAACAATTATCACAGTTCGGTTAATATCAAAGAATCGGACACACATTTTGCTTTTTAATAAATAAATTTGGACAACCTACAACTAAAAGGCTTTAGTACAGTTTATTACACTAACCGCCACCGTAGTGGATAGAAATCATTTTTAAACTTACGCCTATATTTATGAGTTAACCCAAAAGTTTAGTTTCTGGTAAAAATGTTTACTTAATACCTGATGATATCTACTACCTAATATGCATAATCTAATCCATATAAGTCCACAGCACCACACCAATAACAATACCGACTACAGGCTATCTCATGTTATCCTATGTGATTTAGCTTGTTATCTAGCACACTTCAAATTGATTGTTTATGAACTAAGGACGAGGTCTTGTCTCATTACGCTTAGTCACGTAAGGTATTTTGCAAATTAAAGGGTTCAACAGATGATGACGCTAGGTCCTTAGATCGTCAATCATATTCTGTTAGCTTTAGGACCATGTATCTACAGAAATTACATGCACAGTTTTTGTTTATGAATTAATTGACCCTCAAAAAATCACGAACCGACGGGACAAACTCTCTAGTTGGGCGCGCAACGCTGTCTGTCCTTAGGGGTTATGAAACCAAATAGTAACGTTTGTGGTCGGTTTACTCAAGACCGAACAAAACGCCAATCTAGCGTAGCTCTCACGAACAATTTAGGAAAGTGTTAAAGTGGCTCCTCCAGGTTTATGCGGCGGTTAAGAGAGTACGTCAAGTCGTTATGCTCTATAAGTGAAAGTATTTCACAGTACATTTTCACAAATTAGCTCTGTTAATTTTTCTCAGAAAATCCACAACGAGCTATATCAATTTTTGCTGTCACAAACATATACAACGCATTTTGCTCTAAAAATGAATTGTCATGGTTGTTTCGTCATCATCTTAACAGCGGAATATGCTTTTTAAACAGTAAATGTTTACAACAATTAACTTTAATGGGTGCATGAATTAGCTAACTTTGGTGCATTTTGAGTAGCCATGTAAACTCTATCAATGACTTCGTATGTGAGACGCTTCTAGGTTTATTTAATTAGGACATTTTTTCTGGTAAACAAACGAACAGGAAAGATACTTTAATCAGTGAACCCACCTTGTTATAAAAATTCTAAACCACTTGTTTGCTAATGAATGTGTTGCGCCGCCAGTTAAAATACAATTTCCCACACTTCCCTACAAGTATCCGTGATTGCTCTGGCCAATCCGCGGAAACCTTAGCCAACCAATAGAATGAAGGGCAGTTACCGCGAAAGCAAGCTACAATAATCAGAGGTACAAGTAACGCGCATAACAATATAGCAGAACTTCAAGGCGGATATTATGTGAAAGTGACATAAGATAATAGCGATTTTGTGAGTTTTCTTCAGATGCAGTGTCATGGTTCGATCAACACTCGCTGACAAGAAATTTCACAAACGTTATCCTTCTTACAACCACTGGGGGTTTATAAGAGTTTTAAAACGTGATTGTGGAAATCTAACGAAGTAGATCACACGAGTCGACGGGTTTTCCCTCATCCGACATTGCTGTGAATTCAATTGCTCTGAGTTAGTGATTCTTCGTAATAAATAAATCGAGATACCACCGGGCAGGTTTTACCACAGAGAACAGCATGCATTCAAATGCGTGTCATCCTGCCTGCCAGTCAACACTTGGCGCCATCAGTTTGAAAATGGGGCGTCTAAGCGCATACAAATTCCTAATCCGGTCTGTGTACGGGGGCGTTTTATGCCTCTAAGTTAATTAAGTATCACGCACTGTCACACGAGTCCACTTATGATACTGAGCTATTGGTTATATAAATACGATGCACAATAGAGTGTAAATTTCGTTATGGATCTTCTTGTCGGTATGATTCCTAGTTATTCCAATTAAGTCAACGAAGGGAAGAGGGTGGTGCGGCAGATAACCCCATTAAATCCTGTTGTGAAATTAAGTAAATTATGAGGCAAAACCGATGACCTGTAGCCCCTACGTAATGGTGCATATTGAAAGCATGTGTGAAATGTGTTGAATGTTTATCGATCGTCAGGCATTTTGGGTGTAAACTGAAAGACTGTTTTTCGTTTAAGGTGTCGGCAAGGGGCTTTCGGTACCAACTACTTCAATATATGTGAGATGCATACTTGAATGTATCGTTCTAGATTACATGGTGGACTTGGGGTGACAAGAGTAGGCGAAAAATTGGCAAAATGAAAAGTCATTCACTGAAACAAATTATAATCGTAGTCATTCTTTTCGTTTTCTTCCCTTTCAAGTAAGCACTTGTTATTGCTGCCTATACCATTAGAATTCGCCATCTGTTGGGACACCGCTACATTTGGTTCGTGCTCAACTTTCATTTTATTTGCAAAACATCACTTGAAACATACTGTTGGGTGGTGAAACGTAAATCCAATCTTAGGTCATGTATCATCTTGATCGAGCTGCCTGTTGGATTTACTTTACTATGGCCGTAAAGGGCTCTTTGACCCGCAGGCGTCGGAGTTACCCCTACGCTTTTTGTTTATGATCATAAATGTTGTATTCGTTTTCATCTCATCCTGGCTTAACTGCGGTCAAGGAGTGATCGAAGTCTACTGATGTCGTTTTACCAGGTGATTGTTGTTGTTCACACCGTTTTTCTATCACACCACTACGTAGACTGCTTCGGATGATTAAAAATATTTGTCCGATTTCCTGGCCGCGTTTAAACCAAATGAATCTTAAGCTTGATATTGTGCTGACTACACTCGGGCCGGCTATCGTCGCGTTGCTCATATTTTAAATGCCTAGCATACTTATCAAGGTTATATTCATAAATTCAGTGGTAACATGGATTTCCACTGGGCACAATTTCTGGTGAGTGGATGTACACTGTATTGGAACCTTTATTCCCACCATATATCAAACCGCATTTCTATTTCCACAAGGAATAGGTCTCTGTTATGGCGCCAGATTTTGTAGTTAGATTGAAACGCCTGAAAGAAAAAAATACGACAGTAAGTAAATGATTGAACTGCTGAATCGGTATCTCGATTAAAAACAGTCGGTTAATCAGTCAGGCTTAGGCAGCCGCAGGCATCTGATAGGCCTTATTTTGGTGGATTTTCTATGGTTAGCTTAAAGCCTACAACGATTTATCCGTGATTATACCTTGGTTACTGGGGTGTTATGGCATGTTATGGAATTCCACTGTTTGAGTTACTCAGCTTTTGATGGAATTTCCAATTATACCTACCGTTCCGTATGAACACACTTTACCAACTGCAATAATTTGAGTCTTTCCTTTCTTTTGGTTCGATTACCTAAGTGATTAGTGCTTAGTCCTGAAACCCACCATCCCGGATTTACAAAGCATAGTTTGTTAACCGGAAAACCTTTCACTTTGTAAGGTCGAGTTCATTCGTTCTGCTGAGTCTGTGTTACTTGTACTTTCTTAGTTGTTTGGACATTTTCAACAGTAAATTCAACATCTCCACAATTCAGGCGATTTCTCATCCATTTTGTCTCGTGTACTCCAAACAATTTCTTCAGAACACTTTCCCGGGTATTGAACAAATCAAAATAGCTTATGCAGCTCTTATGTTGTAATCACTATGGCGTAAGCAAACGTGGCGTGTCAGTCGTATATATATTTATATGTATATATATGCGCATAGTACTACTTTGATAAGTCCCATTTCGAAGAACATCCAGAACACAAGCAGGACTACGTCACATTTGTGGACTAGACCCCCATGTGCCTAACAAGTTGCATAAAGACACAACTGATTCCATACAATGAATTTCATCTACATGATACACAAGTACCAAGTTTTCCCTTGTATGGACAACTCCTCAGGTGGAACCACTTGTCCTTGCTCTTTTGAGACATTTTTTATTGTCTAGGCAAGAAATAGTCCAAATTGTTACAACTGAACTTTTTTTTCAAGATTCGGATTTCTAGTGGAGAACGTTTGTCATCGGAGAACGACTTAAACACCTAACAGAAGGTTTTCCTTTAGGACCGTATTATTTCCTGTCGGTGGTTTCCCAGAAATTGAATGGTGTGTATTAAAATGAGCAAACAAAACACCAGCTGGTCTATCGTCTTATAGGAACTCATTATGTTAGTAAACCTCAAAATAAATATGTCGCAATATCTTGGTCTAACTTTTCTCCATACGCCCTCGTCCCCTCCTCGTCAGGGTAAATCAACAGATCGACTAAATCTAGTCTCCTGCTGAGAACGTTCGGCACTGAATTACTCTTCGTGGAGGAACAACAACGCTCTGCTCTGCTGAGTCGTTATTCCTGAGATATAGCCTTTCAGCTTTTGAAATTTTAAAGTTTCGGGACAAGAACCAATAATTCCGATTTCGTGAATAATTACAACAATTAATTGTGCCTCACTTTGCCTACAGACTTGCCTATCGACAATCTGACTTATTCGTGCTGACAGTCGTCATGTGGGACATCCCCACCCTGAATAGAATGCATCTAGTACATAGATTCTCAGAAGAGTTCACTTGTATTCATCGGTAACAAAGCTCTCGAAAGACACCGCCATCCACAAGAGACATGTTTTAGTCTCTATAGAGAGGGAAACTATTAAAAACAGGTCGGTTTTTGTTTTAGGAAGTCGGCACTGTTCAGGTCAACCAAAAGTGCATGCATGCTTATGGTAAAGGTCTGTAAATGGAAGGCTTTCTAACGTAGTTCTTCTGTTTGTACCACACGGCTATTGTCCGAAAATCTTATCCTCTAAAACGTTATCCATCGACGCCAAAACCACATTTGGTTATGCCGTCCATAGAGGTTTGTCCTTGTTCACGAGAGGGAGATTTCTCACAGTACACCAGTATTGCTGACACATTTTCATTTCTGACAGCGTGCTCACCCAAGCGCAGTCGTCCACTTCGTACTCTCATTCGTCACCAGAAGTAATCCAGTAACATTACCGGACAATATTTACTTTGTTTGAGCCAGGTCTGTCGCAGACCTTCCGCTTAGCACCTAAAACCGGCCACTCTACCAATGATTGGTAGAGTAATCGTCACTGGGGCGTTTAAATATTTGCCCGGTCACTGTGCTCTGTCACTGGCTCCCCAGGACGTGACTTGTTCCGTTTACAGAACAACAGCATATGGAGTTGCTCTCCTTCAGACAGCAATGAACGAAAATGACCAATCGGCCGATGTTTTCAAAAACTTTTGTTAGTTGAAGGATTTTCGGAGTATTGCTTTGGTTTGCTTACTTGATAGCTGCATTTGACGAAAAGTGAATATCTAGCCATACACTTCCGACTTTTTTGAAGGTCAGCTTAACCATATTGTGTGGTACGTCCGCGTTTCTGGCCCAGTTAGAGATGTGATCTGACGTCGTAGGCAGCGGGCTTTGATGCACCAAGAGACTTGAGTATTGATTTTCCCCTTCGATAATCTTTAGAGAACTCGACGTCTCAGAATATCTACTACGAAGCGGTTCTTTGGGCATCTGAATAACAAAAAAATAGCACTGAGTTCTGTATGCTCCCGTTGTCCACACCGAGGATGGCGGTTGGCTCCTATCCTTCTCTGAAACGCAACTCAACGGTGCGGTCATCTAATCCTCGATTTTTCTGGGAGGAGATGAGATAATTGCATTTCATATTCTCTCCGAGTAGACGTGGGCATCCGGATTGACCATAGCAGTCAAATTGCCACTCGTTCTCTCGGATTGCCAATCTGTGTCAAGGATCCTCTCAACATTGTTCGGCGGTTTGTTGGCCGTCTCCATACTACAGCCAACTTACGTTTTATCAGGACCGCAAAGGTACGGGTGGGCGCGTTCAGCTGTGACTTTTGTGGAAACTAGTAAGCCACTAAAATTTTGTGAACAAAGTTTATGGGGACAACACTAACAATGGCTGCATAAGCAGCATGCCTATGATTAACTTTGCGAGACTACGAGTCGACAAACAGACCATCTGAAGCTCTAACTTTATGCCCTACATTAACACAGCCGTTTAAACCAACATGCCGGGTGAACCCTATGGATGCAAGTAATGTTAAGAAAACTTGGTATCCTGGGAAGATCAACACAAAAATCCAGTTCCTACTAGAACCCTCATGTGTCCGGTTAGAAAATTTGGTTTTCGCAGGTCTTATTATTCCTCATGCGAAAGTTGTGCAACGCACAACATCTGAAGATGATTCCCAATTAAGATGATTTCATTCGGAGTAAATATAGCGTTTAATATATAATTCTCCGTTCATCCCTTTGCACCTTCAGAGCAGTAGAAAACCCACTGTGTTCCGACGCGGGGCACAAGTGCTAAACACCACAACTAAAACATTGCAGTCCAAAGTGGTCAGAAGCTCATCCTGGAGGAACGCGATATCTAGTGTGCAAGCGGCAGGACATTGTCGTTTCACAATTTTGTGAGAAAAATATACTTCAGCATTTTGCAGCCGTTTGTCAGTTTGAGAGATTTTGGGGCTCCGGAAATTATATCAAACGTTCCTTTCCTGATTCGTTGGGGTAACAGAAGTTCTCATGGAAATTTTATTGATAGTCTGAAGGGCAGTTCATGTCTCTTGATGCGCTAAATTGAATGTAGTGGTGATGAAATGTGGCCAGTTCAACATGTACTACACTGGGTGTATCGCCAGTTCATGATGGGACCACGGTTGCTGTCAACATCAAATCAATTCGCAACTGATGTCTTGTAAAAGCGACTTTCTTGGCAAACGTAAACAGATCGATCAACTGACCTTTTGCAAAACTTTCAAGTGACAATTGGCCTAAATTTTGCAACCGGCAAGTTGAAAGTGTCAAGTGGGACTTGTGTGTGGCCTCCCAGCACCTTCCTTAAACGATTTCACATTCCGTATACAACGCTAGCGCGAATTTAGGGTGGATGCTAGTGACTTTGAGGCGCATTTTCACAAAGGCTTCTATCGACGTTCGCCAACATTGTTTACCCGAAGCCGGGAATTCGTAAACTGATGGTATCCAATATATTTCAGTGACAAAGTTTATTGTGAATCGGAGTGGGGAGCAATTCGAGATGGAAATATGTCCATTATTGATCCGCTGGTTAACAGGAATTCCCATAACAAACCCAACTGATACGTTAAATATTGTGTAAATCACAGTCGGTGGGATGAAGCGGAACAATTTGACGGTACGTTGATCGAGAATTTGCAGAGTAACCTAAGGAATGCAATCTCCTCTCGGGGCCAAACGGCCGAATTTTCAACCAGTGGCCGGAAGGTCGTGGATTCAAAACTCTTTGAGTTTCGTGGCTGCGCACTTTTAATGATACTCAATGAAAATGAAACATGTACTCGGGTTTTTTGCATAGGTTGACCTAAATGACGCGAGGAGATAGTGCTATGAAACTCTTGCTTAGAAGGTTTATGAACTTCAGAAATTCGCTGTTATTGTAGTATTTGCTGACAATAAGCTCCGTAGTCTGGTAAGCTTGAAGAGCAGCACTAAACAGATAAGTGTTACTTTTTTTAGATACGATTGAAATAACGTTCATACGTAAACGTTGATTCACTGGTCACCAGTTCTTCATTCTGACCATGACGTTTACTAACTATTTCACCAAAGAATTTTCGGTATGAAGGTGGTTGTTCTGGTTCGGGTCGATAAACGAACATTTTGAATGTCTAAGCAATAAAACATGAATGAGAGAAATGTTTCTCAGCTGGTGAAATTTGGACAATGCTAATCCTAATAAAAAAGCTTTCTTGCTGGGGCGGATTTGCACCTCTCCAAAAGCGTACAGCCCCCTGAAGAGTCACGAGACTAGTTCATCAAAAATGCACGGTGCGGTCATAGCGGCTAAGCGGATGGGTGTCTCAGCGGCTGCTTTGATAGTAACAACACTAATCGTCCAGCGGAGGAAATGACTCATACCGGACAGCAAAAAATTAGCCCAAGTGGAGTTTTACTTTGGGAGTCTGCTTAATTTGTCGAAATATCCTTGTCTGCGACCTCCGGAGGTGTTAATAGGAAGCTCAAATGGTCCCTCTATGAAATTCTTGTGAAAGATATTCTTCAACTGATTGTTATGTACCAACTTCCAGATATCGCAGTATTTTGTGTTGAGCGGACACTAAAATCTCCGCTGCAACTCAAAGCCGGTTTTGTCCCTCTTGGAGACAATCAGGTACTACTTCGATCTTTCATGAGAGTAATATTTGTCCGTCAAATTAAACTGTGTTCATTAGAAATCAAAAGACCCTTTAATTTTGGATGCTTAGCTAAAATCTTTATAAACCGTGCATTTCACTTGCCTGATTACTTTCCTTGAATCAGGATAAAGCCTCACCCTGGCTTGGAATTGGTGGC
This sequence comes from Clonorchis sinensis, assembly GCA_003604175.2. Classification (NCBI taxonomy): domain Eukaryota; kingdom Metazoa; phylum Platyhelminthes; class Trematoda; order Opisthorchiida; family Opisthorchiidae; genus Clonorchis; species Clonorchis sinensis. The sequence continues at coordinate 122,604,793 of CM030370.1, read as the reverse complement.
CAAATTTGCATAAATCAACTGCGAAAACCATACACCGACCAGATACTCGGAAGTCAAGAAAGAATTGTTAACTGCACAGTGCTGCATCAAAGTATGACAAACGTGATTGGAAACCATTCACAGTCGGTGTCTTTTTAAACTTAATTTATCTACTTAGGGACGGCCTCTATGCTAGCCAAGCATACAGTCGAGAAAATTCGGTTTCTGGATTCACATGTCTTAGTCAATTTTGTTGCTGAACCCCAACGTGGGCCGAGTTTCTTTCTGTGGAGTCGTGTGTAACTAAATGAATGGCTCATCAGTTTCCAAGAAAATAAAACCGGAGTCAGCTCACATGCTTGCCCCAACGACCACCTGCAGTTTTGAATACAGTTACATAATTAAAGCCCACTCAGTTTGCGGAAATTTTATCCGACGGTCGTTTATGAGACACAATTGCATCTACCTAGTGTTGCCAACAAAACGCTTGATCTGTACAGTCCTCAGCTCAAAAAGTAACTTTTAGCACAGCTATGGGTTATTTAGTTCGTAATACTGTGGGTGTTAGAGCGGAAGCCCAGATTAAATACTTAACAATTGGACGAAAAGCACGTGGTCCACAGAAAGCACCCATGTGGCGTTAGTCACCTTTACTGTCCAGCTGGTAACTGCTCTCTCCCTCAAGCACTGTGAGCAAAACTTACTGAAAGCTTAAACATTGTGACAGCATATGCCCACTCCAGCAAGTCTGCACTTCTGTGCAGAAAGGATCATTGGTCCATGGATATGTCATGTTGGCTCTCTTGGTTGACTTCTGTTGATACACACTATTCCGTTGAGTTATAATTTTTCTGTAACAGTGTACTCCCAGAGCAGAAGAAGCCATCGCAGGATTCGACAAAATCCTTTGCAATATTGAAGCGCGGAGAAGACTTCATCATTCTGTTTTATAGTGACGAACATTTTTGAGCTGTAGTGGTGAACCAAATAATGTCATATCAATAGCAGATCTCTTAACTGTACACCTCAGGTCAATTGTATGGCAAACCAAAGAAAACGAACTTAATTCAGACTAATTGCAAGCTTTGCTTCTCCAGAATGCCCAATTTTACCCTCCATCAGCGTTCCTCCTGTCTGCACTATCGTTTTGACAACGAAGATAATAATGTTAGATTAAGGGGCCGTAGCTTTGTTCCTTCCAGTTGTAGGTTAATGTACCGAATGATCAAGTTGCCAACCAAAGAGCTCATCCAATGCATACTTGTTCAGATCTTTTACGTTCTGTCAGAGCGATTCAGCACTGCAGTTTGTTCCAAACAGCTGTCAAAATGTCGGCTGGTTTTCGGGATAACTGGAGTTATCAGCCTCCTGACGGAACAGGAATATACGATATCAGCTACTATTTTCTAACGAAGCTATTCTTATATCCCACAAAGGCTTGGGAATGCTTGGCAATGGGTCACACTGCACAAAACTAGGTGGTACGCTGAACTGAAGTGAAAGTATGCATATCTATGGCGTACCTGAAATCCATTCACCCAAGCTCGTTTTAAAATGACAGACACGTGTAAGTTTCAATTGAATGCAAATCAGTAATATAACCAATCTTGGCTTTAATAAGTAAACTGAGTGATTTTCAGCTTTACATACCTATTGGGTCATCAAAGGTAAAAGTTTTTGTCCTTAATCACATAACAGGTTTTTTTGGCGAATTCAAACTGGTCATAGTTCCATGTGTAGCCAAGATACTGCGGGACGGGTCACAAAAAACTCTTTAGGATGTCCACAGAATGACATCAGAAAAACGACCGATTTAATTACTTATTTGAAGTTATTGTTTCTCCTACTCTAAGACATCATGTAAATTATGGTGTTTAACCAAATTTTTCACCTTCTTCAACTCTTAGCATAAAAACTTATTCTTTATTGAAATATTTTTTCATACAAATGTGTGATCAAAAAGGTGGTGCTCCCTTGATGGCGCTCAGAACCATGCATGGGTCTACCACCAAAAAAACGAGCTTGAGTACAACATAGATTGCTACTACGAAGCCAGCCAGACAAAGATTTTGAGGCTGAAGTACAGATAAACAAGCAAGACAGAAATAACGGTGATAGGATTGAGTGATATTAAGTAAGTCATTTGCCTCCCAGAGCACAAACCAAAAGTCCGTTGTGACAAATTTATTTTACCCGTAGTTTTTTAACTAAATCTGATCACCCAACATACAAGAACCGTACAGTAGCAATTGCATTCAGTGGATTAACAGAGGTCTGAAAGACTTTCCTGAATGAGGGAATAGATTTTCGGACTGTATTTTTCCCTAAAGTGCATGATTTCTGCTAGTTCGATGAAAGGGGTAACACTTTTTGGTGAATGTAAATGAGAAATACACATTTCTTGTGGATCTACTTCAGGTGTTTCAGCATGTTTTAATTGTTCAATGGTTGGTTGTCCTTTTCGGTAGGCTAGATATGGAATGATCTTACTGTTGTCAAAAAGGAGGTCGCTAAAAGCTCAGTTATAAAAAAGGTGTCTAGTTAGAAATGATAATAAGTGATGGAAAAATTACGGTGCTTTTAGGACAATAGTTAGATTTTCGTTCAAATTTATGGAAGCTAATAAACACTAAAAAACACTGGGCGAAAAACGGAAACGCTAATGATAACCGGTTTCGCAAAGCTAGGTGTCTGTGATCTGTTTTTAAAACTGTCATTTGGTTACTGGGTATTTTATTGAACAAGCAACAGACAAGTCTGTGATCTGTTTCTATTCATTCTGGAGTTGAACGTGGCTTGATAAACAACATTCACATCTTAGACACTATCCATTATTTAACCCACAAATGACCAGAATAGCCCGTTTCTCATTATCCGTGAGAGACACATAAATCAAAAAAATACATAAACCGTACGTGCATATTGGCGCGACACAATTTATCCATTTCTATGGAATAGAATGCTCCAGGAAACTTCCCGAAGTTGATACTCTTATATGAGGCACGCTTAAAAATTATTTACTAGGCCTCTCTGTGTAGCTTGCTGATGGACTTCCTGGGAAGTGAATAAACTATCGTTTTTACCCCATCTAATATTACAAAACGATCTTTACAATTTGACCCCTGCCAGAGGAATCCTGGTACTATTTACGCGTGGTAAAGCTAACTGCGTAAAAGTGAAAATATGAATGCGTGAGTCGGTAGCACTAGTCTAACTAAGGGTTTCTCCATTTGCCGCCCAAAGAAGCTGGTGAAATCCTAAAAGCGGCGGAAATGTCTGGCAATTTTGGCTGACTGAGTAAATCGGAGTGCTTCCGGAATAGATTGGTAAAAAACTGATTACATTTCGTCACCCTGGATCACTTTCCTACCAACTTTCAGGTCAACATTTGTTCTACAAGAGCTGGAGGTTTCCGCTGGGCGAGAGTGGAACTGTGTCCTTGTCAGTTTCCCCCATCTCTTTACGAAGATTCCCAAGTCAATTAACTCACATGATTCTCCGGTCTAATTAAAGAACGATACAGAATGCTAACCCAGTGACAAGCAAGAAAGTTGATAGGTTCAGCACAATAAAAATATTTTGCACCCACCAATGGTTTGTTGATCCTGATTGTCTGCATTTAAAAAAAGTATGCACGATTTATGCGACTGTCGGTTAGACTTCAGAAACCATCTACCATGACCACCTCAAAAGGAAATAAAGACCATTGTTGCCACATCACAGCAATCCAGTGAGCTATTCAAGTCCTTTTTGGGGTCGACGTTGGTCTTATTTGACCATATCACTCATCCCTTAGAATGCAGTGCGGTCTAGAATTGCCGTACGTCTGTTTAGAAATGCCTCCTCAACTCCAACCTTACTTGACACTGCTCATCTCTTCAGCTGTGTCCGGCGTCAAATGAAAGTTCTTCAATGGAGTGCAGATCAAAACCGATAAAATATCTAGGCTTGGTGAACCTGTTGTTTCTGAAACATGGTTATTTCACTAAAAACCCCCATGGGCTCAAAGAATAGCACTGACGGTGTCTAGGGCACTTGGTTTTTTTATATCTTCATGTTGCATCCACCTCGCAGGTCAGAGAACGTTGCTTCAGGCGGGCTTTGGGAATATGCACTGGATTTTTTTCGTGCCCGGAAGTGCACTGGCCCTTAAGAAGAGGAATGCAAGTTTAACTCGGCTCTATCAAATTACATGTGCAGAGAAACAGCCTCACTGAAGGATATTTTATCCATTTTCGGAGTACAAATTGGGTATCTTTCTGTGTTGTCATGGCCCGTGAATGGCATGATATCTGCTAACTAGTCACCATAAATCTTAGTGAATTGTGCTTAACCAATATACTTGACCAAAATCCAGTGTGCTTCTGAATAATTTTTGGTTTTTTGAGGGACCGATATAAAACAATTTGTGATAAACCTGTTTTTTTCTGTTTTCCGCTCGACTACACATTTACATCTAAGTAATAGTATTAAAGACTATATGTCGAGTGTCTCAGTGCACAGTGAGTGAATAAACTAGTCCTTAGACAGAATTATATTACAATAAATCTTTCTTTTGACAATACAACTGTTACATTTTTCTCAGAAAAAATAACGTTGTTTTAGCCTGTTTCATAACTCACTGGCTGAGTGCTATATGAGTAAACAATAGACACCTGGTAACAGGTTTTCACCGCTTTCACATACTTGAACGTTTTGAGTTAGTTGAAAGGACCCCAGTTAAAATGTTTTAGTAAGCTTTTGCTTATTTTGAGATATAGAAGTAGGTAGGAAAAATTTAGTCAAAGGATAACGAAGTTTGCACCAATAACAGGGAAGTGCGCCATAACGTCACCAAAGCAGGCGTTCTTCTGGACACCTAGCCGTCATCCGATGGGCTAACCGCTTGTGATTCAAAGTATCCTAATCAACCGTACCACTGCTGGAAATTCTGCCTATTCTCCTGAGCCCCGAATTACGCAACACCGGTAAATAATGCTTTACCGGTAAAGCTCAGATTAGATTAAAACATTTTCAAGACATCTAGTGTAAATCATCGCTTTCCTTACATGGGTTTCTTCATATGCTCAGTCGTAATTCTGTGAATAAAGCATCCGCATCAGGCCGACAAACTGCAGATTAACTGTTGATCGTACTATGATAGCAAATAGTTTTCAACTAATTGATAAAAAGGAGGCGAAAAATCCCCGCCATTCACTTATCATGGTGACTGAATAGTTGACAGGCTATTACTATGAAAACAGTCTCCACAGTAGGCATTTTTGAGTCATTGTGTTTGCTAAATTGTTCAAACTTATGACTGAAATCTTAGGATTGTATTCGTGAAAAATTTCGCCATAGACTGGTGAATGCTCAGGCAATGCGGTTTGGTTGGAGGACTGCAATTTATCAACAATGTCTTGTCCATCTCCTAACAAAAATTTAGCTCTTGATCTTTTAGTCTTTTTGTGTAAATCGCTTTAAATATTACTTTTTATGGATTAAGCGTCTGAGCACATTAATGTTAAACTAAATGTATGGCAAGAATTCGATAAAACGGTGTAGTGAGTGGCAGACAGGTTTTCACGTTATATTGGCGTTGCTAGAAAAGTTATTGTTGATTAGTTCGTGTCCGCCACGATGGCGAATCTGTCTGAAATAGAATTACATCAGCTTTGGAAACAGTTGGCAAAATCAGTTTTGCCAATCAAACGTCTTAGACTGTCACGAAAAATGTTGGTAATTTAGCGAATAAACTAGATTCCTGTCATCTAAGTCATAAACGCAAGGCAGTTTTGCTTAAAAAAGTGGCGCATTTGCGTCTCACCCCATCATTCCACAGATTCACAAACCGGGGATTTTTTGCCTTGTAATACTTTTCTTTTTACGGCAAACATGTGTGAGTCAATACGCAGTCAAGTACGATAAACTTAGCTAAGCTACCTCAATCACTTTGAATTTCATCAGAGATAAAGTGTCAGAACTAAAAAATCATTGGAACACCAAGGACGAGGAACGGAGAACGTTTGCCACCTTATCGAATAATTAGGCTTTCGAAGTATTTTCTACCCGCTATGGCAGGGGGGTGAAAAATTTACATAATTGCATACTTGCTACCTTCTTCCTAATGAATAGCTTGTTATGAGAAGTTGAACCATTTCAGTAAGTTCGAATACACTCAAAGTTCACTGATGAAACTTTACATACCTGAATGGTGAGCAAACATTTTGTAGTCCCCATGTCCTGCTGTAAAAATTATCTGATGAACTTTCTGAAGTGAATAGCCTTATCGGTGCTTTGCTGAGAAGAATGTAACTTGACAATTTATTACTTTGTTTTGAGGGCTATTTTGCTATTTGTCAGTTGACTTGATTCGTATTTTTAGTTTACTATGTGTTTGAATGGTCATGGTATACGTTTAGTCAGGGGAGTAAATGTCCGTATTATTTATGTCACAAATACCGAGTTAGAAAAATGTTTTCATGTACCTATTCATCATGGATTTTATGATCCATTACTGTCGTAGAACTAATTTTATTACGCTGTCCTCCTCCCTTCTGATTAATTTGCTGCACGCGATAAATATCTTTTCTCAGTGGAAACCCAGCAGTATGGACAGCGTGAGTGCTTTGGAAAAATTGCGGTTTGCAAAATTTCCGTGCACATTCAGTGTGTCCATAAACATGCAAAGATATATTATACATGTAATAATATTGGCGGGAGAAACGCAGTGTAGGAATTCGATAACCTTTCCTTACCAGGGTAAATATTATAGCAGACTTGTATGAATTTTTGTGCCAGATCCAGCAAACGGTCGTAGTTGGGGCTATCATGTGAGTTGTGGTTTCTTTTATTCTGTTAACAATAATTTGTTCTAAATTCCCTGCTAGTACGCGTGACACTCAAAGACCTACATGAAAGCTTAATTATCATAAAGAGTGCATTCTGTGAATAATCTTTCTTGCTTATTTATAAAGTGGTTTTTCCCATTACGTGTGGACTTCTCGAGAAGGAATATTTATTTCGAAGAGACAAATGTAAGCCTGGACCCTCGTGCATTTAGCCTTTTCCTGAGGTTTCATAGCAGGTGTTGTGCAACATTTTATGTGATGGTCTCTGTTGAATTGACTCTCCTTCTAAAGGGTACCCTTTATAATCAAGTATATTGCACTTTATTCACATGGTTATCTCAAGTGCATCTCGTAACTTTGATGAGACGTGTTTTTATATATCATAAGGGTGATACATTGGTAAGTGCGTATAGACAGTATAGCATTTGGCCTTACCGATCCTCCTATTTTCAAACTAATATAAATAGGTTGCACATGACAGTAACTTGATGCATCAGTCGTCGGAGCACCCAATGCTGAGTTGGGGTTATTTTATTATCTGAACACTGGTAGCGTCACTGTGCTAAAAACTGCCAGTCAACGCAACTTATGAGTACGTTTTTATCACGATCGTTGGTGACCTAGATAACAACAGTTAGCTTGAGATTAATTCCTAAACTATTTAGGTTTTTCCTCCTGACTTTCATGGTTGGGTTTCCAGTGCATCACTTAAAATAAAAATAATTAAAACTGCTTTTTACCCATATTGTTCACGGATTACCAAATAAATAATCATTCGTACCTACTGTTCTTTTCTCGAAAAAGCTTTGTCTGGCAAAGATAAAGAGACTTGACGGCTTTTGCTTTTAGATAACAAACTGCAAATTGGCATACCCAATTTAACGCTGTTGGAATTATCAACATTTTCAGTTTATCCAATAGTGTACCTACTTGAGCGGCCATGTATAGGAAGCAATCTTTGAAGGTTCCAAAGTTTGGAAACAACAAAACCCTAAACTGATTGGCCGGGCGTAATTTTTTTTATCCTCAGTTATGGATATATTTGTTTGTTAAAATGATGTATAGTCGTTTTCATACCCGAAGCAAACCTTAGTCAGTTTGCTACCTTTGAAAATACCTGGGTGATTTTTCGTCATTGAGAATAAACGAAATGCCAAGCAGTTTTCGTGTTGCAAGTTGACTGACTGCTTGTGCTGACCGTTGGTTAGACTAACGACGGCTAGTCTGCAATTTGAATTATCGGAAATGTGTCCATAAGCATATGAAATCATTTTCCTCAAATATATGTGACAGGTCTCATAACGGCCGAATAAATTGTGGTGTTTTGCAGTAAAAATGCCAACATTAGCAAATTCTCGTTTATTTGTGAACTCACTTGACAACTAGTTTATCAAAAATGTCAATTTTAGACAAGCTTCGCCAAAAGCACAGGTATACGAGCGAAATTCCGGACGCTTGAGCCATTCAGTTCTTTGTTTAGGAATGACTAATAGAGAAGCTACGGCTGCAAAACAACAGCTGGCCCGGAATTAATGTGAAAGTGTACTAAAGCCATCTGAAGTTTGGATAATTACAAGCAGACCCTTTGTGTGACAACTGATCTTCAGTGATAGAATTTTCAGGGAATTCGAAGTCTGATATTATAACACAGTTATCCAAACAAGAGTTTTCCATAGTAAGGTGAAGCTCCAAATGGATTTCCTTCCGATAAATAGTTATTTTAAATTTGCTTAGGATGCTCACACATGCTTCCGGTTCCTCGCATTCCGTCTGTGTGACTGAATGCCAACAGCTGCTAGGATGCACAGAATTAGCCTGCGTGACGTGCGTTCACGGTAGAGGTGTAATCGACATAAAATTGGTTATTTTGGAAGAAAGTTCCTTTTCAACGTTTATTTCGAATGTTTCAGCGAAAAATTTACAACAGTCGGTAAAACCGACGGATCCATTGAAACGAATCGAATTGTTCGTAGAAATGTTGGGAAAATGCCTAAGTTAATTCACATAAATTAAACTCAGTTAACCCGGTCATCTCCTCAGAGGACGGGCTTTTATGCTGTGTTTACTGTCGCCCTTGAGAAATGCGTGATTGCAGCTCACTTTATCCAGAGCATCCAACTTTATTTGCATTGTTTTAATTAACTGAATATTCAACTCATGAATGACGAGCAGGGCGTGTTAGAAGAAATGTGGTTGAGATGAGTATATAGTGCTATTACAGAAGTTGGATGAGAAGATTATTGGCGCGACGTCCGGAGATTTCACTTGATGGAGGTACCTTTTTGCATCAAAGCAAGTGAGTTTGGTGTACGTCATTACACTCAACAGTTGGCTGTTGCTCTGTTGTATCCAAGCATTATACGCCAGGCTATGGGATAATATGTTGTATCTCCCTTGTTATTAAGTCCTGACACTGCTTGTTACTGTTACTGTACCCTGATTGGAATTGTAAAGGGCTGATTTTGTGCAAGGTTGTCTTGTGACGACCTGAGACAGCTGAATCTGAGAATGTACCGCATGTACACATGGACCGAATCAACTATTATTACTAACACAAAATGCAAATTTAAGATATTTGTCCCTACCAGTTTGAGTTTTATTCACATGAATACGCATGAATTCACATGAAGAAATATCAGAGTTGAGGCGTGTTCAAACGCAGGAGGGTCTGGCATAAAATTCTTTAATGGGCATCATTTATCAGAGTTCCTGCTGGATTAAAAAGCCTGACAATTTAAACTTCAACACAGTTTCTGAAAGAGAGATCCTTTGAAAAAGCTGTTGCCTTGTTCTACTGGCGGTCAGTTTTGGAACGGATTTTTCCTTATCTAGTCTCTAACAGTCGGGAAAAGTGGTATATTCAGATTTACCGAATGAAAACTTTCCTGGAGTTAGGATGGAACCATTAGCACTCGATCTAGGGTACAGGTGTTAGTGGAAGAAAAGCGGATCGATACCTTGTTTACTGATATCTACGAAATAGAAATGCGCCCTCAACCCTGGCCTGAACTAGCCGATTTTGCTGAGTTTTAAATCAGATATCTTTTAGCAGCGGGTCAGAAAAGGCGAGAACCAGTCAAGAATAATTTCTACTAAAGACATTTTGCTCGGTTCACTGTTTATTTACCAGCAACAGTAATTATCGTTGCTTATGTTATCTATTTTATGGATGAAAGTTTTCTCAACACACATTTATTGTGTATGCATGGCGTACGCAACAGCCTGTACCACTACTAAATCAATCTCAACCAAAGTTTTAGAAAACTTATGAGTAGTGTCCTTTATGAAATTATACTGCGACATCTCGAATACCGTGCCAACTGAAATATGAGGCGGCCTGTGTGCAGTACATTCAGTTGAAGAATATCATAATCGAGGGATTCAGTTGAGTCTCTCGTGCAAACCGAATTGGGTGGCAAATGAGTATATTTCTCAAAATGTATAGTTGCTTTACAGCAAAACAAACGGGTCACCGAATTTGATTACTGCGCAGGAACACTTTAGAGGAAAGATCAATTAAGTGGTTGCTTGTTTGCCGCATTTAAAGGTATTTTACCGGCGGACGCAACGTTACACTAAGCTTCATAATGATGCCTAGAGTGTGTCTTATTGATAAGTGATCGTAAGTTTGCGATTAGGCTGTCAAACCCACGGGCCTCGTTCTACCACTGCTGTTCATTGGTCTTACTTCAGGTGGACCCTGTACCTTACCCCTGATTTTCTTGTCCTCAATAACAAGTGCACTGTGGGCGCTCAGCAAGATTAGAGAGTCAATTAAAGGTTCAGGTGATCTTAGGATGTGTTCGTTTTCACATGTGAATCTAAAATTTGGGGTATTTGGCTGTGCTTTTTCTCTAGCTTCTGACTTCATAGAGTTTTGGATGAAAAACCACGGGTATCTTCTTCGTAGCACAACAATTATAACAATCCCGATCCAACCAAGTGCGTCTTTAGTGCGTGGCTAATATATGAAGGACTTGCATCCTATGCTCTGCTTAAATGTTGTTATCACGTTTTATTTAGAGTATATCGCTAATTTGGCTTTTATGTTTCTTTATATTAAAGTCACGGATTTTTAGAATGTCGAGGTTCATTTGATGAGCTGTTAAGCATTCTCAACAAGGCTGAGAAGTGGATTAATATTCCAAAAGTCACGTGATATTTTTGAAGGCTTATTTCGTGCTTATCTTGGGACGTGGGCAGATTCACTTATTACCCACGAACAAGTTTTCTATTTCCGACGGCCTCCAGTAATCTGGTCCGCTTAAACCTATTTTATGGAGTTGGAAGTAATTTTCTTAAACCGCATACAATTTTCGCTCCTGATCAGGAAACGGCGTCCGGTTTACGTTTCCAAGAAAGTTTATATGCTTGTCTGTTTTTTTGCGCTTTCCATTGTCCGTAGTTTCTATCTGGTCATCTCTAGAAGGCATGTTGCATATTTGGGTGGGGTTTCAGAATCTTTTCGCATGCTGTTTCGATATCTCATTTGGATGGTGCACCTCAAATTTATGCTGGTTCTTTTGTTCTAAAATACTTGGACGCATCTCTATCCATATTTCTAACCTTCCGTTCCGACATCGTGATGGCAAATTCTACAAGTCAGCCATGTTGGGCTTCCAAACATTTAGTCACCCATAATTCAATCAATCTATGTATATATAGCTATATATTTAGCTCTTTAGTTGGACGGCCTACTGTTTGCTGTGTGTAAGTTTTTTCATCCTTATGGAAATATTTTGTTGAGGCGTATTACTCTAGGTGTTTGCAAACTTTAGATTAGTCCGTGCGGTAAACCTCTTCAAAATCCATCGTAACCACTTCCACTGTATGGATTTAAAAATGACAGGTAATCTGAAATACTTGATTTACTGTTGGTACCGATTAGCAGGAAAAAATCCTACCACATTTTTTTGAACGAAATGGCGGAAGCGGTTCGATGATGGAAGATTCCGTAAGCCAAAAGGATTGCGATTTATGGACAAAACTCGAGAGCATTTAACTAAGCCGACAAACTGACGGAGAGGTTGAAATGCTTGGTGATAACTGGATAATGCTGGTGAAAACCAAACAGGTTTCTCTGATGGTGAAAAAAACCTGGGCAGTTAAAGTGATTGGGGTTGGAGATATGCGAAATTCATTAGGAGAACCTTAACCGTTGCATTTCTCATACCTATGATTTTAAGTGGAAAGCTGTCATAAATTAGTCGGTGTAATCAGCTTCTGTTGTAATTTATTCTATTCATACCTCAATACTAGCCGGTATTCAGTGTCAATTTTTACTCCATTCAGTTGTCTTTTTTGTGCAACTTTTACGTTTGCAGTTAATTTGCAACATTACTCAAAGACGGCGGCTCATCGTTTAAACCTAGTGACAAACATGCGTAACAGACAAAAACATCTGTCATATAATCCTTCGCGGACAACCGAAATATGGTTTTAAAGTTGCATCTTGTCTTCAATGGCTACTCGCCCCCTCTGCGAATTGTGTTCCTCTAGAAATTTTATTAGGAAATTCTTATCGCTTAAATCACTGAAGTTTAAATCATAGGCAAACTAAATGTCATCAGTGATCACTAAGTAGATGTAAAGAACAACTAATAATATAATAATACTTTATGTGCCTCAATTTGCGAAGCAGCATATGTACATATTTGTAAGGAGAGAAGGTAGTCAATTTGCAAGCGCTTATGTGAGGCTCAGATTTAAGACGCCTAAATGGTAAACTGGATCCTATTTATCTTATCCGGGCAACATTTTTCTACGTTATATTGTACTCACTGTTTTGCTCCATACAGTGGTTCAAGTAAAATTGAATCTTTTGACAACGTAGTTCTTTATTCCATAATATATTTGTGCAGATATTCATGCAAACAACCTTCACGACTAAGACACTCGTCCGTTTCAATCATCCCCTCCATCTTCACGCATATAGACCTAGGAATGCATGTGGGTTTTAGATCAACTATCAACTTGGAACCAACCAACAAATCAAAACTTGGCCAAACGCATTAATGCCCGAGTCGTAGTTGGACATTTTTTCGGCGCCAGTCCTAGTCCGGGATTAATTCCCTGGACATTTTTAGGGCTTTCAAAATCAGCAAAAGTAGCTCATTCTTAGTGGGCCTGCCGGTGTATATAGTTTATAGTTTATCTGTTGCAATGTATACGGTTTCAAACTGTCATATTTTTCACTGGACGAATTAGCTTTTTGAGAACGTCGGCTGCAGATATAACCGGTTTCAAAATCTTAAAGAGTGTAGGCCTATTAGTTCGAGGTTGGCCGTGTTTCTGAAACAAGGGAAGTATTACTCGCATAAGAACGCCGTATATATCCTGTCTTTGGGCACGCCTAATTAAGCCGCAATCGGTACGAAATATGGTTTAGTTAGTTAGTTGGCTCCTTTTGTCAATGGAAACTGACGCACAAGGTGATCGGTAAACTCACTGAAAGCAACGGACCTGATCTGATAGGTCCATTTTCCATTATGAGGTTCTTAAAACTGTTTCGGTGGTAGTATAACGTACAGTGATCATAAACACTCTCCGTTGTTTTTGTTTTACCTAATATATCCAACCACACTTGTGCGGTCTGTTTTCAATTTTCAATATACATTTAATAATTGAAGGACTCCATACGTAATTTGGATTTTTGGAATATGGGAGGCCTCCTGTTCAAAAACAGCACCATTTCACCAATGAGTTTGGATATCGTGTTTCTCGTAGGAATTTTCACTCTGAAATTTGAAAACTTATCTGAAGAGATTATTGCATCAATCGACGCGAGAATTCAAGAATAAAAAAAACGGCTAGAAAGCCTAGTAGATTGACATCTTACTCCAAGAATTGTCAATTGTCAAATTACGAACCTCTAACTGGATGAATGAGCCAGCGGTTTACATGAAAATGTAAATATCGAGAATGCAAACGCGAACGTAGACTTTTCCATGTCGATAACTGTGAAACCGAAGTGATATCAAAAATACCCAGCTCACCAGAGACACTGGCACAAAGCACAAGCGTGACAAATGCCAAACTTGATTGTAATTTACGTGTTTGATCGTAAGTTATCTGATCGCCGCTAAGATTCTAATCAGGCCTCAGGCAGACAGATGAGTTCGTTAGCGACGACTTTTTGGAATGCGTAGAATGACCGCTTGTAAGATTCAGGTAGCTTGACGAAGCGAGCAATCCTCTAATCAACAAAAAAATAATGGTAACGTTACATGAATAGCGGTATTTTATGCAATGAAATTTGGTATCTGGTGAAGCTGACGCGCTATCATCTGCAGAACTTGGGCGTTTTGCTATATTTTCGTGACCAATGGGGGCTAACATCATCAGTGTGTATTCAGATAGCAGTAGGAAGTTTCAACTGTGCTCCTTTGCGTAGGCGTTAATCAGTGCTCTGTGAAAGATTGCAAATAAATTCCGCTCACCGTGAGATGCTTTCTGATTGCGTCCGATCACTCGGCAATCACAAATTCGGGCTTCAGATAAGCGTATTTCGCCAACTGCGTACAGCTTGGTGCTCGAGAAGGTCATAAGCTTAATGGAAACTCGGAGATTATATTAAACTGGTGAGCTCTAAATAGGAAGATGCGGGTTGTTGACTGTTGAGGAGTTTTCAGCAGCCTTACGGTTAATGTGAAATGTTCAGTTGGCCGTCTGGTAGTTTTCATTGCTTAGCTTCCAGATTATCTTTGGGACTGCCCTCCATAATCAGTACCCAGTGGTTTGGTGTTTCCACGGTTGATTCCGGCTGATTCGTTTGTAGTATAACTTGTTCAGGTCCATTGATTGGGTCAGGCTTCCTATGTAGGTTGTTATGATTTCTGAAATCGCCTTGGGTGTTTTATGCGTGCACTTGACAGACCAATTGCGTTTTCCAAATTTTCAACTTCTTAGTCCACCTGTATAAGAACCAGAGAAAATGGATTGATGTTATAGCCAACTTATATACCTTTATCCGTGCAGCCCATTCATCCCGGTTGTTCAATTCAGTAGTTGCGGCTAATCTTATCGTTTCGATTACCATCAAAACCATCACTCCCTTTTTAACTCAACGCGTTCCCGACGTTGGCTTTTTGGTCGCAAAGTCTGTGTCTGCCCTTTAACAGTATGGAATATTAGACACCCGTTTAATTTATTGATAGTTGGATGCAAATACAACAGAATCATCGATGGCAACATAGATAACCGCATTTATTTTATGTTCTAAGCTATTCGCAAAACTTTAACTAGGAAATGATCTTGCCGTCGATTGCTGTTCATGCGAGACTGTGGAGCCAGCGCAGTCGAACAAAGGCGAAGAAAAATAAATAGGAAGTTCCAATACACAGTCTTACAAGATGTCATTTGAATACGAAAAGGTAGGATGTTCCTCGTCCTCAGGCATCTTGGCCCTATGCTATCCTTCATATAACAATCATCGTGCAACGTTCATCTGAGCTGATTCACTGGTTGCTCTTAGGCTCTTTTGTCACAACTTAAAGTTGAAAAAAACATCAGTAACATGCCTAGTTAAGGGGTTCGCGGTGAACGGCGTCCCTATGTTATGCCATTTGTAATTTAGCTTGACACCAAAAACATTTAAGTGCGTACTATCGGCTTTTACTGCACATTTATATTAGTTTTTCCGAAAACTAATTAATCCGTTTCTCTGAGAAGGATACTGGTGAAATGACTTTTAGGTTTCCTATTTTATTAGTTTTTCCGAAAACGAATTAATCCGTTTTTCTGAGAAGGACACTGGTGAAATGACTTTTAGGTTTCCTATTTCAAATCTATTGATGGATAAAGGAAGTCCATAAAGTATCACCGTCATCAGGGTGCAAACACATCTACCACTGCCAGCCATCATTCGTTGCTATATATCCCCTCTTTAAAAATTGCACTTAAGGCAGTTAACAGATTCCAGTCTAGTACAGTCAAACTCCCAAGTAGGACGTGGGTAAGTCAGGCAGCATTTTATTTGGACAGAAGTGGAAACACCTCCCTCCACCTGAGCTGAGAAGGCCTAAAGTGACCTTAATAAGGCTGGGGATTCAGCTCATTGTAGGAGAGGTGTGAGAGTTCAAAGGTTGGCAGGGTTAGTTTTCTTGAAGCTCGAAATTTTTTAGTCAGGCCTCGCAACTTGGCCCTGTTGACTGAAAACAGATCCAAGTGTTGTAAGCAACCTTACCATGTATCACCGCGACTTAGTTCATGCCAGTACCCCACTTGTCATCCACCACCAAGGCCTGTCCGATCAGGCTAGCACAAAAGCCAGAAGGTCTCCAAAACGTCACAGACTAAAGTGGGAACAGAAATTTCGTGCTTCAGTTTTGAAAACAGTATAGAACTCTTAGGGAGGCAGGCAGGCAGGCTGATAGACAAAGGGACAGGTAAATAGATAGATAGATAGATAGATAGATAGATAGATAGATAGATAGATAGATAGATAGATAGATAGATAGATAGATAGATAGATAGATAGATAGATAGATAGATAGATAGATAGATAGATAGATAGATAGATAGATAGATAGATAGATAGATAGATAGATAGATAGATAGATAGATAGATAGATAGATAGATAGATAGATAGATAGATAGATAGATAGATAGATAGATAGATAGATAGATAGATAGATAGATAGATAGATAGATAGATAGATAGATAGATAGATAGATAGATAGATAGATAGATAGATAGATAGATAGATAGATAGATAGATAGATAGATAGATAGATAGATAGATAGATAGATAGATAGATAGATAGATACATACATACATACATACATACATACACAAATGGATAAATAATGCTGTGGTCCAAACAGAGGTTAACACGGAAACCGCAATCGACGCGCTTATCTGACACGTTGACAAATAAACCATGGGACGGTTGACTGTCCAGCGCCGCACCTAATTGGCCAAGCAACCGCCGAAATCCATTAACCATCTAGCTGGCGAGCTTAATTTCGCCAAACGTGACCATCCGTCGGTGATCATGGTGGAGTCGATTCAGGCGATAGTCTGCCTGAAGGCAAACATGCACTTGGTAGAGGGAGGAGCCAGATCACTGAATTTCCATGCGGCGCACGCAAGACGTGTTTGAACGTACGTGGAAAAAGCCGTGCAAAAAAGCTGCGTGTGTATTTTTGGGCACTCAAACGACCAGTTTAGTCGGTGATAGCCCACTGTCAGTTGTGGTTTTCACTCTGCAGATGGCCAATTTCTCAATGAAGCAATGTTCTATAGCTCGAACGTTGATATAGGAGCATTTGTGAGGGGGGGAGAGAAAAAAGGGGTTGCAGCAGCCAAAATGGTAGGAGCATTTGTGAGGGGGGGAGAAAAAAGGGGTTGCAGCAGCCAAAATGGCATTTGGCTCATGCCATTTAGTTTGCATAATTTGTACGTTTCCAAGACATCAGAATAGATCCATGACTTCTTATGAATTAGTTGAGATAATTGCATACGAGCATTTAGAACGGAGAGGCAACATAAGTTCCGATTATACCACTATTATTCGTGAAAATGGTGTGTGTTGTCACAGTGTATGTGCGAAGTAGACCACAGACTGCAATGATTTGGCAAACATTTTTTTACTAAATTGTGGAGTTGAGTTTGGGTGGTATAATGTCCGAAATCCCAAGAGTTCATTTGTATGGCAGACCTGTTCCGGCCGACAAGACGCTCACTCTTCCTAAAGCCTTGAATGAATATCAAGTAATAAATATTCCTTATAAGTAACAAATTTTTTTAAATGTTTTTTGATAGGATACGAAATTTCCTCAACATCATCGCACTGATTCTTTATTATGCAAGGTTCTTCTTCGAATGAATCTGTCTAAATGTCACTATTTCTTTCGTAGAAACGGTGTCACCAGCGCCTTGTGGCAAGTACGATTACAAAGTGGAAATACCAATCAGATTCAAATTTTTTCAGGAAAGTAAGTGAATGCAACTCATCACATCATGCACCCTGCAAATAAACTCCCGTTAGCAGAATATTCTGCTATGAAAAGGGATCAATGCTGAGAATTCAAACTCTCTCACTGCAACAAAAATATCAAGGCAACAACGGACCAGATAAAAAGGAACAAAATCTCAGTTAGATCAGCTGTAATTATTCTTTCTATGAAACAAATTGGGGCGGAAATTTCATTCGCAAATGCTGAAGGTCGCACAATTTCGATGTTCGTGGATCGCCCGGAAGTGTCACAAACATATAGAGTAGAGTAGATGGGAGCTTTTTATTAGCTTAGATAGTTGGCCTATATTATCTTTTTAAAGTAAGAAATAGTGTTTGATGACAACTGGGCCGTAGAATCCGATCGCTCAAAGAGTTTGGACAACTGTAAAATAAGCAAATTCATCACGCTGTGTTTGGAATTGGACGTTACAGCAATCATCTTATGAATGCAGATCATCATCCTCATTGGCAGAAATACTCCGGTGACAAACGCAGATGTTCAGCTTGCGTACAACAACCTGGAGGGATGCCTTGCAAAAGTGAAAGTCATGGAGAGAAATAGTGGCCCAATTCAACAACTTCTACGTTCCTGAACTGAATTAATTTCCCTTGCGGACCTCTTGCAATACGAGCGCAGCATACAGCGACAAATAATTCCAGCTGAGCAACCTGACTGGGAAAAAATGTTACACCGTTGTTTGCCATTTCCATATCGTTGCTGACCACGTGCAAAAAAATCAAATGCACCCCACCGGAGAAGACAAATAATCTACAGCAATCCGCTTCAAAGTAAATGCTTTATTCGGCCTTTCCAAGCCTTTCGCCAACATGGGTTCGGGGCAGAAAGTAGTCCTTTGTCTCGTAGACGGTAGTCTGACACGTGTAGCGCATGTCCAAACTACCTTAATCTCAAGACTTCCAATTGCTTATTTAGAAATTCTGATTTAACAAGAAGTACTGGCTGACATACCATGCAGTTCCAGACGCGCAGCAGCAAACGCCTGATAAACTGCAAAGGTATCGAAGATCAGACGTTTGAATCCCTTTAGCACCACTAATCGGAGAACCAAATTTTCGCAACCGCTCCTAGCTTTGCCTTATACACACGGCTTTCCAGCTTCAGTGAGATTCTCTCATGAATGTTGACCTCGCTTTGATCCTGCCGGCGGTGTCTTCTGTCACAGTGCAGTGACGGTTCGTCTAGCGGGTAAATAAATCAGTCAACAGATTCCAACTCCCCACCCTGGTTCTTCGGGAAACCCAAAAGGCGGAAAATCGTGCAGAAATAATTTGAAATTCGAATTGACAAAAGGCCGACCAAAACGTAGTAGGCAGCCAAAGTCATCTTCAGAGTAAACCTGGCGGACTACTGAGCAATCATTTCCACCGTCCAAATTGTCGTTTCTTTAGATGGGATTTCGGCTCCAAGCTTTCGATTCCTTGAAGTGGGTACTGTGAGACAATACTGATGATAACATTGCAGGAGAGCATTTCGAGAGTTCATTGCGGTCTCTCGCGCAGCCAAATCCGTGAATACAGTGCACAGATATTTTTCTCAAATCTCAGTGGCATTCCTTCCTTGTTCAAGCATGCATATAAGGACAGACCTAAATACGAAAACAATGTTCTTGTTTATATCGAGTCAAAGTGTAAATGTTCGCCACTAATAAGTATGCCTCTCTTCAGACATGAGATGAATTGAAGGTGTAGTCTGCGAACTCACCACTCAGTTAAACTTCTGGTTAGTGCTTTCAATTTTGCATCTAACTACCAGGGATTAGGCGCACAAATTTGTCAAAGCTAGTTGCTGTCTTATAGCAAGCATCGGTGTTATACATCTAGATTAGTAAATTCTTTTGATTAAAGGTGTGGTAAATGTTTGTTTACGGTGATCAGGAACGCCCTCGTGTTACCAGTTAAGATTATCCGCCATAAATCTAAGATAAAGCACAAAGATAGATCATCGCCTTGGGATAAGTTAATTTACACTGTTGGTCGACAGTACTATGAGGCAGAAAAAACCTATTCTTACTTAACCAACGTAAAAAAAAGAGTTGGCCAGTCAACCAATGCTCGATTCGGGTGACTCAAAAGGGGAAACTCAGCAGTAGAGGTAAACTGCTAGTGAAGAAATCTGCCCGGTGATCAAGGCCCTATATATTAGATTTCCATTTTATCCTTTTTGTGGCTTGCTAAAGGACACTACCTCGGGGCCTGTGATGTAGATTAGCAGGAAAACCTTTTCGGACATTCTACGCTACGGAAGCTTTCTTCAGTACCTGAACTTTCTGGTTACACCATGGATCTACTCACATAGACCCTAGTTAAATGACGCTACAGTCCCGGTGGGATACAAGTTCTTGTGTCATAAATTTCCGGCAGCTGTTCACGTATCTAGTAGACATTATTCATCTGGTCAGAATCTGACTTTTCCGTCGACTGCCTTTAGATAGTGCAGTTGCCGTGTGCTTAGTCCATATATTTGGATATCTTAGTCGGGCCTTATAAAGGTAGCAAGTGTCCTTCGAGTGATTATGGAGAGTGCGCGAAAGAGCAGCATGTTTGCTAGCTTACTCAAGGGTAAGAACAATAGAGGCTACGATAAAAATGAAGGGATAAGTTCTGACTAAATGTAGTACAACAGCAGTTGTCAGCGTTGATGTGCAATGGGCCACTCACCTACGTCTCCGACCGACATGAATGTATTTGGGCTTTACGCAGGATACTTAAGTTGGAAAGAGCAAGAATGCCAAGTGAAGCCACCAGTGGCATATTTTCACTCTTCTTCGTCACTGGGCCTTATAATGCAGAGTTAGTTCCACTTCCCTTCGTCACCCAATGACTATAGGCCCATAGCTAAAAACGCGATAAATGGAGCACGGGTTTAAATCATACATCGCAAACCGTACTAGCAGAAACCACATTTATTACTGTTAATTACGTGACGTAATTATTTGTGTTTCCCTATTCCTCAGACCAATTCATTACCCTTCCGGTGGCTGCCCCAGTTTCAAGACTGAACTATTCTAATTTACACAAAGTCGATTTTATAGTAACTGTTTTCTGTAGTCGATTTGCTCACATTTCTGGGCTTGTTGTGGAACATTTGTTCAACTTTGAACTGAACAACATTTGTCCCGTTTAATTTGTCCGATAGCACACTGCCCTTTTTTGTACCCTCCTGTGTTGCTAACTACCCAAGGTTCAACCTAGCCGTAAGCCTTCCTTTACTTCTGCACACGATTTACTGTTATTTTCTTATAGAACCACGGTCTACCTGTCTGTACTGTCTGCCCACATCTGAATTCAATATACTGCTTGACTGCCCAATCGCGATTACCGAACAAACGCAGGTGAAGTTCGTAGAACTTAGTCTCGCCGCAACTGTTCCTGACCGTCCTACGCTGAATTAGACTGCCCGTTACTTGTCAGATAGGACTCCTAGATCGTGCGTTTGGGCTAAGTAACCAATTTTTTGCCTTGAGATCACGGCCTTAGCACAGGATCATACAATTACTTTCCGTTCAATCTAAATGGAACAGTTTTTGTGACCGCACTTGCTGAAGTTGTTGACTGAAGTGACAGGATAATAAAGTTAGATGGAACAGATCAACGAGCTGAAACTCCTTTATATTTCTAGTGAGAACCATAGCCAACAAAGCAAGTGGACTTACATTTTCCGAGGTCTTCGATAGCAATTGTCACAAGTCAGTATCTTCTGCTCAAAAAGATTGGGATCATTCATGAAATTGCCACAGCTTTATGAAACGGTGTACGTTATGTAAAGTTTAGTGGTTTTCCGCATCTATCATATTCTGCTGAAGATGTACGAAGCTGACTGATATATTGTTCGCCTAGTTTTATCCTTGAATCCTTTGTGCGTCATCCGCACAAGACATTTTCCATTCCACTTCCTGTTTTCATTTTTAAGATATTTCGGTTGACGTGGTAACCGCATCACGCGGTAGTTCAGTAAATTATGCTACGCGGAAGCGATGTCCCAGATCCCGGATAGCTCTTATGCAACCAAATAGGTGACAATGCTCTGTTTGGCAACATTTGGTAAACAAACTAATTTGCTCATCCCAAAGTCGACTGGATTTCTTGTCACAGAGGCGAACAATAGTCTTAGTGATTTCGGCTGTCAGGCTTTCAGTTCAGTGAACATCAAACAGCCGATAGTTGACAAAACTGTTGCAAAATGTGCGGGAAATGTTCTCATTGGGAGATCCGTCTTGCACGAAAGAACAGTAAGACGAAGAGAGATGGAAGCGAAAGCCCCCTAGGAAACAGTTTATGTAAACGTTTAAATGGACTCACTGAATTAAGATAAATCGGAACGAGAGTGTTGTCCAGAATAATGGCTTTTAACAAGATCAAAACTAGAGACCTCGTAAAACATTAATGCGAAGCAAAAATGCGCATCCCTCAAAATCGGAGCTTTTCCCTGAGTTAGAAACCTGAAAGAAAACGACCCGAAAACGGGACTTGAATCACACTTTGAAGGATTCAATATTCACCTTCTTCCATTAGGAGTTGAAATCATTAAACAATGCACACAACATGATATTGTGCTTGTGAGTTTTGTTCATTTTGTAGATAATCCTGAATGAATGTGATAAAATGATGGCACAGGACAACTCCCACCTCTTGGACCGTATCTGTTATGAAGTGAATCAAACTTACCCTATATTTTGCTGTCCCAAAATTTGTCTGGAATGAAAACTTACTCAAGGGTGGGATTCCCTTGTTTATCTGATGTGGTGTGCAAAGAGCAAACAGCAGTTTCTAATGCCAGCGATCCGGATACGCACGCCTTTTACTGTTTCTCCAAGTCGGCCACCTCAGTATGTCCATTCGACCCTAAGCCACCTCACATATATTGGCTGTCCACAACTACCTGGCCATTCGCAGTAGGCAAACCGAATTTTTCTGGGTAATGCATGCTGCAGGAAAGTTTCGAAAATAATTTTCGAATTTTGGCTTGTCCTATCCTTTTGTTGGTCAAATGTTTTGAAGGTACAGCCACCAGGGACCTTTCAATTTATTCTTGTTAGCTGAAATGCAGCTAGTTAACAAGGCAAATAAAAAGTGAAGTAAAGATGACAAAACAGACAAAGATAAAGAAATGACATAAGAAGCCGTCATAAGTGTATACTAAACGCTGTGTTACGGAAGTTCCGGAAGGCAGCATTCTCAACAACGTATCGCTTTGCCTCCCAGCTCATCTGAAGAGGGATTTCAAGCAAAATCCTGAATTTAAGCTCAACGATACATCCAGTGACGGTCATTTATCAAACCTGGCTCATGAAAAAGTGGAATATTCGGCAAACAACTCTTTCGGCAACAACTCTCAAGAAAACCGCATGTGCCAACAATAAATATGAGCAACAAACACTTACAAACCTAAAATTACCTGTAACTAAAATACATATGACAAGGATTCTTGAGAACGGCACTAAGTCGAGAAAACCAAACTACCAACCGACTTGACGACTTAGTGCCCAATTGATCGCAGCCCTAAATAAAAACTGGTCAGCGAAATCAGTGCGGCGCTGAGAAAACTAAATCGGCAACAAACAAGAATGTTGAAAAATGGAAGCGGATGAGACTGAGATTGCATAGTTTTATCGCCAACGAACTTCCAAGAAAAGGTAACCTGTTTTCTTCTAATAAACTCGCTATCAAAATCTACAGCCACAACAACGTACATACACAATAGATGTGATCTACAACAGCATTAACTCGATGAATCAAAAAAAGGTGCATTCACTACTTATCCAAGGAAGCAGAAATACACTGCAGCATAGAAGTGCTGCAAAGAAAAAAGAAAACCATTTATATTAAGTTTCACAAAAAACGAGTATCTAAGATATTATTGCAGCAAAAGCTCGCAGAGGCCGCAACGGGCTATCACTTAGGCAGGCGATGGTTCCTTGCATCAAGGACCTATCTGAACTAGCGAAAAGCATAAGACAACCAGCTGAAATTTCAGTAGCTCATAAAGTGAGTGCAACCTTTAAAAGATTGAGTATAAAATCAGAAACCAAAACCAGACAACCAAAACGGTGCTAACTATCACACAATATACAGTGAATGCAAGAAGAACCACATCTGACTAACCGGAAAGAAGCCAGCTAAAAAGAGCAAAGGATATTTTCTGTAGGTTTCGTGTATACTGATAACGGGGTTTAACATCACAAAATGGAAAAAGCAATGCTTACGGGTTGCCGAGATGCTAAACAGGCAAGATAGTTTCTGAAAGCGTGGTACTCCACAACAACTCAATCAACCGACGACTTAAACTGAATCCACTTCATTTATCTCCACGAGCATGAGCGAACAAACCAAATTGAACAATGAAAGCACTACATAGGATCGGAAAATTGGATCTGTTTGACGGAATCAGCGGGTGCTAATCACAGAGATCGACTTCAATAATAGTTTGTATTTTAACGGACTAGGAAAATAGTGATAAATTAAATTACTGGGAGTACCAACCGGAGCTACCAAAAATAGTTGAAAATAACTTCCAGAAGCATGTCAACCCTTTCCCCTTTGGGTTTTCCAGAAGTAGCATTAGGATAAAAAAGTTTTCAATGGCACAAATCATTGAGGACGGCCTGAGAAGTAGGGCTATAACGGCTAATGGTAGATTGTTGCAGAAAAGTGTTTTGATTAGTTTCACAACGTTAGTGAATTTGTTGGAGGTAGGCAAACATATTTGACACTTTAAGAAAGCACACGGCATCTAAATGCATGTCTTGATAGTATTCAGACAACCTGAAGGAGTGTGATAATTATAACTTAGGGAATATTGGCACCCGTGTGAATGGTTCTCAGCTTTCGTGTCAGAGGTTGAACAAACCTTGAGGGAAGCTTAACACGCCGAACAATCTTTATGATTTTTGAAAAAACTTATCAAACCCATTGACCCACCCTAAGGTTGCCATTTAAGTACTACACAAAACATCTGGAACACCTTTATAAATATTTCAGAGCAGAACGTTCTTAGTTCAGTTATTATTAGAATGAGCTTGTTTGTAAAATAAAATAATTTGGAACAACCAAAGTACTTATTCACTGACGGTTGCTCAAGTGGATTAAGCACAAAATGAATGACTGAAAATGAAAAATACATAAATTACTCACGAAGATTACCGATGTACGCACTCCACTCAAGTTGAGTTTATGATGACCCCAAAACTCACAACAAGCCGGAACAGTTAAGCACATCAGGCTTCTTTGGACAGTTTTGCTTTTATTCTGGAGCAGATACTCTAGTTGGTTTATACCAGACACGGTATAGATTAACCAGAATAACCACACTAAAACACGAGAAAAACTGTTCAAAATCGGATAGTTTGCATGCGAATTCCAAAAGTCGCGCACCTGACAAACAACTTTGTCGGGCCGTTTTTCAGTTCGGATTCTATCAGTTTCAAGTTTATAAAAAGCAACCCACCAAGAATATCCAGTTAATGCAGGCGGGACAAAGGGGCATTGCAGCGAGTGACAAACTTCAAAAATGGTCTTCACTAAATTGTCTGAGCACTCTTTCGTCAACTGAATATAACACTAAAGTTTGCCAAATTTTCCTATAATTTCTGTATAAATTCGCTATGTTAAAATGAAAAGAAATTGGGCGTGAGGTAATCCGGGACTCGGAGTAATGGGGAAGATCAAATGTTAGTGACGATTTGTGTGATGATTGAGTTTTAGGTTCCACTGCAGGTTGAAAAGCGTCCAACTGTCTAAGGCACGCACCGATCTGAACTTTTAATTTTGCACGCGACACATCGAAATCCCCAAAAAACATCAGGTGGGATAGCTCTGAAAGTCATTATGCACAAATGCCTTTAGTCGTCGCTTAGCATATATGTAACAGGTGAGAAGGTTATCCACTTATATAAGGAAGTGATTTGAATAGTTTTACAGACAACTGCAAAAGCGATATCTTGCCTAAATCCAATGTATTGACTACTATGATTTAGCGTTTGGCACATAGTTAAGAATATTTTATGAAGCATCCAACGGATGTTCTTCCTTGTTTTCTAGAAAAAGTGATGCAAGCTATGATTTCAGACGCAGTCAATGAGAAAAGCAGAAATAGTTGCCTGGGAAGCAAGCAATAATGCCTTTCACGACCTGAAACTACTTGAATAGTCTTTATTCTTTCCCAAGCGAACAAACACATCGCGTTGACTTTGTCTAACCTAATAAAAAATCTGTCCCTCTCGCTTTCCACTGAGTGCAACAAATCAAAGAGTGGCCGTATGTTATAGTATCAGTCGAGAAAATTATAAGTTCCTAAAGTTTTAACAGCTACAATGTCTCTGTGCATTTTCTCAATCCAAAAATATTCTCAAACACTGGGCGTGTGTAAAAGAATTTACATTAAATTTCATTAACCTCCCTTCTGCGGCTGCACGATGCGATAAATGTCCCTGCATAGTCAAGTTATATTAATGGATTTCCTAATGATGTCGTACAATTGGAGCAAATCCAAGCGTTTTTCAACTGATTGAACATANAGCGTTAAACAATTTCTCGGGGTGTTATCCTACTACTTGCAGCACTAGCCCTGTTTATAAATTTAAAAGTATTAAATAATATTTCACCAGAATTTTCATCTACCTTAAACTGCTTGTGATTGTGCGATCCTCAAAATTCAAAACTCAACGGAAGATGTGCTGCTTTCACAACTCAGAGTACAGTGAACTCATGAGCAAAGGACACTGGCGGCGGAAACTAAAATGTGCAGTTTATCTACTCAAGAGGAATCGGAATATTCAATTCGAATCGGATGGAGAAACCTCGAAAGGAGAATCAGTCGCGTAAGCGTGAGGACAGTTTCAACCGCATCGGATATTCCTTCCTTCGATGACTGCCACAAACCATTCCGGAATGGCTTTAGTGGTTGAGAAATGACTGTCTATTGATCAAAAGAAAATACCATGGTGTCTTCTGGCGTTTAGCTAGATTATGCGCGATCGCATACGAGAACCGTAATCTCACCTGTCTTACAGCATTGGTAGTCTTGCTATTAGGTATGCTTGATCGACAGTTTGACGTAGAACGCTTTCATGGGCATCCGTAGCTTACCATTTCGCACTATGAATTTTCAGGGTGAGGAGGTCGAAGTGCAGGATTAAACAAAGCAAAACAACTGACAATAATTGTTCGGAAATTCTAATCCTGACAACCAAACATCACACAGGAGCATCCCATGCATTGAGATGGACTCATAATGACCTAAAGTGCCATAAAATTCACTGGCTAAGAATCCCTCACTCCAGAGAACCTAGGATCCGTGTATCACTCGGAAGTACTGAGTTGACGAAAAATGCAACATAGAACATACGGTACTCACAGTTTGACAGTGAGAGATCGAAATCCCCGTCAACTGCATGTAACAATATAGTTCACTTGCGAATGTGGCTGAGGTACGTGGATCCCCACAAAATTTGACTTCTCAGAAGACCGGGGCGCTACAACAGGGTTTGATACACTCGGGCCTCAGCCCAACATCCGCACGTCAGACAACAATCGGACGTGTGACACCGATCAATCAAAACAACGGGATTCAAATGAGCGACAGTCGAACTAGTCGATGTGATCCTATTGCGTCCTAGTGCGTCCGTGCGTTTGTGTGCGAGGGCATGTGCCCGCTCGTGTGTGTGCGTTGCACGCATGCGTACACCGACGTGTGCGTGTGCGTGTGCGTGTGCGTGTGCCTGTGCCTGTGCCTGTGCCTGTGCCTGTGCGTGTGCGTGTGCGCAAGCGTACATGCAGACGGCTGCGAGTGGACATAAACCTGTGCAAATCAAGAGCGACAAACACAACCCCCGAATTCACTCCAACCGTAAGCTCAAATTGAACCACATTTGTGCGAAATTCGCCAAACGAACTCATTTACGCATCAGTTTGATTTTAACGGGAAAGTCAACGGGATCGTGACTCAAACGCCCGTTTGTGATGTTTTTCAACTGAACCTGCTGAACGGCCGCCTCGTGTTTCATTTGGAACTGCGATATTCGAGATATCGCAGTATAATTATCTGAAGGAAACTACTCAATGATCTTCCAGTGACTTGATGAGTACTTTTCTTCAACAAGATGAATGTGCAGTTGTTAGGATACGCAAGAGGTAGGTTGCGTAATACTACGACCGACGCTAGTTGGTTTACTTAGTGCGCACCTGGTGGTTGTGGAAGTATGAAACCTAGAACGATAGAGGTAGTTACCTGGGCGGATGGAGAGTGGGTATGAGTGTGTGGGGAATATGGTTCCTCAACGTATGGAACACCCAAACGAACAGTAAAGTACAGTACAGTATCAGAGGGCAGTCAATTCTGGTTGCTTTTGTGCCTCAACAGCCTGTAGTCGCGGTGGTCATCTCGGAGAGGAAGCTGGTGCCATCAGCATCAACACGGTGGCTAAGCAGTCAGATGTGGGTGGGGAATTCTGACGAATACCCTCTGCGCGCACAAAACCGGCCGTCAGGTATGACTTCACAATGGGCTACTAGGAATCTCGGGTTCAAATTGCACAGCTTGATCACTTGAATGAACTGCATGGGTCACATGGACGATTGCTGTCAACTACAGGGAACAGAGTGCATATAGTCGGCTGACTCGTATTTGTTTGCAGCCATTCCATCGCTCGTTGTAAAACACATTAGTCCGGTGAACTACAAGTAAGCTGGTACATAGATTAAGCGAGCCGGGGAAACCGGTAGGATAGACTCTGAGTGGAATTCCCATGAATACTTGATTCGTGTATACAAATTAACATGGTTTGTTTGGCCAAGAGAGGCACCCGTTTTCAGTTCAGCTGTTCATTAGGAGTCATTGTTCCGTAAACAGCACTTTCTTTGAAAAAACGCCTGGAACCAATTGAGTAATCATCGTTTTCGGAAAAGTTTGGTAACAATCGGTAGATTTATTGTTGGGCAGCCCACTCAAAGTCTGTGTACGCCAGCATTGTCTCATCGATGTTTAGCCGAGTTAGAGCGTTGTGCACAGAAGAGATCGATCGAACGGCAGCTCAAATCGAGATTGCCAACCGAGTTCAGGAAATAGGATAGCCAATGAGTTTGATCAGGCGTCAATTAAGGAGGATATTGGCTCCGGTATCTGGTCCCAGTAAGGAATGAATTGGCATAGCAGTCATTCCACATAAACCAGGAACATCGGAGGTTATTCGAAGGTTGCTGAACTCGGCCAACATTCGAGCAGCTTTCCAGAATGGAAAAACGATTCGTTCAGTCTTGGTTCAGTCGCAAGATCCCCTCTCGGTTGAAAGGAATAGGGACTGCGTGCACTAAGGTATACATAGGACAACGCACCAGGGAATTGCACAACAGAATTGGTGTGCATAAAAGGAGAATAAACAAACCACCAAGGAATGTGGAAGAATACCAAATGCGGGTGAAAGACTCAGCGATGCCTTAGACACGGGACATGGAATAGATCCAGATAATGTGGAAGATTTAAGACGGGGACTGCAATTCACACCACAGAGACTGATAGCCGAGGCGGTGGAAATTACCAAGCATCTCAGCTTGAACAGAATCGAGGGTGTAGAACTGCCGAGCGTATGGAAAGCGGCATTGGATGAGCCGAGTTGACGCGTGACTGTGTGCGGATGTCAATGCACGTAGAATCATTAGCAAATCAGGGGGTTAGAAATCCCATCCCGACTAAAGTCCACAGAACCTGTCTTCCTTACACAACTATCGTAGCACTAGGTCAAGAGGGATCGTCACGTGAACCGAGGCGGAAGAACTAGACTCTAGGCTGGAATCAAATCCATGTAGGATTCCCCATCGGCCTAACATTTGGTCACCCACCCTAACACACAAAATTGCTCGGCCGACACTTAAGAAAGATTTAGCTTGACTTAGCTGATTGGTTCTCCTTCCGCCTTAAATCTCGACCAAACTCGTAACCTAGTCACTCAG
This sequence comes from Clonorchis sinensis, assembly GCA_003604175.2. Taxonomy (NCBI): domain Eukaryota; kingdom Metazoa; phylum Platyhelminthes; class Trematoda; order Opisthorchiida; family Opisthorchiidae; genus Clonorchis; species Clonorchis sinensis. The sequence continues at coordinate 122,575,057 of CM030370.1, read as the reverse complement.
CCTGACGGAGCTTTTGTGTCAAAAGTGAAACGTGGCCCAACAATACATTTATCGATTGTTACCAAACTTTTCCGAAAATGGGCATTTTGTTTTAAAGAACAGAGTTTTTTGTATGTTTGTTCCATTGAATAGATGCCAAGCTGATGAGATGAGCAAATTTCTCACCATTACATTTTTACAGTGGACCGACCGGCTCACAAAACACATGGGAATACAAACCTCTCATTGGATTCACTTATAGGCGACAAAGAAAACATGAGCTGCACAACATTGCGGAGGTGGTAAACAAAATCATCTATATGAAGGTGACTGGTTTTTCAACATTTTGTCAAAATTTGTCAATGAGTGATTGAGAATAGAATGGAAATAATTCCCATGTTACATTAATCACTGCATATCGCTTGGGCTTTCGGTTTATCTAGCCGTGACGATACAAACTACGAATTGCATTCATAGAAACCACGGTGATGAAAGACGGTCTTCGGCGACGAATTCTCCGGAGGTCACTTCCAATAATGAAATGTTCTGGCACACATAATTCAAACTGACACTGGGATGTGCTATCTTTGAACTTCTCATGTCCCAACACTGCTCCTGATATTCATGATCTATGAGACCATTTAAGTGTGCATGTGTGTGTGTGTGTGCGTGTGTGTGTGTGTGTGTGTGTGTGTGTGAAACCACCAGTATGTGATACCACCCTAATCTCCATCCATCTCTCTCCTGAAAGAATTGTGACTTGTCGCACATCCTACGTCCACCATCTACGGGTCAAGGATAGATGTACACCCACAAGCTGGAGTGACCACCACAAGCTGCAAGGCATTGCTACGCAAACTGGACAAGTCCGATATATCCCCGTTCCACCGCGCGAGAACGAGTTTGTCACACTTGATTGCAACTGGGTTCAAAATCATCCAGTGGTAGTGACAGTGTAGAATGAAGGACACGAGGTGGCTGCATATACTCAGTGAGCGACGTGTACAATTCGCCCGTCGTTCGCCGTATCCTATTACGCTCAACTACCTGGTACACCCAGTGACCACACTCACTGCGGCGATGGAAGGAGTAACACATAGCCCGAAGAAGACGATTTCAATGAGCAGGCGTGTTTGAACTGAGATAGGGCCATCCGAATGTCGAGCTGTGTAGGAAGCCAGCGGATTCCGACGGGCTTCCCCGTCACTCGTTCCCCCAATTTTCGTTCCCACATAAGGTCTGTTTACTATCTAGTTACTAGTGTCGACATTTTGTCACCTGACACGTGATACTTTGTCAGCTAAAAATTTCAGCCATATTTGCTTTTTATC